>VDFB02000015.1:112743445-112938912 GCA_007258455.2 Sequoia sempervirens
ATTTTGCGCAGATGTGAAATTAGTCTCCAGAAATCAATCTTCACAACGCCATGAATCTCAACAAACTCAAGAGGCTCATGTAAAACTCTCCACATGCTTCTTTTCCTTATCTATCTTCTCTTTTGTGCCTTCATCCAACTATGCTTATTCTTAATTGGTATTTTCTACCAATGCATTTATAACCCACTTCTGAGACTGATTATATCTCTTCATCATGCAATCTTGGAGTGTTTCTTGTTATTGCTATCTTTCTTTTAATCTCCAGGTTAAACCCTTTTAAATTTACTCATACATCTTGTAATCATGTTTACTAAATGTAACTAACTTTACTTGAAACACAACACTGGCCTAGGAGATTTTATTAAGATAGCAAGTGAATTGGGTTTATAAATTCATAGTTTAAGTTGGGTTGATTGGTTTCACATTTCGACCATTCAAACTCTTTATTATTTCTAACATGTAATAATACAAATAAGGAATTCAAGATTTGAAGCTTCCCTGTGATAAAAGGCAAACAACCAATTTGATTATATAAATAAATGTTATCGATCTAGAACAAAATATAATAGTTGTTTAGTTTGAATACTTTTAGATTGATTTTTATGATGGATTTGTTGGAAGAAACTTTCTAATTTCTTCCTCTAATCTTTCCGTAGTCTGCAGTTTCTATGATTTATTTTAAATTCTGTCAAATCAGACCTGATGTGTATGTTTTGTCCATAGTTTGTTGTTACAGTTAGAAGTTTCTTTTTACTGCCCTTGTTGATGGTTTGTTTGCATCTATATAAACCTGATGCTGTAGCATTTTGTAATGAATCAAGATTATGAATAAAGTTTTTTCTTCTTCTGTAGCAACCTGGTTTTGCTTTATCTTTTGTCTTTGCTTTTTCTATCATATTGGTATCAAAGCTAGATGATGAGGGATGAAGATTTCAGAAGGTTGAAAGCTGCTAACAGAGAGAAGCCAAATCTATGATCATTGTTGAAGCTGTTGAAAGTGTTGAAACTACTAAGTATTTATGCTATTTATATCTTCTTGTATTTTTATGAAGTTCTTTTATGAATTTGATATAGAGGAATGAATTAAAAGTGTTTTGTTTGAAAATAAGATAAGTGCAGATCAAAAATGAGAGATATCCTCATGACATCTAGTAGTAATTGAACTCAGCCCTAAATTCCAATATTTACAGGCAAAAATTATGATACATGGCTGTAGACATGGAAAATATACTGATTGACATTGCACATCTGATCCTGACTACTAACATGATTTCATCCTAAATCCTAAATCATCCCTCAGTCTAACAATTTAATCGAATACCCTTATTTGATTAAATTCATCAATTTTCCTCTCTTAATTAAATAAATCAATCAATCTGATCTAACTATCCCTATTTAATTAAATAACTCAATTTTATTTAATTAATCTCTAAAGCCATCTTATTAAATTAAATGGATTAAATCTTATTTGATTTAATCTAACATTCATATTCTTTAATTAAATAAATCAAAAAATATTTATTTAATTAATATTTAAATCATTTTCTTCTCAACTTTGATTTAAATCAATCCATAAATCTAAGTCAAATTTGTCAAATCATCTAATCTCCTCTTATTTAATCAAATCTTGATTAAATCTAATCTTAATCCATGTCCCATCCTCTAGCTTTTGCCACTTGCACATGAAAATAGATTTAATTCATTTATTAAATCTCTATTTTCTCTCAATATGGCATAATAAAGGAATATTCCCTCAAATTTGAATTCAAAATCCAAGTGGACTTAGTCCTTCCAACAAGGCATTTATTTCATCTTACATGTCCTTGTGCATTGAGCCAAGTGGCATTTAAGGTATTTATTTTCCCTCTTACATGTCATTTCACAAATTTCAAATATCACCTAATTGCATTTATGAGCACATTCATCAAAATGTGCACATCCTTCATCCATCTATCTCTTGACAAGTGGCACTTTGCTATTGGTTGAAAGTTAGTCCCACATTGCTCTCTTTTGGGAATTCTTCCTACTTGACATTCTATAAATAAGAGGTCTTATTCCTCATTTCATCATCCACAATTTGAGCAAAATTATTATACTCAAATCCATAGCAATTCTCATCCATTTTTATCCAATCTTAGCTAGTTTATATAGATTTTCATCTTGGAGCATACTTCAATCATCAACAAAGTGGATCACAATCTTCATCAAATCATCAAAAATTGCATAGGAGTTGGGAAAAGGGCCAATTTCCACATCAAATTGGCACCAACTTCCCCATAAGATCAAGAGTTTGCATGTTCTTAATAGGATTTAGTTTGTTTTTATCTTCTTTCATTGTGTTCTTGTTTTATTCTTATTTTGAGCATAGTTAAATGGATTTTATGGGGAATTTTGGTCTTAACTTGCATTTAAATCTTCTAATGTATGTGCTTGTTGTGTTTTGCAAGTGCTAAGATCTTGATTCACAATGGGCAATAAAAATGAAGACATTGTATTGTTCACAAGATTTATGGGAGTTTGTTAAAAATGGGTTTGTAGAACATCAAGATTTGTCTACTTTGTCACAAACATAAAAAAATGATTTTAAGGAAAAGAAAAAGAAAGATTCTAAAAATTTGTTTCTTATTCAACAAGCAATGGATGAACCTTTGTTTTCTAGAATTTCTGTTGCAACTGGTTCTAAGCAAGCTTGGAAAATCTTAGAAAATTCATACCAAGGGACAACTAAAGTTAAAGTTGCAAAATTATAGATTTTAAGAAGGAATTTTGAAAATCTTCAAATGAGTTCATCAAAATATGTAGATCAATTTTTTAGTAATGTAATGAATATTGTAAATCAAATGAAGATACATGGTGAAAATATATCTCCTCAAAAGGTGATAGAAAAATTTCTTAGAAGCCTTCCTAACAAATTTGATGCAATAGTTGTTGCAATTGAAGAATCAAAAGATTTATCTCAATTGTCAATAGATGAATTGATGGGATCTTTGCTTTCCCATAAAACCAAAATGAATCAAAATAACAATTCTTCTTTGGAGAGTGCTTTTAGAACACATGTATCATTTGGAAGAGGAAGAGGTAGAGGAAGATCAAACTTTAGAAGAAGAGGAAGAGGAAGGAGTGAACACACAAGTTCAGATCAAGGAGAAAGAAACAATTCGTCGTATCAAAATTTTAACAATAGAGGACATGGAAGAAATCAATTTCAACCATCAAGGTATTATAAGTCCCACATACAGTGTCACTATTGTAAGAAATTTGGTCATTTTGCAAATGGATGTAGAATCAAACAAGTTGAAGTGGATAAGAAAAAGGAAAATTACTCATATGTGTCTGGTAATAATTCTAGAAGTTTACTCATAACTTGTAATGTGGCTCAAGAAAGTTAATGATGTATGGTTTTTAGACAGTGGTTGTAGCAACCATATGACAGGAAACAAAGAATTATTTGCTAGTTTGGATTATTCTATAAAATCAGAAGTAAAATTGGGGAATGACAGTAGAGTATCTATAAGTGGGAAAGAAATCATTAATATCATGACTAAGAATGTTGAAAAGAGACACATTGATGATATTTTCTTTGTAGCTAGTTTAAAACATAACTTGTTGAGTGTTGGTCAATTAATGCAAAAAGGGTACAAAATTCACTTTAAAAATGATGAATGTATAATCTGGATAGAAATCCTAATGATAGATTAATTGCAAGGGTCAAAATGACACAAAATAGAATGTTCCCCCTTCAAATTAATTGTACATTCAAGGAAAAGAGGAAATTAATTTCAAAACAGTGATGGCTTTGGAATTTAAGGTATGGCCACCTTCATTTTGGAGGTTTGAGTTCATTGAAAAAGAAAAATATGGTGAGAGGTTTACCAATTATAGATCATCTAGCTAGTACTTGTGAAAGTTGTATCTTAGCAAAAAAACATAGAGAAAGTTTTCTAGTAAAAAAATCATATAGAGCAAAGACACCATTAGAATTAGTTCACACCAATATATGCGGGCCAATGCAAACTCCATCTTTAGGAGGAAATTTATATTTCCTAACGTTTATTGATGATTTCAGCAGGAAGACATGGATATACTTTCTCAAATAGAAGTTTGATGCATTTGATACATTCAAGGAGTTTAAAGCTTTGAAAGAAAAACAAAGTGGATTCTACATTAAGGTACTTAGATTTGATAGGGGTGGCATGTTCAGTTCTAATGAATTTTTGGATTTTTGTAGATATCATGGAATTAAGAAACAGTTTACAAGAAGATATACATCATAGCATAATGGAGTAGTTGAAAGGAAGAACATAACTATAATGGATATGGTCAGGAGCATGATGAAGGCCAAAAAATTATCCAATGATTTGTGGGCAGAAGTAGTGGCATGTGCTATGTACATTCTGAATAGGAGTCCTACAAAGAGTGTGAGGGATAAAATCCCCCAAGAAGCTTGGAATGGTAAGAAGCATACTGTCTCTCATTTTATACTTTTTGGGTGTGTTGCTTATTCTCTTGTGCCATCTAAATTAAGAAAGAAATTAGATGATAAGAGTGAAAAATGTATTTTTATTGGTTATGATGAGCAATCAAAAGCTTATCGGTTGTATAATCCAATTACAAAGAAATTGATCATTAGTAGAGATGTTGAATTTAAGGAAGAAGAATCATGGGATTCAAATGTTGACAAAATAGTCTTAGGTGGAGCACCTATACATGATAGTGAGGAGGAACCAAAAGAAAAAGATGGTCAAGTGCCACCAAGAAATATTGTGCAAGGTATATCATCCTCTCATCCAAATCCTCTCATCCAAATCCTTCCAATTCAAATTCAAATTTAAGTGATGAATCATATCCAACACTTTCTTCATTAAGAAAAAGGTGCAAAGCAAAGAAAACAAAAAGCTTAAAAGAAATATAAGATAAAGAAGATGAAATTATGAATTCAATTTTTGCTTTATTTGCTAGTGATCTTGTTTATTTTGAAGAAGTAGTAAATGATCATAATTGGATTAAGGCAATGGATGAAGAAATAGAATCTATTGAAAGAAATAAAACATGGGAGTTAGTAGATTTACCTGAAGGTAAAGATTTTATAGGAGTTAAATGGGTTTATAAAACTAAATTTAATGCAGAAGGTCAAATTGTAAAACATAAAGCAAGATTAGTTGCAAAAGGGTTTTCACAGTAGTATGGAGTTGATTATAATGAAACTTCTTCTCTAGTTGCAAGGTTGGGCACAATTAGAATTGTTCTAGCAGTAGTTGCACATAATAATTGGAATGTTTTTCAGATGGATGTAAAATCAACTTTCTTAAATGGTTTTCTTGATGAAGAGGTTTATTTTTTACAACCCGCTGGTTATGAAGTTCATGGTCATGAAAATAAGGTTTATAAATTAAAAAAGGAACTTTATGGATTGAAATAGGCACCCAGGGCTTGGTATAGTAGAATTGATTCATATTTGATAAGTAATGGATTTAGAAGAAGCAATAGTGAGCCTACATTACATATAAAGACTAATGATGAAGGTCAAATTTTGATTTTCTGTCTGTATGTTGATGATTTATTTTTAGTGGAAATTTGTTGTTGGACATGTTTAAGTTAGATATGATGAAAGAGTTTGAAATGATAGATTTGGGCTTGATGAGATACTTTTTGGGTATTGAAACTGTTCAAAAAAATAAGGGAATTTTTATTTGTCAGTCCAAATATGCCAATGATGTATTAAGAACATTTAAAATGTTGAATTGTAATCCTGCACCAACTCCAGTTGTCATAGGAAAAAAGTTGAGTAAAGAGGATAAGGGGTCAAATGTTGATCCAACTAGATTTAAAAAACTTGTTGGTAGTTTAATGTATCTTATAGCTACAAGGCCTGATATCATGTATGGTGTAAGTTTGATTTCAAGGTTCATGGATTCACCTTAGAATTCTCACTGGAAAGTTGGGAAGAGAATACTCAGATATGTTGTAGGAACAATAGGATATGGAATTCTATATTCCAAAACTAACAATTTTGATTTGATTGGTTATACTGATAGTGATTTTGCAGGTAGCATAGATGATAGGAAAAGTACATCAAGACATATATTTCATATTGGATCGACAACTGTCTCATGGGCATCAAAGAAGCAACCTATAGTGAAAATTTCTTCATTAGAAGTAGAATATGTAGCCGCAACTACTGCAACATGTCAAGCAATTTGGATGCATCAAATTTTGTCAGATTTGTTGCATAATCAATATGAACCAACACCAATCCTTTGTGATAACAAGTCAGCCATTGCATTTTCCAAGAATCATGTATTTCATAAAAGGAGCAAGCATATTGATACAAGGTACCACTTCATCAGGGAATTGGTCAACAATGGTGAATTTGTCTTGAATTTTGTAGATATGAATATTAGTTGGCAGACATTTTTACCAAGGCATTACCAAAGGATAGCTTTGAATATCTAAGACAAAATTTGGGAGTTGTTGATGGTCAAAATTAAGGGGGAGTGTTGGAAGAAACTTTCTAATTTCTCCTTCTGCTCTCTCCATAGTCTGTAGTTTCTATGATTTATTTTAAATTATGCCAAATCAGACCTAATGTGTATGTTTCATCCATAGTCTACTATTACAGTTAGGATTTTCTTTTTATTTCCCTTGTTGATAGTTTGTCTGCATCTATATAAACGTGCTACTGTAGCATTTTGGAATGAAATAAAATAATTAATAAAGTTTGTTTTTTTGCTGTAGCAATTTGGTTTTGCTTTATTTTTTGTCTTTTCTCTTTCTATCAGGATTGTGAAATATGATTGAAAACATTGCATAATCAAATCTAAAAATATTTAAATTATTATTAGACTTTAAAAAAAAAATATAATTTTACAATCGATTGTGAAATCTAATTCAAAGCATTACATAATTAAATTTAAAAATATTTAAATTAATATTATAGACTATTTTTTCTTTGCAACATAATATTTTATGTTAATTTATCCTTAAATGCATAAATCTAAATCATAAATATTAAAAGCTAAAATATGTGGGAGTATGAAATTATAAAAAAGGGAAATATCAAAGATTATAAATCCATGATAAATGTTGAAAAAAAAGATAATAAATCCAGGATAAATGTTGAAGGAAAAGATTATAAAGATTGTCTATTTATCTTGCTAGCATATTATTTTAGTAAATAGGGGTTTGACTGAGTCAAGCCCCTATATAGCCCCAACACTTTTCTCAGTCTTATGTATGCAAGTATTGAAGATTTATCATTGCTAAAGGTTTCATTCTCAAACTTCTCATGAGTATTTCTTTTCTTCTCTTTCATTTTGTCATTTATTTTTCATTTAATCTAGTTTACATTTATCTCTATTATTTCTTTGTTATTTTAGTACATTTTGAGATTTCAGTTATCTTACTGTTAGTAGGTTCCTAGCCATATTTAGTCATAATCTCAATTTTTGGTATGTACAAGATGCCTACATGCCATGGGGGAATTCTCATGTCGCGCTATATTCCTTGGCCAAGAGCTTGCCAGTTTGTCTAGAAGACCTCTGCAACCTACTCTTTCAGTTTCTAAAATTATCCCATTTTAATTCTACATAAAATATAAATAAACCTCTTCACCACTTTATCTCATCTTGTCACTTGAGCTTTGATCCCCATTGTAGTTGAAGAACATTTTCCCCTTGAGATGTCATTATTTTGGGGGTGCCAAATTTTCTCCTCTACACTTCCCCTATGTCTATTTCCATTGTCTTCCATATAGTCTTCTTGTCACTAATTACTATAAAGAATTAGAAATTATTTAATATGTTGAAAGAATAAAAGATACTTTGTATTTCTATTTTAAAAGGAAAATGTATCATTCATTATTAAAAAAACCCTTTAAAAGCATTTATTATGTGATTATCCACATTTACATTATAGACATTCATGGGCCTTATATTTTAGGGATTTTAGGATGTTATTCCATCTTTACCATCATCAATAAGGGAGTTATTTACTTACAATTTTTCTTTTTAAATATCCTTTTTTTTAGGAGGGACGTATTGTACATATGTACCTAACACGGAAAATTATTTATTGGGACCCATATCTATACCCATATAATCTATGCTTAGGATTGGGTGTTGGTGTATTTTTTTATTTATTATATTTAGGTATTTATTTTATTGCACATTAAATAACTATAGTTCACTCATTCAGGTAGGTTGCATTTACTTTGGTAAGTTAAAAATGACATGTGTACACCTTGATTTGAGGTAATCACATGCCATTTCCACCAGTACCTCATCTATCCTTAATTAATAGTAGTTAGATCTCCCCTCTATTTAGTCAAGAGTACCTCTATCTTAGTTAGATTGGATGAACTTATCTCATGATTGAGAGTTAATTTATTACCTTTTGGACATGTCATTTCCTTGAATAATTCATCAAAGAGACCTATTTATATGTATATCATCCATCTATTTAGTTGTTGAGCTGATTATTATATTGTCTCTATATTGGAATAGCTATTTAATGCATCTTAGATCTCCATTGTTATGTGCAATTTGATATTTTGTAACTCCTCTCTTCCATCTATATTGAGACCCATTTAGTTTGCATTTTCTTATATCATATCTATCACGCCATTCATTTGTCATAACATGCATCTATAACTATATATATATGTCTTAATAGAAGCATTCGTATTGTAACAAATTTCTTTCATAACTAGTTTATTTTTTAGAGTTTGGTATTGATTTTTAATTGCTTAACTTTTTATATAATACATTATTTTTCACTTTTAAAGATACAATAAATATTATTTAAACATCACTAAACTATTTCTTCAATCCCATTATTCTTTATAATCATTTATGAACATCAAATCCAATTTCATTTTTTATTTAACATTTAAATATTTTCACTTTATTTTAATATATATTAATCATCTTTCATTTAAATTTTTTAAAAAATATATATTTTTATAATCCAAATCGATTCCCATAAAGAATCCTTAGAAGGTGGCTTACAAAGTGCACTGATTTCTTAAGGTAAACCTTCAAGCAAAAGGAGCTTGATTCGGTATATGATGTGTATAATACATCAATTAATTTTTAAGTTTTTAAATACAAAATGCCATAATCGACAAGAAAATCCGAAGAAAGGATAATACAATTTAAATTCAAATTTGGCAGAAACAATTACACCATAGAAACCAAAGAAGAATAGAATTCTACTATATTTCTATTCGTAGAATATTTTGAGAATAGAATTGTACTATATTTCTGTTAGTTGAATATTTTGATAATACAATTTTTTTAATGCTTTATTCAAGTTTTTATGTGGAAAGTTGAATTTGAGGTTAAAGAGTATTAAAATATTAATAAAGATACTAAACTTGTATTTCAAATGAATTATATACATTATAAAAGAATATATATTCAATGAAATTTTGATATAAGTATTTGAATAGCTTGTTAATCAATAGGAGACAACATATTCGGAGGGGGCTTAGGTCGATTGATTAAAGCATCCTATTGCAGGCAAAAGGTCACGAGGTAGAAGGGTGTGTTGCACAAGGGTTGGCCGTCAGTGTAAAAAGTTTACCAAGCCCCTATAAAGGGGGCTACCTGATTTCTGCGGTCTAAAATGATCATGTGAAAAAAGTTTGCCAGACCCCTATAAAAGAGGCTACCCGATTTCTACAGTCCAAAAACAATTGAAGACAACATATTTTTTATGCTGACTGAAAACTACAGTAATAAAGAAATAAAAAATAAATAATAACAATAATGGAAAACAGTATTTAACATAATCCATTTCCTACATACAGAAAGTTAAAAACTCCTCCTCCCATGCCCAATTTATAACAGAACAATTCAATGCGTTTAATCAATTTTCTTTACTATCTCAGTTATTTTTTCAAGAATCTTCCCATGAATCTCTCGAAAAAGACACCATTTTCTGAAAGAGATTTGAGAAACCAGAAAAGTATTACATTATTGGCGAGCCCAAATAACATAAAATGTGCACACAATTGCCCTTACAGAAACAGGTATATATTATTGAATTCGGAAAACAGTAAATGCAAGATCTAATGACAGGAAAATATTGTATTGAAAAATATCTCATGGTGGCACAAATCAATTCAGATCAAAAGAATGCCTGCTTTTTGAGAGTAGACAAATTAAAACAGAAGCACATTCCATGATAGAATTCCCTTTGGTTATCACTTCTCATTTAAGCAAACCCTAAATCACTGTATGGGCTATTTGACCGTATAACTAATTTCAAGAAATTTAAATACTAAATACCTCAGCAATGATAGATTAGACAATTGCTGTGAGGGTAAATACTTCAGGAATCTAAACATTGTAGACTATTTCTTGCTGTAAATAAACATTTTCTTCTGCTTGACTGGCCCGCTTAATTAAAAGAAGAGCAAAACTTAATAACAAGACTTGTATGGAAGGAATCCCGGAGCTATAGTTATGATTAGCTTGTCTGCTTGGAGGTCAATTATAGAGAAAGTTGTAAACGGCAGTCCAGTAGGCTCTAGAAGTAGAGGAGGCAATGCGGTCTAGAAGAATAAGGCGAAGCTCCTCTCTTCTGATAGGTGGAGGCTTAACAAGCTGTAAAGTATAGAAAGATTGAGCACGGAGATGCTCATCCCGCAAGGAATCCATGGGGTAGGGCCCATCACCATATATCTGAACGAAATAGACGTCCATAGGAATTTCGTTATCGTATAGCATCCGGCCAGGACCTCCACCAGTGAACTCAATGACATATGTCTTCACTGGAATCCCATTTTCTGGCATGCGGTATTGAAGAGATTGAAGGGTTCTAAAAACTTGGCGTATCCAACGTTGTTCTGGAATTGGCCAGTTATATGCCCCTTGGAACGCGCTAACATTAACCCACCCCAGCTCACGTTCGATCTGTCCATACAAATGAAGGCGTATGTTCTGAATTTCGCGCAAATGTGAAATTAGTCTCCAGAAATCAAGCCTCATAACACCATGAATCTCAACAAACTCAAGAGGCTCATGAAAACCTCTCCACATGCTTATTTTCCTTATCTATATTCACTTCTCTGCTTTCAATCCAACTATGCTTATTCTTAATTGGTATTTTCTACCAATGCACTTATAACCCACTTCTGAGACCGATTGTATCTCTTCATCATACAATCTTGGAGTATTTCTTGTTATTGCTATCTTTCTTTTAATCTCCACGTTAAACCCTTTTAGATTTACTCATACATCTTGTAATCAAGTTTACTAAATGTAACTAACTTTACCTGAACCACAACACCGGCCTAGGAGATTTTATTAAGATAGCACGTGAATTGGGTTTTTAAATTTGTAGTTTAAATTGGGTTGATTCATTTCACATTTCGACTGTTCAAGCTCTTTATTAATTCTAATATGTAATAAATATAAATAAGGAATTCAAGATTTGAAGCTTCCCTGTGATAAAAGGCAAACAGCCAATTTGATTATATAACGAGCTGTTATCCATCCACAACAAAATATAATAGTAGTTCAATAATATAATATTAGTTTGAATATTTTTAGGTTGTTTTTTAATGATGGATTGTGAAATGTGATTCAAAACATTCCATAATCAAATCTAAAGATATTCAAATTAATAATAAAGACTTTTTTCTAAATTGATTTTATGATGGATTGTGAAATAAGATTCAAAACATTGCATAATGAAATCTAAAAATATTTAAATTAATATTATAGACTATTTTTTATTTACAACATAATATTTTCTGTTAATTTATCCTTAAATACACAAATCTAAGTCATAAGTATTGAAAGCTAAAATATGTGGGAGTATGAAATTATAAACAAGACAAATATGAAAGATTATAAATCCATGATAAATGTTGAAGGAAAAGATTGTAAAGACTGTAAATCCATGATAAATGTTGAAGGAAAAGATTATAAAGATTGCCTATTTATCTTGTTAGCATATTATTCTAGTGCATCTATCTTTCTTTATCTCATTTATTTTTCTATCTCAATCTTATTTGACTATCTCTCGAGGTGGAAACACCAATGCGAGTGTTTGAATGAGGCATGCCCCTAAACACCCCCAACACTTTTCTCAGTTTTATGTGTGTAGGTATTGAAGATTTATCATTGCTGGAGGTTTCATTCTCAGACTCCTCATTAGTGTTTCCTTTCTTCTCTTTCATTTAGTCATTTATTTCTTATTTAATCTAGTTTACATTTATCTCTATTATTTCTTTGTTATTTTAGTGCATTTTGAGATTTCCGTTTTCAGACTAGTAGTAGGTTCCTAGTCGTCTTTTGTCATGATATAAGTTTTCGGTCCATACAAGATGCCAATGCATCCCAGGAATGTCTGCATGCCACACTGTCATCCTTGACTGAGCTTGCCAATTTTTCTAAAAGACCTCTGCAACCTACTTTTAGTTTCTAAAACTCTCCCATTTCAATTTTGCATAAAATATAAATAAACCTCCTCATCACTTTATCTCATCTCATCACTTGAGATTTGATCCATGAGATAGTTGAGGAACATTTTCCCCTTGAGATCTTGTTATTTTGGGTGGGTAGAATTTTTTCCTCTACACTTCCCTTATGCTTATTTCCATTATCTTCCATTTAAGTTGCATTTACTTTGGTAAGTGAATAATGATATGTGTACACCTTGATTTGAGGCAACTACATGCCATTACCACCAATACCTCATCTATTCTTGATTAATTATAATTAGTTGTCCCCTCTATTTAGTCAATAATACATCTATCTTAGTTATATTGAATGAATTCATCTCCTGATTAAGAGTTAATTCATTACCTTTTGGACATTTCATTTCCTTGAATCATTCATCCAAGAGACCTATTTATAAATACATCATCCATCTATTTGGTTGTTGAGCTAATTATTATATTGTCTCTATATTGGAATTGCTATGTAATGGATCTTCTATCTCCATTGTTATGTATAATTTGATATTTTGTAACTCCTCTCTTCCATCTATATTGAGACTCATTTAGTTTGCATTTGCTTATATCATAAATATCAGCTCTTTCATTTGTCATAACATGCATATATAACTATATATATGTCTTAATAGAAGTATTCATATTGTGACAAATTTCTTTCATAACTAGTTTAATTTTAGAGTTTGATATTGATTTTTGATTGCTTAATTTTTTATACAATATATTTTTTTTAATTTTTAAAGATAGAATAAATATTATTTAAACATTCTCTTTTTTTCTTTTCATGAATAGGCATGCATCTATATTAATAAAATAGATAGAAATACATATTAAAAAAAAAAGTGGGTGGTAAAAAAGCACTAAATTATTTCTTCAATCCCATTATTCTTTATAATTAGTTATGAACATCAAATCCAATTTCCTTTTTTATTTTATATTTGAATATTTTCACTTTATTTTAATATATATTAATAAACTTTCATTTAAAAATTTCTAAATATGTATATTTTTATAATCCAAATTGATTCCCATAATGAATCCTTAGAAGGTGGCTTACAAAGTGCAATGGTTTCTTAACGTAAACCCTGGAGAAAAAGGAGCTTGGTCCGGTGTATGTTGTGTATAATACATCAATTAATTTTTTAAGATTTTAAATATAAAGTGTCATAATTGGCAAGAAAATCAGAAGAAAGGATAATACAATTTAAATTCAAATTTGGCAGAGACAATTACACCGCAAAAATCAAAGAAGAATTCTTTAGAATAGAATTCTACTATATTTCTGCTTTTTGAATATTTTGATAATACAATTTTTTTAATGTCTTGCTCAAGTTTTTATATGGAAAGTTGGATTTGAGGTTAAAGAATATTAAAATAACAATAAAGAATACTAGGCTTGTATTTCAAATGAATTATATACATTACAAAAGAATGTATATTTAAGGAAATTCTAATAAAAGTATTTGAAAAACTTATCAATCAATGGAAGACAACATATTGGTTAAAGCATTCTATTGCAAGGAAAAAAAATCATGAGATCTAATCTCCCCTATCCCGAGATCTAGTTGCAGTTTATATGAAGGACTGCCCAATTTTCTACATTAAAATATTATACAATCCATTTCCCACATAAAGAAAGTTGAAAACTGTTCTCCCATGCCCAATTTATAATAGAACCATTCACTGGGTTTAATTACTATACTTTACTATGTCAGTTATTTTTTCAAGAATCTTCCCATGAATCTCCTGAAAAAGACACCATTTTTTGAAAGAGCTTTGAGAAACCAGAAAAGCATTCCATTATTGATGGGCCCAAATAAAATAAAATGTGCACACAATCACCCTTACAGAAACAGGTATATATTATTGAATTCAAAAAACAGTAAATGCAAGATCTAAACATGGTAGATTAGACAATTGTTGTGAAGGTAAATACTTTAGGAATCTAAACATGGTAGACCATTTCTTGTTGTAAAGAAACATTTTCTTCTGCTTGACTGTCCCGCTTAATAACAAGAGCAAACCTTAATAACAAGAATTGTATGTAAGGAATCCTGGAGCTATAGTTATGATTAGCTTGTCTTCCTAGAGGTCAATGATAGAGAAAGTTGTAAACAACAGTCCAGTAGGCACTATAAGGGGAGGAGGCAATGTGGTCTAGAAGAATAAGGTGAAGCTCTTCTCTTCTGATAGGTGGAGGCTTAACAAGCTGTAAATTATAAAAAGATTGAGCATGAAGATGCTCATCCCGCAAGGAATCCATGGGGTAGGGCCCATCACCATATATCTGAACGAAATAGACATCCCCAGGAATTCTGTTATAGTATACTGCCTCACTAGGATGTCTGTTACTGTATATCACCTCAGTAGGAAGTCCACCATTGAAGTGAATGAAATATTGTCTAAATTTTTTTGTATGCACAGAAATCACAGAGTTTCTACTCTATTTACCCAAAGACTGAGGAATAAAAATGCGGAATAAACAAAATGCAAGGAGACAAATCTGGGCAAGCAATGTTTTCCTTTTGTATTAAATATGCTGGAAATGACAATACATGAAAGATAAAACTTAAACTACTGAAAGAAAACTCTAAGCTACAAATTACTATTTGTTGGGAGCAATCAACTACTCAACCAAAAACAAACAACTTCAGGAGCTACTAGGAGCTCACTGGTAGGAGCTACGCAGAGCTCTTCAAGAGAAATCACTTCTCACACACAAAACAAATAGCTATTGTTTAGGAGCTTTCAGAAGCTCACATAGAAAACATTCTCTGAATCACAGAGAATAAAGAACATTCCCTTCAGATTGTTGTTGCTCAGGAATTCAATTCAACTGAGTTGGCAGAATAAAACTACCTTCATTCTTTTTGTCTTACAAACGTTCCCTCTCAAATTCAAAATTACCTACCATCATTAACTGGGAATTCAAAATGAGCTACCGCATTTACTTCAGTGGCTATCAGGAGTTGTAGGGATGAAGATCCCAAAAACTGTCATTGAAAAATGGGGGCTCTTGATGAGTAGGTGAAGTAGGGGATCTGACGTGAGAGCAGGAGGCTAAAGAGAATTCAATTTTCCAACACTCCCCCTTGATTCTAAGCTGACAAAATAGGATCAATCTTGATCCAAATCAACAATACTCAATCTGCTCCTTAGGTGCTCGAAACTGTCCTTGCTTAAAGGCTTGGTGAATATGTCTGCTAGCTGTTGCTCAGACCTGCAAAATGCCATTTTAATTTCACCATTCTCAACCAATTCTTTGATAAAATGATACCTGATTTCAATGTTCTTGCTTCTTCCATGAAACATAGGGTTTTTTGTCAAGGCTATCGATGAAACATTGTCACAATAAATTATTGTTTCATCCTCTTGTTCTTCTCTCAAATCTGCCAAGACTCTTCTCAGCCAAATAGCTTGACATGCTACTGCATTCGCTGCTATATACTCAGCCTCTGTTGTAGATACAAAAACTATGGGTTGTTTCTTGGAAGCCCATGCGATGACTCCCAAACCCAAATGAAACACATATCCCGATGTGCTCTTCCTATCATCCAAACTTCATGCCCAATCACTGTCTATGTATCCAACCAGCCAAAACTCATTTGCTGCTATGTACAAAATGCCATATCCTTTGGTGTCATTCACATACCTCAAGATTCTTTTACCCGCTTGCCAATGGGTGTCCCTTGGAGTCTCCATAAACCTAGAAATAAGACTCACACTATGCATTATATCAGGCCTAGTTGTAGTTAAATACATTAAGCTTCCAACCAAACTCTTAAAGAGGGTCAGTTTTTACATTGTTGCTGCAATCTTCCTTGCTTAACTTTAGACCTATGGTTGTTGGTGTTGGGGCAGGCTTGCTTTCAAGCATCCTAAATCTCTTCAAGATCTCATTTGCATATTTTTTTTGAGAGATGAATATACCATCATGCATTTGTTTTACTTCTATGCCTAGAAAAATTCTCAAGAGAACTAAATCTATCATTTCAAACTCTCTTTTCATGACCTCCTTAAAATCAACAATGAGAAAATCATCATCCCCAGCAAAAACTAAATCATCAACATACAAGACAACAATCAAAACCTTACCATTTGTTGCCTTGATGTAAAGAGTGGGCTCACCATCACTTTTGCTAAAGCCATTGCTCGTCAAATATGAGTTAGTTCTAGTGTACCATGCCCATGGAGCTTGCTTCAACCCATAAAGATATTTCTTCAGCCTATACACTTTGTGTTCTTGACCTGGAACTTCATATCCAAAAGGATGCTCCACATAAACCTCTTCATTCAACACACCATTAAGGAAGGTGGACTTCACATCCATTTGAAACACCTTCCATATGTGTTGGGCTGCAATTGCTATGACTGCCCGCATGGTTTCCATCCTTGCAATAGGGGAAAATGTCTCATTATAACTCTCCCAAACTGCTATTTGTACCCCTTGACAACTAATCTTTCCTTATGCCTTTCTATCCTTCCTTCGACATTGCACTTGGTCTTGTAGACCCATTTCACCCCAATAACTTGCTTGTTGGGAGGCAAATCTCTTAACTCCCATGTGTTGTTCCTCTCTATTGCATATGTCTCCTCATCCATGGCCTCACACCATTTCTCCTCTTTCACAGCTTCTTCAAAATAAACTGGATCACCATGAGAAAATAATGCAAAATTCACACTCTCATCAAATTCTTCATCATACCTTTCATTCTAGTAGATCTCCCTTAGACTCTTGGTCTTCTTTGGTATTAGGGAGGTGAGAGGTGGTTTTGAACTTTCACTACTACTGCTACTATGCTGAGTAGGCAGGTTCAGGAGCTGTTGGGAGCTCTCAGGAGCTCTACCGGCAATTTTAGGAGCTCTTAGGAGCTCTTCAGGAGCTTTCGGGAGCCAATCTTCTGGTAGTCTCTAGCTACTTGTCTTTCTGTTTGCTTACTTTAGGACCTTTTTAGGAGCTCTTCAGAAAAATTTGGGATCTCGTCCGAAGCTCACTGCAGTCGATTCTCTAGCTATCTATGATAGTCTTCCTGACTATCTACCAACTTTAGGAGCTCAACTGGTACCTTCAGGATCTCGTCCAAAGCTCTCAGGACCATCTACAGACTCGTCTTGCTGAACTTCATGTTTAGTGTTTGCTTCTTCAGGAGCTGTTAGGAGTGGTTCTGAGTTGTTAGAATCTACCTCTCCATCCCATGACTTCTCTTCAAGGAACTCCACATCCCTACTAATGACTATCCTTTTGGTGACTAGATTGTATAGCAGATAGGATTTGGACTCTTCACTATAGCCCGTGAAAATGCATTTTTCACCCTTGTCATCCAATTTCTACCTCTTTTCCTTAGGCACGTGTGCATATGCTACACACCCGAACACTCTCAAGTGCTCAACTATCCACTTGAGTCTTGTCCATGCCTCTTGAGGTATCTTGTCACAGATTGCCGTTGTTGGACTTCTATTTATCAAAAAAATAGTTGTTGCTACAACCTCTCCCCAACATTCAGTCTGGAGTCCCTTTTCTTTCATCATGCTCCTTGCCATCTCCATGATGGTCTGATTCTTTCTTTTAGCCACTCCTTTTTGCTGTAGAGTATAATTGGCTGTTAGCTCTTTTTTGATGCTATTTTGCTTGCAAAAATTCATAAACAAATTAGAGGTATACTCTCCTCCACGATCTGACCTTTGGATCTTGATCACGTGTCCACTCTCCCTTTCAACCTAGGCCTTAAACATAAAAAACTTATCAAATGCTTCAGATTTATGTTGCAAAATAGACCCATGTCTTACGGTTGTAATCATCAATGAAGGTCATAAAAAATCTACTTTTACCAACATAAATGATTTGCATAGGGCCTACCAAATCCATATGCACAAGCTCCAATGGTGTCCTTTCCCTTGTATATTTTCCTAATTGAAAGGGTTGCCTATGTTGCTTGCCCAAAATGCAAGCCTAACATCTAACATTAGGCTCTACTATCCTTGGAAAACCATCAATCATTTTGTTCTTGGACAAAAGACTCAAACCAGCATAGCGTAAATTTCCATACCTGAGATGCCATAGCTTGGAGGGATCTTGAATGGTGCTCTTGAGTGCTACATGATGTATTGCTATACATTCTCCATTCTTAAGAGGTGTAGCAATGGACTGAGATGAGAAACACATCTCAATCTTCAAAGGAAACATCTAGTTCTTTTTCATTTGAACTACTGCAAACACCTTTATCCTCTCATTCTTGTCATAAATGATGCATTGACCCTTCTCCATCAGTACTTTATATCCATTTTGGATCAGCTGACCAACACTCATGAGGTTATGCTTTAACCTAGGAGTAAGAAATACACTATGTATCTCCTTCTTCTCACCTTGTTTGTTTCAGATCATAATAGATCCTTTTCCAACAACAGAAACTACTCCATTGTTCCCCATTCTTATTTCAGACTATACATTTTTATCAATGAAAGAAAAAAGAATTTCATTACCACTCATGCGGTTGTTGCAACCGCTGTCCAAATACTAGACTTCAGGGCTGCCTTCTTCACCAATGTTGCACATGATGAATGTTGTGGACTGGTTTCCTTCAGCCACATCCGAATCAGCCACATTTGCATTTTGTTTTGATTGATCATGCTGCTTTGTCCAATATTCACTCGCATAATGTCCAAACTTATGAAAATAGTAGCATTCAACATTGCTCTTGTCATTCTTCAGGTACAAACTATTGTTCTTCTTTCCTCTTCGAGAGCTAGTCTAAGAGTTGCTCGCTCCCTCTTGGTTGTTTGCTCGTGTCGAGCTTTCTTCTCCAACATTACCACGTCCAGATCTCCCTCTACCACATCTGGAGCAGTTTCTACCTCTCTCCCTTCATCTTGCATTCGACTGAGCTTTAAAAGCTTGCTCTTGGGAGAAGCTTGTAGACCTATTTAGGCGCTGCTCATGGATTTGCAGAGAACCCATCAGCTCATTAACAGACAACATTGTGAGATCCTTTGCCTCTCCAATGGAAATCACCATTGCATCAAACTTCGTGGGTAAGCTCCTAAGGATTTTCTCCACAATCCTTTGATCATAAATGATCTCAACATTCACTCTCAACTAGTTTATCAAACCAGAGAGTCTTGTGTGGAAAACAAAAATGGACTCATTTTCCTTCATTTCAAGAGTCTCAAACTATCTTCAAAGCATCTAGAGCTTCACCAATCTGACCTTTTCAGTCCCTTTGTAATAGGTTTGGAGGATTTACCAAGCTTCCTTTGCATAGTTAGCTACTGCTATTCTGGGAAAAATGGCCTCTATCAAGGCTACTTCTGTCAAACTCAATGCCTTAGCATCTTTCCTCCTCAACTCCTTCAACTAGGTTTTTTAGTTGTTTGTGAGCACAACATATCATGTTGGGTCAGTTACATCATTGAAACCACTGACCACAAACTCCCACAAATCATTGGCGACCATAATGGTCTTCATCTTCTTTGCCCAAACATCATAGTTCTATCCATTAAAGGATGGTGGTTGCTGCTAGCTCTTTCCTTCATCTCCAACCATGTCTCATACATAGAAAATCTTAATACCCAGAAAAAAAAATGCTCTAAGTCACGAGGATAGAAACATATAACAAGAAGAAAATAACAATAAATTAATCATCTATGCAAAACACCCATGCAAACATCAGTATAATGCCACAACCTCCATTGAAAATTTGAGCTACATCACCTAACACTAAATATTATATAGAAATAGAGAAATTGTAAAAGAGTTATTAGAATAACACTAAATAGCCACCAAAACAATTTTATCTCTAATATGTCAATGGTTTCATACAACCCTAAACCCTACAACAGATAGCTACAATTCCTCCTATGGTAATAGTGGCAATGCCAAAGATATACACAGATAATCAAAATAATAGACCAACAACAAAAGAAAGAAGATTTAACTACAATTGCTCCTATGGTAACAAATATAAAGCCAAAGTTGCACAACCATGTAACTAAAAACAATAAAAAAGGGCCACAAAAATCACTCAGCCCAACCATATCTTTTTGACAATAGGAAGAAGATTTAACTAATGATGGGAAGAAGATTTAACTGCAATTTCTCTAAAGCCACATTAAATATAGATCCTAAACCCAATACGTAGCAATAATCTTTGCAAAATGAGTACAACCCCACACACTTCACTAAATATTATAGAGAAGTCAAGAAATTGTAAAAGAGGTATTAGAATAGCACTCAACACAAAAAATTAGTAACCCTGACCATATTTTTTAGATTAAGGAAAGAATATTTAACTGTAGTCTCTCCACCTGCAAAGACCGATAATCTCTTTGAAGTCTCCAAAATGGGTATAACGCCAAAGATAGAAACATAAAACAAGAAGTTCATTAACAATACATTAATCATCTATGCAAAGCACCCATGTAAAAATTAGTATAACCCCACAAGCTTCATTCAAAATTCAAGCTACATCACCACAAATAGAGAAATTGTAAAAGACCTACTAGAATAATACTGTATAGCCACCAAAGTAATTTTATCTCCAATATGTTAATGCTTTCATAAAACCCTAAACCCTACACATAGATAACTATAATTTCTCCCATGGTAATGGCTGCAACACCAAAGATACACACAGAAAACCATAACAATAGACCAACAATGAAAAAATAACTAACCCTAACCATATTTTTTCACAAAAGAAAGAAGATTTAAGTGCAATTTCTCCACCCATAGAGAACGATAATCTCTTTCAAATCTACAAAATGGGTATACACACAGACAACCAAAACAATAAACCAACATAGAACAATTAACTAACCTAACCATATTTTTTGACTAAAGAAAGAAGATTTTAGTGCAATTTCTCCATCCATAGAGAACAATAATCTCTTTTGAAACTCCAAAATGGGTATAACGCCAAAGATACAAACATATAGTGAGAAGAAATGAACAATAAATTAACCATCTATGCAAACTACCCATGTAAAAGGACTTATTGATTCTAGAGCACAACAATTTTCAATCTAGAAAAAAACGGTTTGCAAATAGCCTGCTATCAAACCACCGACGGAGTTGAAGGAAACATTTTTTTAGAATAGTCTGCTATGAAACCACCGATGAAGCTGAACGCAATGATTTTTACAATGGCCTACTATGAAACCAATACCACAATGGCTACTTTGACAATGCAACTTAATCAAAATTGCTCCTATCGTGATGGTTACAATGCCAAAGATACACACAGATAACCAAAACCATAAACCAACAACGAACAAACTACTAACCCTAAACTTTATTTTGTGAAAGAAATAACATTTAACTACAATTCCTCCATGCATATAGAACGATAATCTCTTTCAAATCTCCACAATGGGTATAACACCAAAGATACAAACATTTAACAAGAAGGCATAGACAATAAATTAACCATCTATGCAAACTACCAATGTAAAACAACTTACAAATTTTGGAGAACAACAGTTTTCAATCTGGAATAAGATGGTTTCCGAACAGTTTGGTATCAAACCAACGATGGAGCCAAAGGCAACGATTTTTATTACATTTGTCTGCTATGAAACCAACACCACAATTGTTGTTTAGACAATGCAACTTAATCAAAGTATACTTTCCCACACTACTACATTCAATATTTCATTTACTTCGTCCGATTGCATTTACTTCGTCCGCCTCTATCATACAACAACCACAAAATGCATTAACCCTCGGGCAAGCAAACACTTACCATTCACCTTCCACCTTTAAAGGACACCACCTCCACCACAACCAATCCACGTATTTGCAAAGGTCCACATCACCACAGGAAAACCCAGTGATTAACCACTGGTCAGGTACATCCCCATCACTAGGAAATCCAATTCACGGCTGGGCTGATGAAAATTCTGATGAAAAATTCAAACAGAATAGCCTATCAGCTAATAACTACATAGAAGAAATAAAATAATGCACCAACACCCCCATCATAAGGATAGCTTAGGTGCATATAGATATGGGCCCAATAAATATGTTTCCATTTTAGGTAAACATGTATAATATGTCCCCCTAAAAAAGAGATATGAAGAAAACTTGTAGCAAAAGAACTCCTTCTCAAGAAGGGAAAAGATGAATTAGCATCCTAAAATCCCTACAAGATAAGGCCCTTAAATTCCTCCACATATAAGAGAGAGAATATAGATGTAGATAATCACACAATAAATTATTTTATAGGTCCTTTTATAATAAATGATGCATTAATCTTTTAAAAGAAATAAATTAAGTGAGCTATAGATGTATTGAATTCCATTCAAGTGGTGAAGTGAAAGAAGGAATTATAGGATGAATGTTTTTAAAAACCATTCAAGATTATCAATGTTAATACTAAGCTATTAGTGTAATTGATCCAATGAAATCAAGGACCCACTCTAAATGGTTCAAACTAATCAATGATGAAGGTGAACCATAGGACTCAAGAAGTGTAGAATGTATCACCATGTGAGAATATTGGAATAGAGAAATAATAAGATGGTTAGAACATTCATTCATTACATCCAAAGTAGGAGATATAACTCCATGTGAATTATCATTAAAGAGGAGTAAAATATCCTGATGGTTTCATTAAAACCTTAAATATTAAATTCTACAAACATGAGTTGTATGTAAAATAAATATAGATGAAGATAAATATTAACTCTATAAAATTTGTAAGTGGAGGTAGAATCTTAGTGTAGTTTATATGACTACATCTTCATCACATGATGTGCCTACATCAAAATTGTTGGAAGTTTGTCATTATTGATGTTGTTTGATAACATGAGCATGAGGTACATATATTGTATGATCTAGTGTTGTCATTGCTATTAACGTTGTTATGGTCATTTTAGCGTGGATTGGAAGAATTCTTGAAGATATTTGGATAGTGCAATATGATCCAAAAAATATGGTTATACAGGAATTCGGCTAAGTGTTCCTTCTAATAGCATTGTGGCTCAATGTGTTAGGGTGATCCCGCAATAATGGGTTCCAGTTTTTGGCCAAACTTGACATTAAAATCAAGATTTTTCACCAGACATTCACTTTCTTACACCTATAGTAGCTAAACCATTAAGGTTTTGAAGATGAATAAAACTAGTTATTTGTTAGATATTTTGTCTAGATTCTAATTATATTTTAAATAAAAAATAAAGTGTGAATCATTTTATGTAATTTTAACAACTCATTTTTTCTACTAATCAACATTTTTAAAAAGTGATGTTTAGTTCGGCCCACATAACTTTTGTTATAGATAGGATACAATTCTAATTTTTAAAATACAATTTTTTCACACCAATATCTAGGGAATGGATTTTTTTCATAATTTTTTGTTACATAATTTTTTTTTAATTAATTTTCCAAGTCAGCGTAATTATAATTTGGACAGAGGTGTACTTCGGCCCACATAATTTTTTTTTTATTCATTTGAATTAACTTATTCATTTTTTGTTGGAATAAAGACATCAATACCTAGTGCACATGTATTTTTTAGAATTTTTTTTCTCTATTTTTCTATTTTTTCGTATTTGTGAAATAAAGGACTTGATGTTCATTGAAAATCCTACATTCATAAGAAATAAAAAATAAATAAAATAATCAAATTAAACATATTTAAAATTATACTTTTTGGGAAGCTTATAATAAGGGCAACATGCTTACAAAACATATATTTTAAATGAATTCATTTGATCACCCAAAAGGTATATCAAAAGTGGTTTTTTATCAGCATTTTGATATGTGTAGAGGAGACTCGATTATAGGTATGGTTTAAAACTAACAAGGTTATATCCAAGGGGGTTTGATCTAAGGGGGTTTGATCAATCCCTCTTTAATTAAAATAATTTAAATGGAACCTTTAAAGTCATAAATCATTGTATTTTCTAAAAATATGTGATTTCAGGAAAAAATCAGGATGTCCCAAAAAGTGTGACCCATTATTGTGGCAGTACCCATTAGTTTTTGTGTTTGCACTCCACCACAAGTGAAGATATCAATTTGTGATTCTGAGTATAGTTTTGAGATCATAAAATGCATTTATATTCAATATTTTGTGACATTTAATGTGAAGTATTTTGAAAGATATGAATGATAGAGTTCAACTCTATATTTTGTAGTAATTCCTTATACAATATATTAGTGTGGAAGATTATGCATCTCTTTGTGGATAATTATTTTGTTCTGTGATGATGAGGATAAGCTATTAGATGTTGGTTGAGTGGGAATTCAAAGGAAGATCAAGTTTTCAAATCACACGTATGGCGAATTGTATGTACATATGAAGGTTTTGTGTTTAGGTCTTATTTTTGGGCCTACCTAACATGTTTGATGTTTTGTGGAGGATAAGAAAGTAATTTTATCTTATCTAGGATTCATATTACATCCATCCCAACCTATCTTAAGGAGAATTAAATTTTTAATTATGGCACAAGACGTGGATATAATTTTTTTAGGACGACCTATCTAATTTTGTGTTTTACTTCTAATTAGGATAACCTAATTGAAGTTACACTTGATATGGATATATATAGGAGATTAAACTCAAAGTTTTTGGTGTGTGAGTGTGTGGTATGATGATGATGAGGAGGAAGGATTAGAGAAAGTAGATTACATGTGAGTATTGAGAGACATATGACATGTATGGTGCTTCACCTGCATGTGTGTAATGACCATAATCAAAGTTGAGTAGATTGTGAGTAGAGTAGACTATTGATTTAGATCTATGTGAAGATCATTTAGTACTTCATTGGAACTACAATCTAGCATATGATAGATGCTATTGTATCAATTCAAATAGGCTATGTAGCCACCCCTTCTTTCTATCTTTCTTAATTTTTGTGGATAGTGAGTTCACCTAGTAGTGATCCTCTCTGTAATATGTTATATCTAGATATAATATATTGTGAGCTAACCCTCACTGTGGCTTTTCCCTTTTTGGGTTTTCCTCATAAAAATACTAGTGTTCATGTGTCATGTGATTTTTTGGATGTCTTCATGCATTCATCATTGTAGTTATATTTATTCAAATAATTGGATGGATTATGTTTAATTATTTTAAAGGAATACTAATTCACCCCCCTCTCATTATTTTGGGTGTTCAACAAAAATGACTATTGAATATATTGAAGGTAGAGTAATCTAAGTGCATATCAAATGACCAAAATACACATTCTATGTGATCATATTGGTGTTGTGAGCATGAAATCTATAAACGGGGTGTTAGTAGGTGTCTTAGTATCATGCACATGTGAAGGTTCCTCCAACAAAACATCACTTTTAGATTTTGATTCAAGATCTCCATATAGTTTCTCAATTATTCATAATATCTTATTTATTTATTTGTGTGTGTTAATTAAGTGGGACACATTACATAAAATATATAGGGTCATTGATTTGCATTGGGACAAAGCGGAGAAGATTAATTTCAAGATTATGGCTACAACTCTATTTTAAAAGTTTAGCTTATTCCTTTGTCAATATAGGGCATAATCTTGTAAAATTTATAATATTTGTATGCTTAAGGATTGAGGGTAGTAGGTTGAATAAGAATAAAATGTACCTTTAACTACCTAAGTTGAAATTTGACTCAATATCTTTGTTTTAATTTTACTATAGGAATAGAGATAATTTTTCATGGGAACAATAGTAGTTTGCAATAGCTGATAAATTTGGGACATAATAAAAAATATTAGGTAATTCTATTTAGCATCATGACCTCATAATTCATAATTAATTTATAAACATAAAATGTAAACAAAACTTACAGATAATGTGTAAGAAATCCCCACTAATCAAAATATAAATAAGAAATACACTACCATAAAACATAAATATCACTAGGTGTTCCAATAAGTGTATCTCGCCTCCTCATTTTGCTAGGTAATGAAAGGAAAAATACTCTTTCGCTTTTGTTCAATAAAAAAAAAAGTATGTATATTTATCATTAACTTAGTTGCACATATATATACATATGTACATATGTATATATGTATGTATATGTATATATGTACATATATACATATGTATATGTATATATATATCTATATATATATATATGTATATATATATATATGTATATATGTATATATGTGTATATGTGTATATATGTATATGTTTATATGTGTATTTATGTATATATGTGCATATATATGTATGTGTATATATATATTCCTTCACACACCCTATATTGCAGTATTTATATTTTGTAGCATATAACCATTGAGTCTATAAAAAGATTGAAATGTTTGTTTTGGCCTACAGTGAAAAATCAAAATACAAAACTTGGATACTTGGCCACAAGTTTAAAACAACATTTTGAATAACTTTCTTGTTGCATAAAAAAATTATAATATTATGAAACTATAGACATGGAAAATGTACTGATTGACATTGCACATCCAATCTCGACTACTAATACCATTTCATCCTAAATCATCCCTCGGTCTAACCATTTAATCGAATACCCTTATTTGATTAAATTCATCAATTTTCCTCTCTTAATTAAATAAATCATTTATTTGGTTAAGTCACTCTCTCTCATTAATTAAATCAATCAATCTGATCTAATTATCCCTATTTAATTAAATAAATCAATTTTATTTAATTAATTTCTAAATTCCATCTCATTAAATTAAATAAATTAAAACCTTATTTGATTTAATCTAACATTCATTCCCTTTAGTTATATAAATCAAAATATTTATTTAATTTATCCTTTTATCATATTCTTCTCATATTTGATTTAAATTATCCCATAAATCTAAGTCAAATTGGTCACATCATCTAAATCCCTCATTAAATTAATTAACCCTTGATTAATTTAATCCTAATCCATGTCCCATCCTCTAGCTTTTTCCACTTGCACATGAAAATATATTTAATTCATTTATTAAATCTCTATTTTCTCTCAGCATAGCATAATGGAGGAATATTCCCTCAAATTTGAATTCAAAATCTAAGTGGACTTTGTCCTTCCAACAAGGCATTTACTTCACCTAATAAGTCCTTTTTCCTTGAGCCAAGTGGCATTTAAGGCATTTCTTTTCCCTCTTACATGTCATTTCACCATTTTCAAATGTCACATAATTGCATTTATGGGCACATTCATCAAAATGTGCACATCCTCCATCCATTCACATTTGGACAAGTGGCACCTTGCCATTGGTTGAATGTTAGTCCCACATTGCTCCATTTTGGGCATTTCTCCATCATATCATTCTTTAAATAAGAGGTCTCTTTCCTCATTTTAGCATCCACAATTTGAGCAAAGTTATTATACTCAAATCCATAGCAATTCTCATCCATTTTTATCCAATCTTAGCTAGGTTATGCAGATTTTCATCTTGGAGAATACTTCAATCATCAACAAAGTGGATCACTCTTCATCGCCAGTCAACATTGCATCATTGGAGTTGGGAAAGGGACAATTTTCACATCAAATTGGCACCAATTCCCCCAAGTGATTAGGAGCTTTCTTTGCATTTGAATAGGATTTAATATCTTTGGTTTATGCTTGTTTATGTTATTCATTTCATTTCCTTTCCTTTGCAATTCAAATGGATTTCTTTGGGAATCATGATACTAACTTGCATTTGATCTAATAAGGTGTTTATTTCTTGTGTTTATGTAGGTTTGGGATCTTGGTTCACATTTTGGTGCTAGAAGGAGGGCTAACCAAAAGTTCTAATCACGTTTCTTCACCAAATTCCGTGCTTTTTTTTGTTTTTGTCTCTACAAGGAACTCCACTGTTGATAGACTAGCGTTGAAGTTTGGGACCACTAGGACTCTAGCATCGTTGTATCACACCACTACAAATTCCAGACTCTGACGCTCTTTGTTTCCCACCCGAGATTCAAATTTCCAAAGTGCACTGCTAAGCCTTGTTTTCCCACTAGAATCTTTCTAAACTTCAAACTCTATCGTTGGTTGAAATAGCAATACCTTCATGCTCTCTATCCCTACTGCATAGCGACGCTGACTGGAAGGCGATGCTATATAGCACCGTTGGAAATTTTAAACTGCACCACCTTCATAGGTTCCACCGCTGGAGGGAAGTAAAAAGTGAAAATTAGATTTATGACACGTGCTTTTTTTTTCAAATTCTGATCATTTGGATTACTCTTTGATCTCCTAGCCTCTATTTTTGCAGATCTGACTAGTTTTCTTGTAGGTTGGCTTGATCAAGAATAAAGAAGAAATGAGGCATGATGATATCATTCATTCATGATACTAAGTGTTTTTGAACACTCTAGTGTTTGTTTAACACTCTAAGAGAATTCACTTTTTTCTCGTAAGATATCTTGTTATCTTTCATGCTTAGAACCTACTAATTTTCCATTTGGGCTCTAAAAAGAACACTTCAATTTCTTGTTACAAAAGGACTTAAAATGAACTTTAGGAAACAAACTTACTAGAGTTGGTTTTCGGATTTAACAATTGAACAAGGAAATCTTCACATTTCCTTTGGTAGCACTATAAAAAGAATTTACTTTTTGCTTTGTGGGTTTTAAAATGAACAAGTGCTACTTTTATTTGTGATTGCTTGCTCAAATTAACAACATTAAAAAGACATATGTACTTCTCTCACGCCTCATGATGATCTTGATAATCAAAAGGCTTTTGGGTGGTCTTAAGTTGTGATAAAGTGATTACGTCCACACTTCATTTTGGGTCTAAATTTGAACAAAACATCTTGCGACTGTGAGTGGAACATATTGTGTTTGTTCTCCCTTTGTTTCTAAATGAAGGTTGATCAAACTACAGATATGTTTGCTCACTATTGTTTATCTTAAAGGGCCTACCTTGGGGAAAAAGTACTCACCCAAGGGAATGACCCAACCAGTAACACACTAAAGCCAAGTGTATTTCCAGCTGGGATATAAAAGTGGGTATTAGAACAAAAGCCAATATCTCGCAGTTGGTCCCGACAAGAATGGAAGCAATGCTCTCTCACCACATGGTTCAATCTCCACAAATGGAAATTCTGAATTAAAACCCTTGTGTAGAAAGGCCAAAATCCCTATCTATTTGTTGGTGCAAGAATGGTCGTTCTGAAGCTGCCCCACACTTTTACGACTTTTAGTAGAGATGGAATGTATGCCATGGGAGATTCATGGGTAGTGATGCTTGTCTACCCCGAAAGAAGTGTTGAGTCATGGAGGGGAGCCAGTGGGGTCAAGCATCTAACCATCCATTGAAAGTAAGCATAGCTAGACTTTTCCAAGTAGGGACTCAACAAATATTGTCTCAAATATCCATAGGGTTGTAATTTTTCTTGGTTACAAAACACATTGCTTGCAAAAACATTGAAAAACAAACATTTAACATGAGCATCAAATCTTAAACCCTTTAGGAGAAGAAAATATCCTTGAAAGAATTCACATGCCCTTGCTTACCTTTGGGATTCATATCCTTAGAGGTTTCTAGGCACTTAAATTTTATCTCAATTTTCTACTACTAAAGTAAACATTAGGTAACTCTTGCTTTGATTTCTCCAATTTTCACATAATACACTTTGTAGATGGGAAGAAGTTAAAACATTAGACATCTAGTTTCAAAACCTAATCAAGAAGTGTTTGTGGTAAAAATGAAGTCATTAAGCAAAGACTTTAGACAATTGAATCCCACACATGTATCCCAAATGATTTCACACAAGATCAAGATCAAGAAACCAAAGGTAAAAGCTCTTAGTATAAAAGATCACCAAAAGCGTCTCTCAACGCTATACGAATTCAAATGAAGATTTCATTTTAACTTATATAGGAAAGCGTCAAGAAACAACCCAAATTTGTATGAGTTCTTTTGTCAACAAAATTCAATTTTTTTTTGGGAATTTGCACACCTTGTCTAGAGAAGAGCATGTTTTTCAAAACTGAGGCCTAGTAAAGCAAGTGTCTTTTTAGGTAAACATAGGATCAAAATCAAACCTTCATCCATCTTTGAACATCAAAACCAAAATCATCTCATCATCAACTCTTTAAAATTTTTGGAAAAATCCTCCATGTTAAACTTTGGGAAAATCATTTGAAACCAAACCAAAATCATCTTGTTTGATTAAATGTGTGTAGATGCATCCTTCTCCACATATTTAGTCAAATTATCAAATTTTTTGAATGAATTCATCCCTTGATAACATCCAACATCTTGGGATTTGGGAGTTCATTATCCAAAGTCAAAATCAAATCAATCAAAATCATCTTGTTTGGATAGGTGTGTTTAGATGAATCCTTCTTCTCACACATAGACAAATTAGCATCTTTTGAACAAAATCTACTCTAGGAAAACATCCAACCTCTTAGAGTTTATGAGTTCACCATCAAAATAAAAATCCAAATCAAATCAATCCCAAAGAAAACATCAAAACCAATTCCTAAAGTTTAACATACCCTTCAAGATTTTCTCAAGAGTTCCAATCATTCATCAAACATTCATCTTACACCCATCACCCTTTGATCTTAAATCATCCTAAAAATTTCTCTTTTTGTACCTAAAGATATATCATTGTAAAGAAATAGAGGTTCATCTCTTATATTCTTGAAAAATTGATCCAAGCTATTTTATGGTGCAAACTAGATGTCAACACAAGAAGCACATGGAAGCCCACAAAAAAACATCAAGCTCAAGTGATCTTAGTCAAACGAACACCGACATGAATCCTATTGGATCAACCAATCCTACGACCAATATTTCACTCCCTCAAGACCATCAAGAGGATGGACAAGTGGAAGACCTCACAAAAAACCCTCATGGTATGACCCAAGATGAGATCAATGAAATGGTTCAAAATATTGAAAATCACAAGATTGTCAGCATCATTATGAAACTCCATCCCCAACAATACATGCTCAAACTATTAAAATGAGGGACTAAACTCCCTTCCGATTATGACATGAGCACTATTGTGGAACCACCTTCAACATCATTCACACTTCCCATATCATCCACACCCCCATCACATCAAAATACCAATTTCAAAATATCACTCAACCCATCCCCCAAATCACATCATCAATTGCTCCAACTCAATTGATTGTTAACAAAGGGAGTGCATTTCTCAATGCATTGCAAACACACCCTCTTTTAAACAATCAGGAATTGGATGTAACACTATCTTAGGACAAACCACCCCCCAAAATCCATCACATCCATATGTCCCCCTCACCTTTCATAATGACCCATCATCATCATCATTTAATGCAACACAACAAACCTCTCTCCCCACGACCTCGCATGGAAAAGGTGACCTATTTAGACCGAGGGGAATTTTCAATCTAGCATCATCATCATTTCCTCAAGGGAGCTTACCACTCACTTTCCCACCACTCCCACCCTTTCCATTAACATCTATCTCACCTCTTGGTTTGGTACTACCACCGATTCTGCCGCCCATTCAAAACCCCCTCCCAACCATCAATCAGGGCATCATACCAAATCCTCCCCTCTTGCCATCGATATTGCAACAATAGATGGAAACCATCCCCACATCACAAGAAAACAACACCTCATTTATCACCCCTCAAAATATGATCTCTCAAGGACCAAGCATATCAATCACACCATCAAATACAATGGTGCCTCTAATCACCACAACAAGCATCATTTTGAATGCACCTCCACCACCACTGCCACCAAATGCGAACACATCAAACCAATATAGTATTGCATTGCAAGCAGCTCAACAAGTTGCATATCAAAAGGCACTCCAACAAGTGCAAAAAAAACATGCCACACAAGCCACTCAAGCCACGCAAGCTGCCCAAGCTGCTCAAGCTACCCAAACTACATTACAAGCACAAAAAGCTGCTCAAGCCCAAATCTTATTGCAATAACAACAACAACAAGCTACATAGGCACAAGCACAAGCCCAAGCCCAAGCTCAAGCCCAGGCTCAAGCTGAAGCTACACAAGCTTAAGCTCAAGCCCAAGCCCAATATGAAGCACAACAAGCACAAGCACAAGCATAGTATCTTGCACAACAAAAATCAATGCAACAACAAGCATATTAGCAAGCACTAAAGTAGTATCAAGAACAATAGGAAGCAGCCCAATTAGTAGCTCAACAACAAGCTCAACAACAGGCCTTAATAGCACAATAGCAATAGGACCAACAACGAGCGTTGTTGGTACAATAGTAATTGCAAGCATACTTAGTGCAACAACACATGAAAACATCATTCACCAGCATACCAACCAATCCACCAATCCCACCAACAATTGAACCACCTCAAAACACTTTCATTCCACCCCCTAATCCACAAAATGATGTGATGGAAAAAATCAAGTTGCTCTCGCAACAAGTGCTCGATCTTTATTCAGGGCGAACCACGAAAACACCTAGCAACTTGTGTCCTTATCTGTTCGATAGGAGCCTTGTAATGAAACCATTCCTGAAGGAATTTGAGATCCCCAAATTTGAAAAATACCATGGGATGGGAAACCCTGAAGATCACGTCAGGGAGTTTCAGGTTCATTGCATGGAAGTTGCATATGACAATACCTATCTAATGCAGTTGTTTCCTAGAAGTTTGGAAAGCCAAGCCATGGACTAGTTCTCTTGCCTCCCTCCAGGCATCAAAAAGTTCCAAGAAATCGTAGATGCATTGATAAAAAATTATGCATTCAATATTGCAATGGATGTTAGTCTAGAGGAACTATCAGCTCTAAAACAAGGAAAGAATGAATCATTTGCTTCATTCCTACAATGATGGCAATCCAATGCCAATCAGAGAAAATAGTCCATGCTGGAAGAATAACAAGTGTGCACTATCATCTCCAACCTCGATGGTGCCTTGGCTTTCCATCTCAAAGTCCAAGGGATTACCACATATGATTAGTTGATCTCCAAGGCGCTCAACATTGAGTGAGCCCTTGCTACACAACCAATGACACAAACATATCTTGATCAGCATAGCAACCACCCATCTTCAAGCTATAATGAAAAACCTCGCACATGGGAAAGAAAAAAAAATATTACCAATGATGGTGTTGTCAACACCAAAGTTGTCATCAGTACACCTCGACAAAACACACCTGCACCGCAACAGTAACCTCAAAATCACCATAAAAAAAATCACGAAGCCAACATAATAACTTAGTAGCCAAACAATCAGACCATCAACAATGTCAATGATCAAAGGGGGCCACCCCAGCAAAACAAGAACTCCCCTAAGTAGAAGTACATTTCCCTTGGGGAACCACTCGAGGTCATCATGAAGAAATTCATAAAAGAAAACCTCATCAAGGCTCCCACCTATGAGAATCATTAGGAACCAGATGTGAAACCACCTTGATACAATGAAAACCAGATTTGTGATTTTCACAAAATCAAAGGAAACACCACTAACAACTGCATGAGGTTGAAGAATCTATTCCAAGACCTCATTGATAAAAAAATCATAAACATAGAGCAGCCAGTTCGAAATGAGAACCTCAAAATATACACAAATCTGATGCCAAACCATAACAACAAAGGCAACAATAATGACAAGGGTAAGAGAACATTCAAAAGAATCAATCATGTATATGACCATGTCATTGCATCCTTGGATGAGTATTGCACCACTATCACTATCAAAGGAGCCCACGCTAATTGTGGAGTCACCACAAGAGGCGAAAAAATTACCACTATAGGATCATCTCAACCAAATAGAGCACCCACAACCAACCCTAGATCTGTTCCCAATGGTTACAATGTCCTTGATCAGCTAAAAAGAACCCCAACACAAATCTCATCATGGAGTTGCTAAAAATTTCATCCACCCACAAGAAAATCCTTGAAGAAGCATTAGCCTCATCCACTATCTCTGCAGATCTTGATGCAGAATAATTCCAAGCTATGGTTGGCAATATCATTACTCCAAACCTCCTTACATTCTCCCATCAGGACTTCCCTACCCAACCATCTCATAATTGTGCACTCCATCTGGAAGTCCTGGTATATAAGAAGAAGGTCAAGAGGGTTTTGGTGGATGGAGGTGTAGGGTTGAAAATTTGTTCCCTTAAACTAATAAAGAATCTAGGAATATCTGAAGATACCATAGACAAAGGAAAGGGCATTACAATTAGAGCATATGATGATCAAAAGAGAGTGTCGCAAGGCACTACCTAACTCCTTGTCCAAGTAGGATCAGCAATAATGGAAATCAGCTGTCAGGTCTTGGACCTTGATTTGCCATATAATATTCTCTTGGGACATTCGTGGATCCGTGGGATGCAAGCAGTGGCATCAACCTTTCATCAATGTTTCAAATTCACATATCAAGGCCAAGAGGTCACAATCCATGGGGATCCTGAACCATTCTCTTACTGCAAGAGTCTAGAAGCCAAATACTATAAAATTCCCCAAGAACCAAAAAATGATGAAGGCCGATCTATGCCATACATTGGCCTAGCCACTCTCACCTCCACTTCTACAACAAAGACACCTGTCATTCCCACCATCCCCGCCATCTCCGACATCAAGCTTATTATCCAGGACAATAGGTGTGAAAATTATACAATCCCAAAGAATTCCTTTGTGGTAGGTGAGTTACCACAATCTCCTAGGTCACGAGGATGTCCACAATCAAATGAAGCCTCCACATCCCAAACATCCACGCATGGATATTCCAACTTCAAAAGTTGGGGAGATCTTGGTTGAGAAGTAATAGAGGAGGACCCATCTCATCTCCTATATCAAAACAATATCCCAACAACTGATCTACCAATTGTGGATAGAAACAACAAAGGTTTGCAAATGATACTCGCAATGGGCTATGACAGAAACCAGAAACTAGGGGAAAATGGCAATGGGCTTCTAATACCTATTATTCTAGAGACATGACTAAAAAATCATGGCCTCAAATGTACCCCTTCGATTATAACCATACGTGGCTGAAGTCCTTGAGTTAGAAAGGTCAAAAATCCTCTAGAGCAATCAACAACTACCCTTCGCTACCCATATCCATTGGTCGTGTCATAGACAACTTCACCTTCGATATAATTGATATATGTAGTAGTGATGAGGACCCCATAACTTATTTTCCAATGCTTTTTGAAGACACCTCCCTACTCATGATTAGCACCTTATCCTATGAGTTTGAAGACGAAAACCATGATATTCATCTAGTCTACCCACAACTCATCGATTATGACCAACGAGGACTACCAATTCTTGACACATTTAAAATTAATGAGGTGCTCTCAGAATTCATGGGACTATGGGATAAAATTCCATGTGGGGATCACAAAGTAGGATTCATCATTGAGCTGGAAACACATGCATACTATGGGGAAACGATTGAATCCCTCAGTCGCAAAAGTGAAAAACTAAGAATAATCTCTAGGTTCTTGAGTGAAGACCACACTGTGGCACTCTTTGAACCAAAAATAGTAAAAAGAAAGGATGCATCCAATGGTGAAAACATCTCTGAGGCACCCGAGGATGGGGGATTCAATCTTCCTCTCGTGGCTCTTCATCAGGAAAAATCAGCAGTCCTAGCAGAAAAATGTAATCCAATCAACCTAGGAACAAAGTAGACACTGCACATCACATTCTATGCAGAATCATTACTATCAGAGGAAAAAGATCTCCTAGCAACCTTCCTAAGAGAGTGACAAGTGAACTTTTCATGGAGTTATGCCGATATGCCTGAGCTTGATCCTAAGATTGTGGTCCATGACCTAGCAGTCTATTATGAAGCAAAGCTAGTTAGGAAAAAACTCAAGAAAATGCACCCTTAGATTGCTCTATTGGTCAAGATGGAATTAAAAAATCTACTAGATGTAGGATTTATACAACCAATTGATTATCCAAAGTGGGTATCAAATCTGGTTCCTATTTCAAAACCATATGGGAGCATCTGAATCTGCACAGACTTCAGGGACTTAAACAAAGCATGTCCAAAAGATGATTTCCCATTGCCCAACATTGAAATGATTGTAGACATGACAGCGGGACATGAAATGATTTCTCTAATGGATGGTTTCTCTAGGTACAACCAAATAATGATTGCCAAAGAAGACCAACACAAAATGGCCTTCACTTGTCCATGGGGGACTTATTGCTAGAACATGATGCCATTCGGCCTAAAGAATGTTGAGGCCACCTACCAAAGAGCCATGATGTTAATCTTCCATGACATGATCCACAAGACTGTCAAAGATTATGCTGATGACAAAGTAGAAAAATCCAAAAAGAGAAGAGATTACATAGCAACCTTGAGTGCTATTTTCAATAGGCTAGAGGAGTACAAGGTTTGTTTAAATCCAAAGAAGTGCATCTTCAGTGTACAATCAGGAAAGCTATTGGGCTACGTAATGTCAATGAGATCGTACAAAGGTAAAAGCAATACTTAAGATGGAAGCACCCAAAACATTGAAACAATTGAGAGGCCTCCAAGGTAGGCTTTAGTCCATTCACAGATTCATAGCACAACTGGAAGACAAGAAAAACCCATATTGTCACCTACTTGACAAGGGAATAGCGTACAAATTGGATGACAAGTTCAAGGAAGCCTTCAATAAGACCAAAGAATATATGCTCACACCTCCAGTCCTCATCCCACCGATCCCAAGAAAGCCATTGATCCTCTATGTGTCAGCAACAACAACATCTCTCGGTGCTCTTCTAGCTCAGCATGATGAAAATGGGACAGAAAGGGCCATCTATTACATCAGCCACATAATGGTTGGGCATGTCTAGCGGTAGTGTTTGCTTCACAAAAATTCAGATATTACATGTTGGCACACAAAATAAAACTCATCACCAAAATTGATCCCCTAAAGTACTTACTATCAAAGGAAATGCTTATTGGAAGGATGGCTAAATGGGTCTTGATACTATCAGAGTATGACATTGAATATCAGATCAACTTAAAGAAGCACCCATGTACTTAGAGAATCCACTCATATCATAATTTTTAGATGAATCCATTTTCAATCTCAGCATAGCTGACCACTGGAAACTCTACTTTGATGGATCCTATATGTAGCATGGATCAGGAGCCGGTGTTTTCTTCATCACCCCATAGGGGGATTGTATTCCTAGATCTTATAAATTGGCATTCCCTTGCACTAACAACATTGCAAAGTACGAGGCTTTAACCATAGGTCTCAAAATAGTAGTGCAGTGGCACATCATGACCCTCAAGGTATATGGAGACTCTCAGCTGATAATAAATCAAGTGAATGACGAATACCAAACAAAGGATGATAAGCTGACTCCATACAAAAAGTTGATAGAGAGCCTCAAAGAATCATTTATTGATATCACATTTGAGCATATCCCCAGAGCAAACAAAAGAGCAACAGACACCATGGCAATGATTGGATCCCTACTGGACATCCCTCGTAATGTCCTGAAACATGAATTCTTGGTAGAGTAGCTTCTCGTACCTGCATTCGAGGTACCAAAGTAAGAATATATGTGCAAAATTGTTGGTCCCGGTGATGCTTGGTACCATGACATTTATACCTACTTGCAAATAGGGGTCTTACCTACTGACTTACCCTCAAGCCTAAAAAGAACCTTTTTCAAGAAAGCATCTCGATTCATCATCCTAGGAAACACCCTTTACTATAGGAGCATAGAAGGAACCTTATTACACTGCCTAAATGCTAAGGAGGAATTAACTTCCTTGACTAAGGTGCATTATGGTATTTGTAGTTCACACTCGAGTGGAATGACCTTGGCTAAGAAATTGTTGAGGACGGGGTATTATTGGCCCACAATGGAAAGAGAAGCACATGACTACATCAAAAGGTACCTACAATGTCAGTAGCATGGGGACCTCATCCATGCTCCAACTCAAGAACTTCATCCCATCATCACACCATGGCCCTTTTCACAGTGGGGGCTTGATCTCGTTGGGAAAATCACTCCAACCTCATCCAATGGCCACAAGTTCATCATAACTACCACTGATTACTTTACCAAGTGGGTGGAAGCCATCCCCATGATGTACATCACATGAAAGCAGATATCAAAGTTTATCCTGAACTATCTCATTTGTCGCTACGGTGTCCCACAAGCCATTATCTTAGATAATGGGACACCATTCAAGAATCAAGATGTTCATGATCTATGTGAAAAATTCAAAATCCAACATCGCTTTTCCACTCCATACTATCCCCAAGGCAATGGCCAAGAAGAAGCCACCAATAAAACCATTCTAAAGATCCTCTAGGCCTATCGAACCAGCATCCGCACACCAACTGGTGCCACCCCCTTCTCCCTAGTCTATGAATCAGAGGCAGTATTACCCATTAAGATTGAGCTTTCATCACTAAGAATATCACTGCAAAACCTCATCACAGATAAAGAATACCGAGTATCAAGACTAAATGAACTGGAGCTACTGGATGAGTGGCATATGGATGCTTTAAATCATTTGCAAGTCTATCAGAACATACTCAAGAGGAGCTATAACAAGAATATCAAAAGCAAGACTTTCCAAGTTAGAGAACTAGTGCTAAAGGAGAATCAAAATAACATTCCAAATCCAAACAACAAAGGAAAATTTGAACCTAATTGGTTGGGACCATTTGCTATCACAGTGAGCTATAAGTCAGGGGCATATTAGATATTAAGACCTGAAGGGGAACCTCTGCAGGAGCCCATGAAAAGCTCCCATCTTAAAAAAATTTATGCCTAATCTTTCAAGGTATAGAACCAAAAAATCAAAAAATCAAAAAAAGTCCTAAAAAAATAGTTACCTTGACAAAAACCTAGCAAATAGGCATCTTGGTAACAACAAAAAAATCAAAAAAAGAATAAAAAACAACAAAGAGAAAAATTGTTCTCTAGTGAAAACCACTTCGATGGTGCTTTGGGCAAGTACCTTGGTGAAAACCTGGAAAATAGGCGCCTTGTGTAAATAAGCATTTTCCATCCACCAGAATCTTCATGGATTGTTTTGCATCATCCCTTCATCAGACTTCCATCATCCATCGCATTTCATATCTCCATTCATCACTCATCCATCCACATCTGTATCATAGCTTGGTCTTGTGTTCATGTCATGATCCTAGTACTACTCAACCCATCCTCAAGGTCAGTTTGTCCTGCCTTCATCAGAGTAGTCTATTGCACCATGCTGGGGGAATGTTCTCATCGGATTGGATTCATGTATATTCTTGAGGTCCCTAAAATCAGAAAATCCAAAAACATTAGAAAATTAAAAAATCCAAAAACATTAGAAAACCAACAAAAATCCCAAAACATCCAAAACATATCAAAATCCAAAAATAGGTCAAAAAGTCTGTTAAAAAGTCAAAAATAGAGTTTCCTTGTTGAACTGCGGGTCTCTGAGCCTTGAACGTAGGAAAGGTTGATCTTTGATCATCCCTTGAGACACTTAGGTCAATCCATTAGGAGTTTGTCATAATAAACTGGCAGTCCATTTGTTCATATCTCATCAATAATCAAGTTTGTGTCAGTCAAACTACGTGGTCTCTACGTGTATAACATAGGCAAGGATAATCTGTTGATCAACCCCCAAGGCCCCTAGGATAGGTCCTTAGGTTAGTCTCTTGGTCAAAATCTTAGAAAACCCCAAAATATTTGAAAAATCTCATTTAAATACCAAAAACAACCTCAAAGCATTTCAAAAACTCCAAAAACATCCAAATATTTGAAAAAACCCATCTATCTCATCTTGCTTTCACCCACAATAAAAATCACTCACATTAAAGCAATCATCATCCTCAACCTTTGGTAAAACAATTGGAAACAAGTCTAGCAGTTCAAAAGTGAAAAATTGAAACGCCAAAATCTCAAGTCTAGGTTGATACGTAAATAAGTTAGTCAACTCTTTGGGTCAATAGCCTATCATCCAATCGGTCCCATATCAAATCATCTAGTATCGTCATTTCCTAGGATGCATCCTTCCTACAATGGACATCAACATTAGGCATCACCGTAGTTTAGTCTTAGCTAGCGATATCGAAGAACATTAGCTTGTTTGTTTACTTTATCTTTATCTTTTGATCTATGTTATTTGTGCTCATTTCAAGGACCTCTCGATGATGACTAATCAAAATATTTATAGAGATAGGAATGGGGCAACGATCACTATCTTTTATTTGTTGCGCTTGTTGGATGTTGTTGTAATATAACTTGGTCATGCATGCTTTGTTTGGTTTGTAGGGAGGGTATTTTAGGTGTCTTGTTGACCACATAGGAAGGCTTTCTTTTATATGTTTTGGTCTAAAATGTTTGAAATATCTGAACTACATTTTGAATAAGGTTTTGTATGCTAGGTGTGAACAAGGATACTCCTATCTGATTGTTGAGTCAAATTCCATCACACTAGGTACAACGCCATCCTGGTTATTCATACCTTGATGCATCGTACCTATGTGTGTAATCAAACATAAGGTAATTAGCCCTTTGAAAATCCTAACTCCCCGGCAAGCAAATCATCATCATCATCATCATCATCATCTCATGTCTTGTTGGAATCTCTTGCTTTCTTTTATCGCTTGCTCTTCACATTAATAGTGGTACCATGACAGTTAATTGGATTATCATTTATTGCATCCATCCTGCATCCATAAACCATCAACATATTGCATATGGCATGGCATATTAGATAGAAACATATATTGCATTTTCATACATATTGATTGGTTATTCTAAGCATTACACAAATCATTCATCCCATAAAACATCTGCATCATCATATCGCGTATTTGCATCCATCATAAACATAATGTAATCATGCCATATCATAAGCATCATTTACATCCATCATATCACTTGCATTTATCATACGATAACATTGCATAAGGGTATGTGCAGAATCATGATGGGCCAAAAAGTGGCGATATGATGGGTATTTGTAGGGTATGTGGCTGATGACTTTTTTTATACCCAAAATTGATGAAATGAAAAGGGTTTTTAAAGGAGATGATTGAGAGTGTGCTTCATCCAGAAGTGCACATTGAGTTTCAAAGTTGAAGATTTTGTAGTTTTTGATAATAATTTTCAGAATTGTGTTTGTTGGTCATATCATGGTTGAAGGAGGTTTTCATTAACAGTTTTTTGTATGTTTTTTATGTGCTTCTGGGTATTGAAGAAATTGATTCCTAGTACATGGGCACCCCTTCCCACAGAAGATCATAATTTAATTTGAAGAATTTTGAGAGTTTTTATCATTTTGGAGTTGTTGGTTTGTCTACAGCTGAAAGTGTTTTTTGTTAACAGCTTTTTGAGCAAATTAAATATCATTTTGGGTATGTTTGCAAAGTGGTTCTACGCCCAAGGTGACCCCTTCCACAAGAGATTGGAATTTATTTCCAAGTCTTTGATTTTTATTTGCTAAATCGCCCTTCTCAAGAGTCGTACCATGTTGGGAGCATTGGGAATTGTGCAAGTAAATTAATGGTTGCTTTTTGAAGCTGTTTCATCATTATGACATGGGCGCATATCCTCCAAAGGTTCATTGCAATTGATTTCACTCAATTTGGAGGTAAATTGATAAAGTTATGTGCATTTCATTGATGTACAGTTTGCTAGTCTAATTTTTTGTATTCTCTATTTCTGATCAGACTTGTTCGTTTTTGATATAATGCTGGTTTGAGCTTCATTTCTATATTATTATTGTATTGTAAGAGTTAGAGGAAGTGTTACTCTAACCATTGATTGATTTGGAAGCATATCTTTCTTATTTGCAGCTGTTTAATTCATTGTAAAGCTGATTAGTAGTACTAACAGTTATTTATTTTATTTGCTGCAATTAGTTTAAATTTCATACTCCCACAATTGAGTGGTTGAGTTTAAATAATCATCTTTCTTAATTGTAAGTTTCCCCCCACTAAATAAGTGGTTGTGTGGACTATATTCCCCCCACGTTAATAAGTGGAAGTGAGGATTTAAATGGTTGGCTTGCCACCTTTAATATTGTAATAATCTCACCCACTGAATAAGTGGAGTATCCCCACTGCTTGTGGATGTCTGCATCAGCAGATGAATTGTACTTTCAACTCTGTTTATGCCTAATGATCCTCTGATCATATGCTATCACCTCGCCCACATTGGGATCTTGGTGAACATTCTTGGTTAGAGTTATCTTCTTTGCTGGTTTACATTTTTGAGCTAACGCTAATCAGTGTTTGGTTGCTGATTTGAATGTTAATTTTAGAAAAAAATTAATGGGGAATATTTCAATATAATAGTCTAACTTGTATTCCAAACAATCCAACAATTTACAACTATAGTACTGTTTGCAAGGAACAGCTTCATATTTATAGTGGAGCTTGGAAACTTCTAGTAATCTAGAGACTTCTATAGCTAGAATGCTCTTTTTAAGAACAACTTCTAGTTATTTCAATATTCTAGAAAATTTTTAAATTCTAGAAACTTCTTTACATTCTAGACAATCTTACTTCCTAACATCCCCCCTTAAGATTGGATAGAATGTTACAAAAAAGATACAAAGGAGAGGGGAACATTATAACACTATCCCCCCTTAATATTCACCTTTCGAATCCAAATTGCTTCCTTTCCTAAGTCTTTTGCTGCTCTATATTTTGCTCCACAAGAAGACAATGATGTAGTAATTTTCTTTTTGCTGCTCCATGTAATTGGACTTGACCCAATATGAAAATCATAGCTTCCAACAGATTTTTGGTCATTTATATCACCACCATATTTTTCTTTCATAGGTTGCTCCCATTTTTTCTTCCCTTTAGCTTGCTCATATGAAATTGGATCATCAATTTGTAATACTTTGGCCATAAAAGCACTACCATTTCTTCCTTGAAGTTTTGATCCTTGCCCATATATATCTTCAATGCTCCTTGTTTTTTGTCTAGTTGAAAAGCCTTCTTCATCATCACTACCTACAGAAAATGGCTAGTCAAAAACATTAGTTGTTTCATTTTCAATGATATTTTCATCATTTGTAGAAGTGCACAACTCATCCTCATTAACATTTCCTTGGAAAATATCTGAAAGGTTGGAAGCATTTGTTGTTGTAGAATGAGAAGTGGGTATAAGTTGTGATTCTTCATCAAACTTTACATCTCTACTAACAAAGACCTTGTTTGTTGTGAAATCATATAACCTATAAGCCTTTGAATCTTCACTATAACCCATAAACAAACACTTATGACCCTTTGGTTCTAATTTTTTCCTCTTTTCATCAGGAATGTGTGCCCAAGCAAGACATCCAAACACCTTAAAATACCCAACATGAGGTTTTTTTCCACTCCATGCTTCTTCAGGAGTAACATATGTGAGGGCATTAGTAGGAATTCTATTCAAAATATGTGAAGCACAAGAGACAGCCAAACCCCAAAATTTATTATCCAAACTTTTAAAATGCAACATACAACGAGCCATCTCTAAAAGAGTTCTATTCATTTGTTCAGCCACCCCATTTTGTTGAGGGGTATGAGGAGTTGTTCTTTGCACTTTAATACCACAACTTTCACAGAATGATTAAAATGCATAATTGCAATATTCACCCCCATTATCTGTCCTTAAGCATTTAATTCTTTTCCCACTTTGATTTTCAACTAATGTCTTAAACTTCTGAAAAACTTCAAATAATTCATTTTTTCTTTCAAGAAAATAATCCCATACTCTCCTGCTATAATCGTCAATAAAAGTGAGAAGGTACCTGGCACCTGAAAGTGAAGTATAACCTGGTTCACATAAGTCACTATGAATGAGTTGTAGTGGATGATTAGCTCTCCATGCTTTACCTGAACCAAAAGGTTCTCGGTGATCTTTCCCTAGCACACATCATTCACAAACACCTTCACAAGCTGAAATCTTTGTTAATCCTCTAACCATATCCATTCTAACCATATCTTGTAATTTTCTATAATTTATATGTCCAAGTCTAGCATGCCAAAGTTCTGACATATAATTAGTCTGAGTAATAAAAGCATGAGAGAGTGTGTATTTATCATCAACAAACCTCACAAATTTAAATAGATTCTCTTCATGATCAACTCTACCAATAGCAATTATATTGCTTGGGTCTTTTTTATCTCTAACAATAACTTGATCAGCATTGACAACAAACTCATATCCAGCCTGAACAATTTTATATACTGAAATAAGATTTACCCCTAATCCTTTTACTAATAAAACATTTTTCAAAGTCCCATTTGTCACATTAACAGTTCTCGTTCCTAAAACTGGAAGCTTCATTTTATTACCAATAGTTATTTCTTGATCTGAATTCATTTCTTCATTAAAATCAACAAATAAAGATCTATCTCCAGTCATGTGATAAGATGCTCCTGAATCTAGAATCCATTCTTTATTAAAATATGAAGCAAAATAACTCCCTTTAACAATGGATTTACATTTTCCTTGTTTTTGAACGGACACAGCTAGAAAGCTATTTTTATCCATCTTTCCATCATTAAACCTTTCTTGCTTGGGCATATATTGCTGCCTTTCATTATCCCTCTTCTTCAAACAAAATTTCTCCATGTGATTTTCACCCCCACAATACCTGCAAATAATAGGCTTTCTTCCATCTTGCTTTTCTACACCATCATTTCTAGAAAAATGGTTAGAATCTTCATTATTTTGAAATTTATTATTTCCTTTCCAATTCTGATTTCCATCATTTCTAAAAAATTTACTTTTGGTTGTATATGCATGATTCTTCTTAATATGCCCTTCTTTAATAAGCTGAACTTCTTCATCTAAAATAGACTTGCAAAATTGATCAAAAGTTTGCTGGGGGGTATTGGGATTTAGTTGAAGAACCCTTTTCCTTGATTCCTTAAATACCTTATATGGCTAGGGAAGCTTACTTTCAACCATTGCAATCAACTGAAAAAATCTTTTTTTGCATATTCAACACCTATTTTTTTGAGCTGAGTATTTAAAAAAGTAACTTCATTGAAGTAATTAGACATTTTTTCAAAATCAGATGGATCTAAATTTATCAAATTTTCTTCTATACTAAACATGCTAGCAATGTCTGCATCTTTATAATCCTTTTCTAAATTCTCCCATAGCTCTATTGGATTATCAACATCAACAAATCTTCTATTCAAATTGGGGCTCAAAGCTTTACCAATAATACCTCTAGCTTGTTCCAACTTGCATTTCCACAACTCCTTTTCTCTATCATTTTGGGGTTCTCCAATTTCTTTATTCACTATCCTCCATAGAGCTTTTTCTCTCAAAGCATTCTTGACTGCAATCTTCCAATCTGCAAAACCACTTCCATGAAAGATAGGAAAAACTTTATTTGAAGAACCCATGTTAGCAAAAAAATTAGCCTTCAAACAAATCTAACAATACTCCAACAATATAATAGCCCTGCAACCAAATATCACTCTAATAATATATCAGCCCTGCAAACAAACTACTTCCAGTAATATATTTTCCTACAGCATATCCCTCTAACAATATTTCTAGCTGAACCTCTAGATGAATCTCCAGCTGAATCTAGCTAAATCTAGCTCTGATACCATGTAAAAACAGGCCCAAAACACTATAAAATTCATTGTAACAGCTGCTGCAAATAAGATAAAATAGGGCAAAACAGGGCATAAAAAATAAAGACAACAGCTGCAAATATAACAGTCTAACTTTTATTCCAAACAATCCAACAATTTACAACTGCAATGCTATTTGCAATGAACAACTTCATATTTATAGTGGAGCTTGGAAACTTCTAGTAATCTAGAGACTTCTATAGCTAGAATGTTCTTTTTAAGAACAACTTCTAGTTATTTCAATATTCTGGAAAATTCTTAAATTCTAGAAACTTCTTTACATTCTAGACAATCTTACTTCCTAACAATATTTCTAAACATTGTGTTGATCCATGATCCATCCAACTCCTTTCAAGTGGTATCAGAGCAGGTTATTGGGAGAGCTGGGAATATTGTGGTGTCCAGATCAGAGCTGCTAAAGACAAAGTTTCAAGTTTCTTATCAATGAGTAAGCTGCCAAGGAAATCGCTGCCGAGGATTGTAGTTGAAGATTGCCGCTGGAGAAGAAGAGGATCGTTGTCAGATCCCAAGATTTTTACCATCAGGAAAGACCACAGGAAGCAAAGCTTCTGAAGTTGAATGTTGAAGGTTTGTGAAAGCCGCAACCTTAAGAGGAGTTAAGCCAGTCACTGTTTATAGCAGATAAAGGGAGATTGTTGTTTGAGAGGTGAAGACCCGATAAAAGAGATCACAGAGCATGCTGAAGACGACAGAAAGTTGTATTGTTGTTTCTAAGGCTGAAGATCACAGTCAATCAACATTGCTGGAGATGTTATTTGAGGAGAGCACAATAGTTTCTTAAATCATAGATTAAAGGAAGAAGTCGTTGGAAGTTGTAAGGTATAAAGAAGAGTTGCGAAGGAAACAAGTCCGTAGTGAAAGTTGTAAAACAGGCTGCCAACATTTAAAGAAGGTAAAATAAAATTGTGTTGCTTGAATTTTTGTTTATCATTTTTTAAGAGATTTTTAGAAGACATGATTCAGATTTGTAAGAGAAAATTAAAGGGTGAAGGTACACGAAGCTGTCAAATAAGAGGAAATCAGTGTAGTAGAATCAAGGTGAAAGTGCATAAGGTGAGTTTAAATTGTTTGATTCAATGGGTAGTGATTATAAAGATAAAATTGAAGAGCTAGATGACAGGTTAAAGTTTGTGGAAGAATTACATAATTGGTAGGGGAAGGAATTGTCCAAACTTGGAGAGAGAAATAAAGAGCTTGAAGAAGAACTAAAATTGTTTGATGAGATTAAGAAAAGGAATGAAGAACTAGAGCAAAGAATGAAGTTGGTTGATGATTTACAAGAAAAGATGAAGAAACTAGAAGAGGAGAATTGTTTGTTGAAAGAAGAAAATAATCAATTAAATCAATCATTTATTGCAAGCAATGAATGTTTGAAGTCAAAATTGGTTCATGATGTTGCATGTAGTACAAATGACTTGAATTTTTCATTTGATAAGTGTGTTTTTGCTGAAGAAATTTGTGATAAAAATTGTCAAAATGATAATGTTGCTAGATGTAATGGTAATGAAAAAAAATTTGGTTTAAAGATCATTGAAAGAATGGGATACAAAGGTAAAGGTTTAGGAAGGCATGATCAAGGGATGAGAGAGCCAATTAAGCCAATAATGAGGCCAAATCTTGAAGCTCTTGGATATGTGACAGGTAATGGAAATAATATAGGTGTAACCAAATTTGTTAAAGAAATGGAATGTGTGCAATGTTGTCATTGTAACAGGAAATGCCATGCAAAGGATACATGTTGGGATCTACATCCATGTAGAATATGTGGTTTGAGAAATCATTTAGAGAAGATGTTTTGGTAAAGAGAGAAGAAAAATACAGGAAGCATGCAAATGAACTGTGGATGGACTTACAGATCGAGTTGGCAAAAGATTACATGTATGTTAAAAAATATGTTCAAGTATAAAAGTTTGCATGTGAAATATGATTGCAATCATGGCAAGTTTGAAGACAGACCAAATACCTTTGGCAAGGCATCTAAAGATGGAAAGCTAATAGGAAGTTCAAGATTGAAGTTTTGAGAAACAAAGGTTTGAGAGACTGCTGAAATAGTTGGACAAAGACAAAGGCATCGTCAAGGCATAAAGATCATCAATATGGCAAAGAAAAGGATTTGAGAAAGTCTAAAGACTTGGTTACAACCATAAGGAAAAAGAGAGAAAGAAGGAAACAATCAATGGCAAAAGAGATTGGAAAATGCCACAACATTCATGGTAGAAATTAGGGAGGAGTGTTGGAATATAATTTCTCCCACTAATTGGGAATATAAGACAAATATTAAATTGGAAAAAAAAATCAAATAAGAATTTATAGAGAGGGTTAGATAGTTTCTAGATAAGTTAGAGACTATTCTAGAATACAGATAGGTTGGCCGAAGTCATAGAAGATTCCTCTATAATTTCTAGAATTATCTATATGTATCCTAAGCCCTCTATAAAAGAGGAATCAAGAAATGGGTTAGTGTATTAGTGGCAAGATGGTCATGTGATCATAAGGACAATGAATGTTGTAGCATTCTAATTATTTGTAATATTTGTATCTTGTGATCAATGATAATGAATTTTTGTTCAGGTTATGTGTTTTTCTCTGAATTTATGTATTTATATTTCTGAACATTGTGTTGATCCATGATCCATCCACCTCCTTTCATTTAATTGGTCATTACTAACACTAATATTTACTTTTTGATACTTTTTTTCACCCAAGCCCTTACCAAGCAACCTTGGGGTAGGGCAAGGTTCTTTTCTTTATGTTCCAAGTTCCACGATTTAGACTTATTTATATAGTTTATATACTTCTTCTTATCAATCCTCTCACTATTGGTTATGTTGGGTTTAATGAGTTCCAAGGCTTTCCAAATAGTTTTGAATATTAGTGAACCACTAGGATAAACTAGGAAGTCCCCCATTAGTAGATCACATACTAAGTTATCCTTCTGGGTCCTTTTTTTTTGGGACAACTCTTTCAATGTTTCTCCTTACCAAGATTTCCATGGTTCATCTCCAATGAAGGATTGAACTATCCATTTTACTACAAGAGCTATGCCATGAAGCTTAAGATCTTTCAAACCTAAGCCCCCAAGCTCCTTATCAATGCAACACCAATTCCATTTCATAACATGTTTCTTTTTTCCCTTTTCCAACAAACCAGATAAATTATCTGATCTTTTTTTGTACCTTTTCAATGTGGCATCTAGAAAATACCCACAATGAGGAGTAGTAAATGGTGTATGAGGAGAGGATTTTTAAATAGACTTGAAATCTATTAACAAGTAAAAGAAAGTTTTTGTTCCAACTATCCATTTTTTTTTCTATTTTATTCTTGACCCAATTCTACATTTATTTCAGGCATGGATTAATGGTGAAGGGAATAGATAATTACCTTACTTGAGTGCTTGGAATGCCCCATTGAATCACAAACTTTTTGAACTAGTACAAGGGGGAGGTTTTCTAGCTTAGTAGAATTGATTTTGATTTAGAGACTTTAGCTCCCAAAGCACCACAAAAATATCCAGCTTCTTCACTAAATTATTAAATCTTTCTTATTCCAAATTGATAAAAAGTATTATGTCATCAACAAAATGGATATTTATTAACTATGTTTCATTAGGCAGGTACAAGTCTCTTACTTTTGTAGTAGCCAAGAACTGTCCCTTAATAGTTAGTAAATAGCCTTAGTAGAAATTATAAACAAGGTCGATGCGAGGGGGTAGCCTTGTCTTATTGATTTTTCCAACAAGATCTAGTTTTTCAAGGTTCCATTTATATCTAGCTAGGTAGTGGCATCTTGTAATAAGGTCTTGATCATTTTGTTGAACATGTTTGGAAAGCTAAAATCTTCTAGTCACTATGAGTAATTTCCACTCCACTCTATGGTATGCTTTTTCAAAATTAAGTACAAGAAAACTAACATCTTGTAGCAAGCTCTTATCACAATTCATCCCTTCCCAGCCAGGGATTAAGTTCTTTAGGATGTATCTACCTTTCATAAATCCCATTTGAGTGTAGCTTATCATTTTGGGTAAGATATTTGTTAGCAGGTCAAAGGTAAGAACAAACTATACCACAGAGTATTCAAAGAAGACTATGGTACTAGGAGAAGACAGTAGTCACTAGTAGGAGTCATGTCCCTTTAGGGGAACACATCTATATATGTCATATGTGATAGATAGAGAGATAGGTATGAAAAAGAATGTAATGATAAGATAAGATAAAAATACTAACAAAGTAGAGACTAGACTTAACCTTTTATATTTGCTATAATATAATATTGACCTCTACCTTGAATTTATACTCCAATCTATCTAATTTGAGTATATTCCTCTCACTCTTCACCAATCCCATTTCTTTTTTTTTGTAACTCCATTTTGTGAGGGGTGTACACATGGAGTTGTAATATACCTTTGTACTCCATTATCCTTATCAAATATATTATTTTATTTTTTTTATTAATACTTTCCACCATTATTAGTTTTCAAAAACTCTATCTTTTTACCAATTTAGTTTTCTAAGAGAGCATTAAAATACCCTATTTGATTAAAATGTTAGGTTTTCTTTTGAGAAAATAAATTGGTCTTCCTAGAAAATAATCATCAATAACACATAATATAGGTATTGTGATACATATGGAACATATACAAGAATAAATACATCAAAATGAATAAAATACAATTTACCCTAGAGCATTTATAAGAACTACAGTAAAACCAAACATGATTTTGATTTCCACATGTGTAATGTCAAAAAAGTCAAATTCAAGAGAACAATTTGTAAGCCCCTTCATTAAATTTTTATATTTTGAGGTTCTTAGATAGTTCTCACTTATATGGCCCATGTGTTACTTTAATGAAATTGTCTTCTCAGTATCCACCTTTCTTTCTAAGGTAAGAGCATGCTTACAAACCAATACACATCTAGGTACTATAGAAGTGGTATTTATTGCAGAAGTGAATATATACCAATGAACTCCAATAGTGGTTATAAAAGTTCCAATACATGTTATAGAAGTGCCAACATGTCATTAAAGTGACAATTTTGCTAGTTCCATCTTACTATAGAAGATGCTCCTAAATTTCACAAGTACTACACTACATATATGCTCACATTAAGGAAGAAAAAAAAGAGAGTTCCAAAGAAAAATCAATTTGTAAGAATCATAAATCCATGAATGATCTTACACCCTTCATTGATAAATATAGCCCACATATCTACATCATTTATTTTATTGATATATAACATGTTTTGTGCCAAACCAAGGGTGTTTATTAATCCAAAAGTACCCTTGACCTCCTATAAAATACTTAGATTTTGAATCTCCCATTCCAAGAATTTTCATTGAGGTAGAGCTTCTCAGAATCAAATTTATAAATATTTAAAAAATAGTCCTAATGAGGAGTCATATGGAAATGTGCTCCAAGGTTGATCATCCATGCATACACGCATGCAAGTATGACCAAGGATGCAACATAATAATCACCTACATCCTAGTGAGAAGATATATAAAAATAATAATCATAAACACCTTTTTTTTCTTCTTCTCCCCTCTCTTGTAGTATCTTCTAAAATAGTATGTCTTATTAGAGTTTTAGTATTGTCCTTGGAATTTTTATAAGGATAATTAAATTTCCCATGATATTTTACTTTTATCTTATCCTTTATTTTTATATGTATTCTTTAATTTTTGATTTTAACTATCCTCAAATAATCTTGAATCTACCTTGGTACATTTAGAAGTACTTTACCTCATCTCCTTTAATATTTTAACAACCATTACCACAAAAAGAACAATCTTTGAAGAAAATATTTTGATAACCATCACCAATTTATCCCACATTTTTTGAAAAGACCACAAATGGATAATGCATCACTTGTTTTCTTCCATTGTCACACTAATTTATTGTAACTAGCTCATGATCATCTTAAATTCATAAATGTGGGTTATTTATGAATATTTACTAACATTTAATTATCTAAGAAAAACCTAATTAGGATACTTTCCTTCATATCTAAAATAATTTGATCTTCTCATGGCATAAATGGGTTTATTTTTAGATAAGTTACAACCAATAGATCTTGGTCTATGAGAAGATCTTTAACTTGTTATTCCAAAAATCAATTTTAATTCTATAAAATATTTCCATCTCTACTTGTAACATGCTTTCCATATTCCCTAAAAAATGATCTTATCTATAAAAAAATCCCAATGAAACTAGTATTATCTCAAAAAATTATTTTTTTAAACAGGTCTAGAACTTGAGTTGATTATCGTAATGACGAAAATTATACTCCATTCTTGGGGATAGGGAAATTTATCATTTAGTTTGGACCTATTTTAGTACCCTTGCATTAATTACACTTTAAATCATCATTAATAGGCCCTTAGGACCCATTATATTGGATCTCAAGGCTTATTTCAGCTAAAAACCTAACAAAATCATGAAAAACATTTAAAACTTTAGCAACCCACCCTAAAAATCTAGGGTGGAACTCATATGCCACCTTGGGTGTATGATTCCCCTAGGTGGGATCCATATGTTGGAGGTGGCATATGAGTCCCAATTGGGGTTTTTTAAAGGTTTGAGTGGGAAAATTAGCTTTTTAATTCAAAATTTTGGTTGCTGTAAGCTTTTGAGATGTCAATAATGGTAAATTAGGTGTTAATTCCTATATAAGAAAGCTTCTAAGTCATTACTTAATCTAAGCAAGAATTTTCAAGAGCAATGTCAAGATCCAAGCATTCAAGAGTCTTGAAGCATTCTTTCACAAGAGCATTCAAGCTTCAAAAGCAAGCAAAGTTGAAGTCTTGGAGCAGCATTAAAGTGTTTTTTCAGGTCTTCAAGCTCACATTCATTCAAGAAATAACATTTCCAAGGGTTAATCATGGTTTTCTATAGTGAATCATGATGGATTCTAGGTTGGGGAGATGCAACTAGCCATCAAGCTAAGCCTAATGACTTGTTTCCTAAGCAATTTCATCCTCCATTATCACTCTACATTCAACCTAAGGAAGGTACATGCATAATCATGACTTATTAGAGTAATTTGACATCTCTCAAAGTGAGTCATTACATTCAAACTTCATTCATGCATCTTATTCTTACACATTAGAATAGGGTTGCATTACATTTTCGATTTCTTAATCTTAGACACACTTAAGGTTAGGGTTTATGTTCATATTTTCATTCAAGTTTCAATGTTTCTATCAAGGTTTAACTATTGAACTAGGGGTTTGAACGAGGCAAACCCCCCATAAGAAAATCAAGTCTATATTCAGTTTTACAAGTCTTATTGCACAGTTGAATCCATAAATCAGTTTGGAAGGGAGGAGCAAAGATTGGAGTACATATATGAAATTTGAATTCTCAAAAAATTGAAATGGGACTAATATGCTAGAATTGGCATATGAGTCTAACTACAAGCATTTTTCTAGATCTTTGTAGTTATAGACACCCTTTTTCTAGAAACCAGTTCCTGCCCAAAAATCTTGATCTGGGATTGATACACCTAAATTGGTGTATGAGTCCCAGTAGGCCAAAATTTTAGAATTTCTAGTAATTTAGAGCTCATTCTAGCCTCCTTTAGGTTTTTAAGTGCATGCTTATGAGATCTCACCTCTCTATTCTAATTTACATGTATTTTTAGGTCATTTAGTGAATGATTGCATTGCATTAGGTTTAAGCATTACATCTTGCATTTCATTTGTCTTTCCAAGCCCTAGCCTTGTGTTGAACCCCTCATTAGTTTACAATCAAACCTTAGGATAACACTATTATAAAATCTCTTTCTCCTTTGCATCGAGATCTCTAGGGTTTCCCTTTAACGAAATAATTGGAAAGTGGGTTTTTCTCTATGTCCTAAACCATATAAAAGAATATGTATCCCATTTTTTGACATTTCATTTTGGTTAAATTGCATTTAGAACATCATAATTATTATTTGGAGTGCATTACCATCCTAGATCTTACTTGCATTAACATTGCATTAGGATTTGCATTAGTTAATTGGAATTCTAGAGTTTCCAATTTTGCATTAGTGAAAGTGCATATAGGTTGAATTTTTGCATCTCAAATCATTGAAATTCATATAATATCTACATATTCATATAGTTTACACATCATACAACATAAAAATCATAAAAAACACTTAAATTTTCTAATTTTTTTGTAAAAAATCCTCATTGGGACTCATATGCGCATCTCGATGATTTATCTCTAGTGTAGATTTTGAACTACACTCTACGGCATTGAATTCCTTATTTCTAGGATTTTGTTTTCTATGAAAATCTTCCTATTTCATTTTTCATAGCTTCTATTACATTCAAATTATTAGAGTTAGCATGATTTACATTCATTGCAATTGTGAATAGAATTAGATTCTTGTACTTTTCATTTTCAGCATTAGTTCATAGTTCAATTAGATTAGATTACATTTGGAATCCATTAGAAAATAAAACCAAAAACACCTACAAGCAAATAAACCACTTGGAGAAAGTATAGTTATTTGACTATGTCAAATCTCTTTTTCCAAGTTAACCTAACCCTCAAGCCTTTAAGTAGTGATGAATTTGACATGTTAGATGAATCCCTTCATGAGTTCATCTCACAAAGTTCATCCACTATGGTTTGTTATGACAAACCAAAACCAAGAGATGTTAACGTGATTCAACCTCAATTTATCCTTTACCCACCTTCACACGAACATCAAGCTCAAAGAAAACTTGTTTGCAATCTTGAACCTCCTAAGAATAATGTATTGCAATAATCAAATAATAATACCATTGCTCATACATACAACACTAGAAACAATGCACAACCAAGACAAACAACCTCAACATCCTTACCTTTACCCAACTCCATCTTGCTTAGTGCCCCTCATTTTCCTTTGAATAGTGGGAAGGAGTATGATCTTCTTGAACAACATAAGAATACCTCACGAAAATATCCCTATGGGATTTTATTCAAAACTCACCTAATTATCACACTATGCTTCAAAGGGCCTCACAACAAGTTGTGATCCCCCCTAATACAAATGCAAGTGATGTGGCAACTCGAATTATAGGAATGAATATAGTTAATGTAGACATTACCTTTCACCAACATGAGCTTCCTCCATTGGAGATGAGAAAGAAACATGATGCCTTAATGATAATAGCTAGATTCAATAGAATGGGAATAAAAGGAACCCTTTGTTGATAATGGATCGACCCTTAATGTGTGTAGTGTGAATATTTTAGATAGACCAGGCATAGGTAAATCAAAAACTTAACCTTATTCCTTATCCATTTGAGGATTTGAAAATGTAGGAGAGCAACTGCTTGGTGTGATTACTTTACCTATTACAGTTTTAAAGGCTATCTTACAAACTCCTATTCATGTTATGCCTCATGATCTTTCATACAATGTTCTTTTAGGAAGACCTTGGATTCATGAGATTCATGTGGTGTCTTTGACTCTTCATTGTATCATGAAGTATGTCTATAACAATAAAGTATACCAAGTTGAAATAGAACCTAAGCTTGAAATATTCTTACAAGTTGAAAAAGGAATGACAAGTTGTTTAAGCGCATTAATTCCAACATAAAACATAGGACCTATGAAAGAGGAAAAATAAGAGATGGAAAAAGTGTCAAAATTATTGGATGATGATTGGGGTTCCTTAGAGTTCACACCCTCGTTTATGGGAGAATACATAATCACAAGTAAAGAAGATGAAAAGAAAAAACAACCAATGGTGATGTCAACACAAAATTTAGAAGAACACTCACAAGCATCTACCTCATCTACTGTAGAAGGAGACACAAGTTATACAACAAACTTTGATGAGATAGATTATCAACAACCACCAAACCCAAAAGAAATGGAAAGAGTTTATAGAAAAGGCTATGAGTTCATGAAACAACTTGGTTATAGTGGAAAAGGATGTGGCAAGAAAGAACAAGGTATTCATGTCCATATGGAACCTAAAACACAAGAAATAAGAAGTGGTTTGGGATATTTCCCTTCTAAGATTAGACAAGCAACAAAGAGACCCTCACTAAACATCAATACCATCATGTTTATTCTTAGAACAACTATCACCTTGAAGCGTCCAAATTTGATTGATACAACTTGTGAAGCATCATTGGAGTTTTTTGAAGATGATGAAGCCTTGAAACAAATGCTAGGATTTTATGATAAAACATTTACTCCCCCTAAAAAGAAACATCTCATGTGCACTATGATTAGTACCAAAGAAAAAGATAAACAAGAGCAAAGTAGTGAGATTGACATGAATAAAGAAGAATACAACCCTAAATTTATGAGACAAAATGAACTTTTTTTAGGAGATACCATGGACATATAGATGAATGTTAACAATGAAGAAAAGGTGATTAATATAGGAAATTTCCTTGATGATGAAGAACAAGAGGACCATGCAACTTTAGTTCATGAATTTCTTGAACTTTTCGCTTGGACTTATTCAGATATATCATGAATTGACCCTAAGATTCTAACACATAATATAGTCCTCACTAAAAGTGCCAAGCCTATTAGAAAAAAGATTTAAAAAATGAACCCTAAGATAGCCTTATTGGTTAAGGTTGAGATTGAAAAACTCCTTTTAGTTGGTTTTATAATACCTATAGACTATTATCCTTAGATCTCAAACAGTGTCATAGTCACAAAACCAAACAATCGTATTAGGATGTGTACATAATTTCACAATTTAAATAAATAATCCTTAAAAGATGGATTTCCCCTTCCTAATATCGACATAATAGTAGACTCCATTGTGGGACACGATTTTCTATCATTCATGGATGTATTTTCAAGATATAATCAAATCTTTATCAACCCTCAAGATCAATATAAATCAACATTTACAATAGCTTGGGGAACATTTTGTTGGGTAATGATGCCTTTTGGATTGAAGAATGTGGGTACAACATATTAATGAGCTATGACATTGATATTTCATGATTACATACATAATATTTTGAAAGACTATGTTGATGATATTCTACCCAAATATTTAACAAGACAAGAAAATGTAAATTTCCTTTCAAAAATCTTTGAGAAAATGCAAAAATGCATGTGATTAATTTAAAAAAGTGTGTCTTTGGTGTAGATAGTAGAAAAATTCTAGGTTTTATCATATCTCACAAAGTCATTAAGGTGGACACGAAGAAAATTGATCCTATAGTTAACATGTCACCTCTTAGAAACATCTCTCAATTACACACTTTACAAGGAAGAATTCAAGCCATCCGTCATTTTGTGGCATCCTTAGTAGATCGAACATTCGCATTTACACATATCCTTAAGAAAGAAGTTCAATTTAATTGGAATGAGGATTATAAATAGGATTTTGAGAGTTTGAAAGATTATCTTGCTACCCCACCTATTTTACAACCTGCTATGCAAAAAGAACCATTCATCCTTTATACAGTAGCATCAACCCATGCTCTTGCAGTATTGTTGGCTAAATAAGATGAAAATGGTAAAGAGCACCTTGTTTATTACATTAGACGAACTTTGATTGATTATGAGAAGCGATACACAATGATAGAGAAATAATGTTTAGCTCTTGTATTTGATACTAGTAAGTTGTGACATTACTTGTTGAATACTAAAATACATGTGATAATAAAATTTGATCCTTTAAAACACTTTTTTGCTAAAAAAAAATTATCGTCATTATTAGCTAAATGGGTTATATTGTTGACTATGTTAGACCTTAATTTTGTTTCACAAAAATAAATCAAAGGACAAGCCTTGACCAACTAGTTAGCTAATGCTCCTTCACCCATAACATTACCTAATGAAGGAGCATTTCCTAATGAGAGTGTATTGACTATTCGGGAACATGAAAATGCATTGGAATTGTATTTTTATGGATCTAAGTGCAGAACAGGCTCTAGCGCGAGAGTTATAATAACTCCACCTAAAGGAAAAACTATTCCCCTATCATATCAATTAAATTTCCTATGCACGAAGAATACTACATAGTATGAAGCATTAATTGTTGGATTACATGTTGCTTTAACTCTAGGAGCCCAAGACATTAAAATATTCAGTAATTTGTAGTTAATCATTCAACAAATAAATGAAACATATCAAGCAAAGCAGGATGGCACATTAGAAGTGGTAATGAAGCTATATTTTGGGAGGATAAATGGCTCTTTAAGGAATCTCTTATTAAAATGGAAAGATTTAATAGATGGGTAGAGCAATGTAAAGCTTCTTTTGGGGAACTTGTCAAAGATTACTGGCATGAGGGAGATTGGGTGAACTTATGTGTGGTTAGATAGGATTTAGCTCTACTCCAATCCTCCTTAAAGGTTGTCTCTTTGGCTGTCTCTTTGTTGTCCCTCTCTCAAGCCCCTCCTCCCTTCTGGTCTAAAGCCTAGATCAAACACTTGACTCCTAAAGTCAATATCTTCTTTCGGATAATGTTTTAGAATAAGGTCCTTACGGTGGATAATCTTTCCAAGAGGGGATTTCAAATCCCCAATAGATGCTACCTTTTCAAGAGTGAGGATGTCATCCAACCACTTGTTTCTCCACTGTCTGTTTGTTTCCTTAATTTGGGGAAAATTATTAGCTATCTGGAATATGTCTTTGGTGTTCCCCCAAACCATTGAAAGGTTCTTTTCACAATGGAAAGATCCTACTCAAAATCCCTACATTCGAAGGTTATGGGATTTCTTATTCCATTTTGTGGCTTGGGGAGTGTGGAAAGAACACAACAATATACTTTTTAGAGACAAGGAGATGTCAGATAATTATTTCTTTGAGAAAACTGTCAGGCTTATAAAGGAAAATTTTAATGTGATTCCTCAAAAAGATCTTAACTTGAAAGTTGTGCTGTGCACCCCCTATGATTTAAGGATAGCAAAAGATTGGAATATTAAAGTGGATATTTCTTCTACTTCTAAGCTAGCTAAGAAAAGTAGGGAGGGTGTTTGTTGGAACTTTCCACCTAATAGCTGGCATAAAGCCAACTTTGATGGAGTAGTGAAGGGAAACTCGGGCTTGGCTAGAGGTGGAGGCATGCTAAGGGATCCTAATGGTAACTTTATGGCAGCTATGGCCATATCCCTAGGTCACCAAACTAACCATGTGGTGGAGGCTATAGGAGCCTTTCAATTTATAAAGCTTGCTCATAATTTGAATATAAAAAACTTATGGCTTGGAGGAGATTCTAAAAATATAATTGATTGTATTTATGGAGGACCCCTCCCTCTTGGACAATAAAGAATTGGATAGATGAAGCTAAGTCTATTTTAGAAAAAATTGAAAAAGTGAAAGTGTCACATGTCTACAGGGAAGCTAACAGCGTGGCAGATTTCTTTGTGAATGAACATGTGGCAAAATTGTAGGGACTTGAGAACTAAAGTCAGGGCTTTAATAGATTATGATGTTACACATGGGAAAGAGGAAACCACATTTAATGATTAAAGAGAAAGGGGCCAGGTACATCAAAATCAAGAGATTTTATGGGGTCATGTCATGTTACTTGGAAGGAAAGGAAAAGCAACATGCTTTGTGGGTGCTTTGGAATAGCTGCATAATTCTACAATAGGGTCTCGGAGTTGGGAGAGTCAAGAGTAAGGAGAAAACAAAAATAAGGGGGACAAGAAGAGAGTTGAGCCTAATAGCTATGAGGTTCATACTAGGAATGACAAGGTTTGGGAGAAAATTGTAAGAGGTGGCCTAGTTCCATATTTGGAAAAACTTCATGGGTCCTATTCTGTGGCCACAGACTACTTCGAAAAGAACTGGAACAATGAAAAAATCATTCTCTTTGGTAGGAAGGTGAAGTTGGATGAGCAGATCATAGGGGACATTACTGGAATGTCCACCGAGGGAGTGAAGTTTTATCACGACATAAGGTTTTCTGATGAGGCAGTCATCAAATTTATGAAGAAGGACAAGGAGAAATTGAAATTGGTTAACATCTCTAATAGCTATTTCAAAATTGACATTATCAAGGCACTATGGAGAAAGGTTCTTCAGGTGGTAATGGAGTATATCACTCTGGACGGGAGATTTATGAGACTGTATGGGAACCATTTTTCCTTTCTTAACCACTTCTGCCATAAGGTATGGATTTTTATGCCTCACTACCTATTATGTTTGTTGAATAATAGCTTGGAAGACCATAGGAAAAATCCCAAGAGATACCCTATTCTTCATCCTAGTCTTATTAGGTTAATTTATGAACACTACCAAAGCATGTCGGCTCTTTCTAACCCTATTGCCTCTGTGGAGTCCAAATACTATGATACTGATAGTGGGGGTTAAGAGATTCAGCCTAACCAGGAGAGAATTGTTGAAACCCACCCATCCTCTAAGATGTCTGGTAAGAAAACCCAAACTAAAAAATCTCAGCTTGCTAAAGACAACCCTAAAACCCTCCCTGATTGTTCTGGCCCCTTTAAGAATCTTGTTCTTAAGGGCTCCCATGCCAACGAGTTGGTCTCCTATTCTATGAACTCCTTGGAAGATAAAGCTGAGAACCCTGAAGCTAGTAGAAATTTTGTGCCCTCCACTCCTGCCTCTTTCAAATTTGAAGGTACTAGAATTACTAGCTCCCCCATATTGGGTGATGTCAATCTCATTTTAGACCAGGTTCAGTTTGGTGACATTTTGGCCTTTGCTAGAAATGACATGAGTGACTTATTCAAGGTCCTGAAATGGGCCTACCATGAAATTAGCTAGCTCAATCAAAGAAACATGGCCTTGTATAGAAAGTTGGAGAAATTGGAGCTAAAGCTGGTAGCTCTAAGTAGCGAAGAAGGGAAACAAAATAAGAGTAGCACTGGTAAGAAAGTTGGAGACAATGAGGAAAAGTACAAGTCTTTGGAGGAGGAAATGGTTAAAATTAAAAATAACCTAAAAATTCTTGTGGAACAAAACCATAAAATGGCTAGGCACAATTCCATTATTATCAACGCTATGTACGAAAAGCTAGAAAAAATGCAATAGGGTTCACTAGTTGTTGACCTGGAAGTGAAAAAGGAACTTAGCAAGGTATTTCTAGAAGGACCCAGGCCAACCTCAAAAGGAAAGAGCCTCCCACTACACAGATGGTTTAGATCTTAAAGAGGTGGGTTCAAGAAATGAATGAGCTGGAAGTTGAGACTACTAATTTTTTAAAGACACAAATCTAGTTGTTACTGGCTTTTCAGCTGTTTTTTGGTTATGTGGCCTTTGCTGGCCTTTTTGATGGTTGTGGTCATTTACTATTGTCTTTTTACAGCCTGTTTATCTTTGTTGTCTTTACTAACATTCTCTTTATTTTGTAGACTTTATGATTTCGGGTCCCTATAAAACCTATTTTTTCCTGTTTCAAAAACATATCAAGCAAAGCATGAAAAACTATTGAAATACAAATATCTCACAATGACATTGTTAGAGAAGTTTGATTTTTTTACCATTGATAACATTGCACTGAAAGATAATAGACATGTAGATGCAATGGCGAGTGTAACATCTTTGATATCCCCTTAAGATCCTTCAAAAGATTTCACATTTTTCTTCCACACAATTATGAAACCATAAATTAAGTATAAAATAGATGAGATATTATCAATCACCACATAAAGCTCTAGTGAATGGTATGCATCAATATTTGATTATCTAAAAAATAGTACCTTTCTTCAGTTGACAACTAAGAATACTAGAGCCCACCTTTGGAAACTTGCATCTAAGTATATAATTCTTCCAGATGTATTGTATTGGAGGTCCTTTGATGGTCTCTTGCTTAGATGCCTTAAAAATTACAAAATCTCAATAGCACTTGAGGAAGCTCATTCAGGTGCTTGTGGAGGATATTTTGGATGAAGATTGTCAGTTCCAAAGTTAATTCATTTAGGATATTATTTGAGGAACATGGAACAAGATTGATTTGCATATGTTATGAAATCTCACAAATGTTAGGAACATGGTAGACTAATTCACACTCTTGTTTCTGAGGTTCGCGCACAAGTTCCTATTTTTCCTTTTTAATTGTGGGGCCTGGACATCATCACAAAAATTTCACCACCTTCCTCCGCCGAACATACATTTATAATTACTAAAACATATTATTTCACGAAGTGGGTAGAAGCAATTTCCCTTCACTTGAAAACTACCGATGTCATATTTCATTTCATTGTTGGAACAAATTATTGCTCATTTTGGACTTCCTTCTGCTTTAGTTTTGGACAATGGGACACCATTTAAGAATAAGGATGTGAATAAGTTCTTAGAAATGTTGAACATACAACATTGCTTTTCGACACCTTACTACTGACAATCTAATGATCAAGCTAAATCAACTAATAGAAACCTTGAGCAAATCAAAAGGAAAACAGTAAGAAAACACAATAAATATTAGCATACACAACTAACATATACATTATGGGCCTATCGTACGAAGGTTAGAGCATCAACTGGAATACCCCTTATAACCTCGTCTATGGAACTGAGGTGATAATGCCCTTGGAGTTAGAGATCCCTTCACTAAGAATCACTCTTCAAGGAATTATTGATGATAATACTTATAAGGAGCAACGGTTGCATCATCTTGAAATACTTGATGAACAGTGCATCAACGCTCTTGAGCACCATCAGGCTTATTCTAAAAGAATATAGTGTAGTTACAAAGATAATGTTATACCTTGTTTTTTTAATAAAGGTTATTTGATGTTATGTGAGAATCAACATAATTTCAATGTTGACTGATAGAAAAAGGAAATTTTAGACCTAACTGGTTAGGCCCTTATATAATCAATGAAAACTATGGATTTGGAGCATATATATTAACATAAATTGATGACATGCCTCTTAAAGAACCTATAAATGCCACACATCTGCACTAGTATTATGTCTAATCTTCTTAAATAGTGTGGATAATAAAGTAGTGGTGTTAGAGGTAGTAGATTACATTCTATATGCTCTCACATTACTTCATTCTTGATAAACAATTATTTGTGTGTCTTGAATACTAGAGAGTGATTATTAAAATTATCTTTTAAAGGATTACTTTAGGTTTCATGCTATTCAAGTTCATCCTATGTGTTATGTTATATTATATACTTATATGTATTTAATTTTCTTTATTTAGATCCAAAGTGCATTTAATTTAACATAACATACTTAATCAAAATGCTACATCTAAGAGAAACTATAACAAGTTTTAACTAGATCACATAAAGAATTTTAAATAATGGAGACATTTATTAAATAATCTTAGAAAGATTATTTGATCAATCACATTGCCATTTAACATTAAATACACAAACCTAAATAGAAAAACATCAAAGGACCATATATATATATATATACATCAAATTTTTGAGTACATGTCATCAATAGATACAATGATAATGAGGTCTATGACAACTAGATCCCTCGAGATTTGGTAATCGCATCTTTCTAGAGGAATTCCATCGAGAGACGGTGGTATGTGATCTTGATCGTGAGCATGCTAGTACATCCAAAGCATACTGTAAACACTATTGGTTATTTTTTAAGAGCCAAACTAATCTTCAGAAATACCTATGGACTTTTCCATTTCCAATACTTAGTACTCCAAAGGGATTGGTCAATGAATGAGTAAAAGTTGTGATACTTCTACTCCTACACTTTGGGCTCTATTAAACTGAGGAGGGTGATCCAACAATGTATACTAAAAAAATTATATGACTACTACTCATATCCATGGTCAATAATAGATAATTCTCATAAATTTACTCAACAACATAGCACATGAAATAAGTTGGAAGCTTATTTACTAATATCCTACACTTAGACCAGGAGAAGATAACTCAACACCAATAAACTACAATGGTATTCATTTGAAAGTTTATAAAATAAATGTGATTAGCTAATGAATCAACTCAGGAATTGAATTATCAATACTTTGCATGAACCAGTGTCTTGTTCCAAGCATGGAGTTAATATCAACCTATGTAACTAGACAACATCTTATCAATAGCAATCTAAAATCTCAAGAAATACTACTTTACAACATTCCCCTATTACATTCATGATCATCACTACTGACAAGTATCCTAGCACCTAATTCTTATGAGTTAACAATCTCATCCAAGCATTTACATTTCATTGAAATAATAAGAAAGAATTAAATTAAACATCCATTGAGAAACAATAGAGACAAACAAAAGGAATCCTAGATTCCTTTCATTCATAACTCATAAAATGAGTACAAGGAGAGACAATAGCCATGAAATTGGTATCACTCTGTATTGTATTTTCTATATTGTTACCAAGATTACATACATAATAAAAAAATTGAACTATTAAAAAAGGTGCAAGACAACTAAGAGGGGGGGGGTGAATCAATTGTCACACAAATTCAAATTCAAAACTTCAACACTCATCAATCCCACAACCACACTATTATATTATTAAGTATGAACATGAAATGTAGAGAACATAAAGTAAAATCAAGACAATGAACACCAATTTTTTAAGTGGAAAAACCACTGAGGGAAAAACCATGGTGAGGAGTAACCCACAATATAAAGAGATTATAAAAGCGAATACAGAGGCTCACTACCCAAAAGAGGACTCATTATCCAAATACAAAATCTTTCTACTTACAAGGGAGGCTCACTGCCTACAGAAAGGACTCACTGTCCAACAAGGAGGGTCACTTCATACTGATACAATTGAGAAAAAAAATCCACCACAACAATTAACACACATTCGCAGCCTTCATTAGATGATTGCATAAACCTCCAACACACTGCCTTCAAGAATCTAACACAATGAAGAATTGCTGCCTCAACTCACTTTCACAAACTTCTGCCTTTATGTTTTGTGGGTTACTTCATCACTGTGCATCCAGTTCTAAATCTTCACAATCCAACTTGCATTTATACCAACTTCAACCTTATAAACTTTCTCCAAGGTCAACCACATAAGCTTCATTTCATAATTTCAAATTAGGTTGGCAACTCAACATTCCCATAGTGGAAAATAATGAGAGTGGACCAATAAAACATTTATCCATGACCAAAAGATAATGTCTCAGATCAATCACATGCTTCCTTAATTAAATTTAATTCTTCAAATGAAGTGTAAACACCAGATTGACCAAACCTAATCAAAACACAAATGAACATTAATATGCATGCTTCCCAATAAGAAGATGACATGCAAACAATGCAACATGATTCATTATGCATGAGAATACATCTAAGGTTCCTTCAGATACATCTGCAAGAACTGCAACAAACTTTGAACATCAAACTTCTTTCATCGGTCCATTCAAAATTTGTAAACACATACAATAAGTCTAAAACTTGACTTTCAGATCACCAAACTACACGTATATTCAAAAAGCTAGAACCAAGATAACACCATTATAAGACACATTTCCAATCCAAAAAATCTAAAATATAACAATAGAGGATTGTAGAGTAGAAACATTTCTCCCAGTCCACAGAAGACCGACTCTGCCAAAACATTTCACAAACTGGTGAACGTAACTTTCACATACCATCAAACCAGAAGCTACAACTAAGGAGATATCAACACTAGATCACCATTATAAAACCTTCAGATCAACACAAGCATAGGATCAACACAAAAGAAACATGAAGCACATAGAAGAGGACATTTTGAACACATTCATCACTCTGACTTCTCTCTTTATTAATTTTCTCAAAAGCACTTGGAAACCCATCATTTTAGCGCATCTATAACATCATGAAGATAGCTCCATGTACTCACAACATCTCAAAAGCATCTCAACTATACATGTACAATCTACAACATACTAAATTGTGTTGGCATCAATGACAACATTAATGAAAATGCCACAAAACTTGCTCATACTTGCAATAATCTCCCCCTTTGTCATTGATGGCAACACATAGTGTGAAAAAACATCAAACACAAGATCCTGCACAATATTTTGGGAGAATACCTTCTCTTCTTCTGCTATTTTTTTTCACAACTTTCTCTCCCCCTTTGACATCAATGGAAAATATTAAAAACTCTAATTAGCCCACCTTTGGAATGCACCCATTCAACTCATAATGCAACAATGAAAATCTTTTCTACTCCCCCTGTAGAGTAGACCCATTCATCAATCCAAATAAATGAATAATATGTGAATTCACTGGACTGATGCACCTTCAAGTGCACCTAGTTCGGAGGGACAATGACTCACAACTTCTCCATAAGATACTCAAAAGTTTCCTTCGGAAGAGCCTTAGTAAATATTTCATAGTTTGATTCATCCACAAAACCTGTATGTGGCAAGATGGTATAGCAATATATTATGCCTCTACAGTGGATAAATAAATTGAGTCTTATCTCTTACTCAACCAAGAAACCAATCTACCATCAAGAAAGAAAGCACATCCATTGGTACTCTTCCAATCATCCACACAACCAACCCAATTTGTGATGGTATAAGCACTCATAGTGAAATAAACTCCCTTAGGATACCATAAGCCATAATATGGCATACCTTTAAGATATTTAAATATCCTCTTTACAACTGTAACATGTGCCTCATTAGGATCTGCTTGAAATCTGGCAACTAGACATACTACATGCATAATATTTGGTCTAGTAGCAGTAAGATATTATTAGTGTTTTCCACTACACCTAAGACATTTCTAAGCAATAGCCAATTCCTATATTCATGACTCTTGAAATGAATGGCCAACTAACAAGACCTAATTAAGGACTAAGATCTTCTACACTTTAGGCTTTTTAAAACCAAGGAGGGTATTCCTAGTGTGTTCATTTAAGATTTAGCTATTTTGAACACATCATTACACATATCACATTTGAATGAAGGATAATTGTACACCAATTACTAAGAAATTGGCTTATTTCTAAGCAATATGCTACCCATTAATCAAAATGAAGAAATCCTTAATGCGAATTAACATACATGAATGTTGGAATCAATGTTCATTTTAAAATGAATTTAGACCCATGGCTAGAGGTTGGTCATTGAATGATTGTTTGGTTGAACCCTTAGGTAAATCATTAAGGAACATACTAGTGTCATATTTATTGGGAAAAATGGTGTCACATATGCAAGAATCAGTAAAGCAAAGATGACCCAATAATAAAATAGACTACTCTCACAATACTTTTCATCATGGAGCTCAAAATTTCTAATACATTACTACTTATCAAATCCTTTGCAAATAAACGTAAATTCATGGCCCTATATAAGTATTTAATTGATTACTTGAATCAAAACAAAGAGTAGAGACATGCATTTGAAAAAACATTCAAAGTAGAACTGAAACAACATTAACATTTCAATACAAAATTCACCCAAATTTGCAGAAGAAGAGAAATATATCAGAATTATATATATATTTAATTGTACTTGAATCATGTCTGAGAAACAATTGAAGGTACTTGCATAAGTTCATTCATAATGCTTAAAGGTGACCAACTATTCTATTCCTTTCTATTTGTATATGCTCGACCAAAAAATCCCTAGCCAGAGTCTATTTTCTTCTATTTTTTCATCCTTTGAAAATGAGCCTTGGTTTCCCTTTTATAATGTAAGAGAAGCAACAAGCTTCAGGCTTAGATGAAATTTCAATACACAATTCTCATTTCATGTAAATTTCAACTATATTTTCTTACATTTCAAAACCCCACACGTCAATTTTTCATGAAATAGTGCAACTGGGGAAAACCAAAATGCAACCGCCACCCAAGAGGAGAAATGAAAATTGCCCCAAAAATTCTCCTTGTCACCATCTCCACCATGAAAAAAATAGGAACCCAAAATTCAACGTACACAAGATAATTGGACCACCACTGCAACCTGTATGAACACAAAAAACTTAAAACCACACACATAGCCAATTCAATTGCCCATTACCCCACAAGCACTAGTAGCATGTCCATGATATACACAACCACTTCTTGTCGTCACCAAAGGAAGAGAGGACACCTCAGCCTCTTCCTCTTTCTTCTCATTACTGAGCACAATTTTGGGTTGCCCGCTAGGAGTCTTGACTGCCAATGACACCGCCGATATGACCTCCTCATCAGAGGGAAAATTATCATTCAACAGAGGTAGATACCAACATGGTAGACTAATTCACACTCCCAATTCTGAGCTTCGTGTAGAAGTTCCAATTTGGCCTTTTTCATTGTGGGGCCTGGACATCATCACAAAAATTTCACCCGCTTCCTCCGCTGAACATACATTTATAATTACTGCAATAGATTATTTCACGAAGTGGGTAGAAGCAATTTCCCTTCGCTTGAAAACTACTGATGTAATATATTGTTTCATTGTTGGAACAAATTATTGCTCATTTTTTACTTCCTTCTTCTTTAGTTTTAGACAATGGGACACCATTTAAGAATAAGGATGTGAATAAGTTCTTAGAAACGTTTAACATACAACATCACTTTTTGACACCTTACTAACGACAATCTAATGGTCAAGCTAAATCAACTAATAGAAACCTTGAGAAAATCAAAATGAAAACAATAATAAAACACAATAAATATTGGCATACACAACTAACATATACATTATGGGCATATCATATGAATGTTAGAGTATCAACTGGGAATACCCCTTATAACCTTCTCTATGAAATTGAGGTGATAATTCCCTTGGAGTTAGAGATCCCTTCATTAAGAATCACTCTTCAAGGAATTATTGATGACAATACTTATAAGGAAAAAAGGTTACATCAACTTGAAATGCTTGACAAATAGTGCATCAACACTCTTGAGCACCTTCAGGCTTACTCTAAAAGAATGTAGCGTAGTTACAATGATAATTTCATACCTCATTTGTTCAATAAAGGTTATTTGGTGTTATGTGAGAATCAACATAATGTCAATGTTGACTCAACAGAAAAAGGAAATTTGATACCTACCTGGTTAGGCCCTTATATAATCGATGAAAACTATGGATCTAGAGCATATACATTAACATAAATTGATGACATGCCTCTTAAAGGACCTATAAATGCCACACATCTGCACTAGTATTATGTCTAATCTTCTTCAATAGTGTGGATAATAAAGTAGTGGTGTTGGAGGTAGTAGATGGCATTCTATATGCTCTCACATTGCTCCATTCTTGATAAATAATTATTTGTGTGTCTTGAATAGTAGAGTGATTATTTAAATTATCTTTTAATGGGTTACTTTAGGTTTCATGCTTTTCAAGTTCATCCTGTGTGTTATGTTATATTATATCCTTATATGAATTTATTTATTTTTAATTAGATCATAAGTGCATTTAATTTAACATAACATACTTAATCAAAATGCTACATCTAAGAGAAACTATAATAAGTTTTAACTAGATCAAATAAAGCATTTTAAATAATGGAGACATTTATTAAATAGTCTTGCAAGGATTATTTGATCAATCACATTGCCATTTAGCATTAAATACACAATATTAAATAGAAAAACATCAAAGGACCATATATATATATACATCAAAAAATTTAGTATGTATGTCATTAATAGATATAATGATAATGAGGTCTATGAAAACTAGATCCCTCGGGATTTGGTGCTCGCATCTTTCTAGAGGTAGTCCATTGAGAGAAAATGGTATGTGATCCTAGTCATGAGCATGCTAGTACATCTAGAGCATACTCTAAACACTATTGGTTATTTTTTAAGATTCAAACTGATCTTGAAAAATACCTATGGAATTTTCCATTTCCAATACTTATTATTCCAAAGGGATTGGCGAGTGAACAAGTAAAAGTTGTGATAATTCTACTCCTACACTTTGGGCTCTATTAAACTCGAGAGGGTGATCCAACAATGTATACTTAGATCCATGGTCAATAATAGATCATTCTCATAAATTTACTTAGCAACGTAGCACATCAAATAAGTTTGAAGCTCATTTACTAATATCCTACACTTAGAGCATGAGAAGATTACTCAACACAAAACAACTATAGTGGTATTCATTTGAAAGCTTATAAAATAAAGGTGATTAGCTAATGAATCAACTCAGGAACTGAATTATGAATACTTTGCTTGAATCAGTGTCTTGTTCCAAGGATGGAGTCAATATCAACCTATGCAACTAGACAACATCTTATCCATAGCAACCTACAATCTCAAGAAATAATCATTTACAACATTCCCCTATTACATTCATGATCATCACTGCTTACCAATATCTTAGCACCTAATTCTTATGAGTTAACAATCTCATCCAAGCATTTACATTAATTCATTGAAGTAATAATCAAGAATTAAATTAAACATCCATTGAGAAACAATAGAGACAAAAAAAAGGAATCCTAGATTACTTTCATTCATAACTCATAAAATGAGTACAAGGAGAGACAATAGCCCTAAAATTGGTATCACTCTATGTTGCATTTGGTATATTGTTATCAAAATTACATACATAATAAAAAACTCTGAACTGTTAAACAAGGTGCAAGACAACTGAGAGGGTGGGTGAATTAGTTGTCACAGAAATTAAAATTCAAAACTTCAACACTCATCAATCCCACGACCACACTATTATGTTATTAAGTATGAACATGAAATGCAGATAACAGAATGTAAAATCAAGACAATGAACACTAGATTAACTCAACCAATGAAAGAAAAACCAATGAGAGAAAAACCACGGTGAAGATTAACTCACAATATAAAGAGATTGTAAAAGCGAATACAGAGGCTCATTTCCCAAAAGAGGACTCATTACCCAACTACAAAAGATCAGTACTTACAAGGGAGGCTTACTACCTACAGAAAGCACTCACTATCCAAAAGGGAGGCTCACTTCCTACTAATACAAAAGAAAACAAAAGATTGACCATAACAATTAGCACACATCCGCAACGTTCATTAGATTATTGCAGAAACCTTCAACACAATGCCTTCAAGAATCTAACACAATGAAGTACTGCTACCTCAACTCACTTTCACACACGTTTGCCTCCTTTTTTTTGGCTTACTTCGTCACTTTGCATCCACTTCTAAATCTTCACAATCCAACTTGTATTTATACCAACTTCAACCTTAGAAACTTTCTCCAAGGTTGACCTCATAAGCTTCATTCCATAATTTCAAATTAGGTCGGCAAATCAACATTGCCACATTGGAAAAGAATGAGATTGGACCAATAAAACATTTATCCAAGACCAAGAGATAATGTCTTAGATCAATCACATGCTTCCTTAATTAAATTTAATTCTTCAAATGAAGTGTAAACACTAGGTCAACCAAACCTAATGAAAACACAAATGAACATTGTTGTACATGGTTCCCAACAAGAAGATGACATCAAAATGATGCAACATGCTTCATTATGCATGAGAATAAATTTGAGGTTCCTTCAGATACATCTGCAACAAGTGCAACAAACTTTGAACATCAAACTTCTTCCATCAGTCCATCTGAAATATGCAAACACATAAAGTAACTTTGAAACTTGACTTTTGGATCACCAAACTACACACATCTTTGCTAGAACCAATATAACACCATTATAAGACATATTCCCAATCTGCAAGATCCAAAATAGAAAAATAGAGGAGTATAGAGCAAGAACATTTCTCCCAGTCCATAGAAGACCAACTCTGCCAAAACAATTCACACATCAGTGAATGCAACTTTCACATACCATCAAACCAAAAGCTACAACTTAGGAGATATCAACACTAGATCTCCATTAGCAAACCTTTAGATCCACGCAAGCATAGGATCAACACAAAAGAAACATGAAGCACATACACGAGAAAATTTTGAACACATTCATCACTCTAACTTCTCTCTTTATTAATTATCTTCTCAAAAGCACTTGGAAACTCATCATTTCAGCACATCTGCAACATCATGAAGATAGTTCCATGTACTCACAACATCTCAAAATCATCTCAAGTATACATGTACAATCTGCAACATACTAAACTATGTTGGCATCAATGAAAACATTAATGACAATGCCACCAAACTTGCTCATACTTGCGATAATATTTGGCTTTGTCATTGATGGCAACACATGGTGTGAAAAACCATCAAATAAAATATCCTACGCAATATTTCGGGAGAATACCTTCTCTTCCTCTACTACTATTTTTCATGACTTTCTCTCCCCCTTTGAAAGTGATGGCAAAGATCAGAAACTCTAATCACTCCCTTTTATGAATTCACCCATTCAACTCATAATGCAACAATTAAAACCTTTTCTACTCCCCCTGTAGAGTAGACCCATTCATCAATCTAGATAAATGAAGAATCTATGAATTCACTGAATTGATGCACCTTCATGTGCACCTAGTTTGAAGGGACAATGACCCCCAAATTCTCCCTAAGATACTCAAAAGTTTCCTTTGAAAGAGCCTTAGTAAATATATCTACAATTTGTTCCTTTGTTGTCACATACTCCAATCTAACTTCATTCTCCAATAATTTTTCTCTCAAGAAATGATATTTGATAGATATATGTTTTGTTCTTGAATGCATAATTGGATTCTTTGAAATGTTTATAGAACTTGTGTTGTCATAGAAAATAGGAATATACTTATCACATATTACTCCAATATATTTCATAGTTTTCTTCATCCACAAAACTTGTGTGCAGTAGGATGTTACATCAATATATTATGCCTCTATAGTGGATAAAGAAATTGAGTCTTGTTTCTTACTCAACCAAGAAACTAATCTACTATCAAGAAAGAAAGCACCTCCATTGGTACTCTTCTGATCATCCACACAACCAGCCCAATTTGTGATGGTATAAGGACTCATAGTGAAATAAACTCCCTTAGGATACCATAAGCTATAATCTGGTGTACCTTTAAGATATCTAAATATCCTCTTTACAATTGTAACATGTGCCTCACTAGGATCTGCTTGAAATTTGGCAACTAGACATACTACATACACAATATCTGGTCTAGTAGTAGTAAGACATTAGTGGTGTTTTCCACTACACCTAAGACATCTCTAAGGAATAGCCAATTCCTATATTCAAGACTCTTGAAATAAATGTCCAACTAACAAGACCTATTCAAAGGACTGAGATCTTCTATGCTTTAGGCTTTGTAAGACCAAGGAGGGTATTCCTAGTGTGTTCATTTAAGATTTAGCTATGTTGAACACATCATTACACAGATCACATTTGAATGAAGTATAGTTGTGCACCAATTACTGATAAATTGGCTTATTTCTAAGCAATATGCTACCCATTCATAAAAATGAAGAAATCCTTAATGGGAATTGGCATACATGAACGTTGGAATCAATGAATTTTAAAATGAATTTAGACCCATGGCTACAAGTTGGTCATTGAATGATTGTTTGATTGACCCCTTAGGTAAATCATTAAGGAACAAACCAGTGTCATATTTATTGGGCAATATGGAGTCACATATGCAAGAATTAGTAAAACAAAGATGACCCAATAATAAAATAGACTACTCTCGCAATACTTTGCATCATGGAGCTCAAAATTTCTGATACATTACTACTTATCAAATCCTTTGCAAATGAAGATAAATTCATGGCCCTATCTAAGTATTTAATTGATTACATGAATCAAAAAAAGAGAAAAGACATGCATTTGAACAAACATTCAAAGTAGAACTAAAAAACCATTAACATCTCAATTCAAAATTCACCCAAACTTGGAGAAGAAGAGAAATCTATCAGAATTATATATATACATTTAACCGTACTTGAATCATTTCTGAGAAACAATTTAAGGTGCTTGCATAAGTTCATTCATAATGCTCAAAGATGACCAACTATTCTATTCCTTTCTATCTGTTTATGTTAGAGAAAAATCCCTAGCTAGAATCTATTTTCTTCTATTTTTTCATCCTTTCAAAATGAGCCTTGGTTTCCCTCTTATAATGCAAGGCAAGAAACAAGCTTTAGGCTCAGATGCAGTTCCAATACATAATTCTCATTTCATGTAAATTTCAACTGCATTTTCTTGTGTTTCAAAACCCCACATGTTGAATTTTCATGAAAATTGGGGAAAACCAAAATGTAACTGCCACCCAAGAGGAGAAACACAAATTACCACCAAAATTCTCCTTGTCACCATCTCCACCATCATAAACCAGGAACTCAAAATGCCATGTACGCAAGATGATTGGACCAACACTACAACCTATATCAGCACAAAAAACTTAATACCACACACACAACCAATTCAATTTCCCGTTACCTCACAAGCACTAGTAGCATGTCCACGATATACACGACCACTTATTGTCATCACCAAATGAAGAGTGGACACCTCAAAATCTTCCTCTTTCTCTCCTTACCCAGCATAGTTTTGGATTTCCTACTAGGAGTCTTCACTACCAACGGCACCACCAATATTAGCTCCTCGTCAAAGGGAAAATTATCATTCAACAGAGCGTGATACAGATTGTAAGAAGAGTCGGTCTTGGTACCACTCTCAGAGGAACTACTTGTAAGGTTGATGGGTGAATGTTGGCACCCATATGAACCACTTCCATACCTTACTTTCTATTTTGATCCAGTAAAAGACTGCACTAGACCTTTTCTTTTTTCATCCGTTCCTTCTACAACATTACCCTAAAATTGCAATCCAGATCTTGTCCCTAGTCCTTGAATCTTGCAAGTTGCACATCCCATAATGTTAGCATTAAATGAGAAAAATGATGGTTATGTGACCATCGAGGCTAATGGCTTAATTTTTAAGTCACTGAGTTAAATTTAAAACCCAACCTTAGTAAAAAGATTTCATGTGATGGGAAAATGATAACCGATTTTTTGGTCAATGGGGCTAGTAAACTAATGTGCCAAATGGATTGAGGGAAAAATTAAGGGGTCGATGACAGACCAAGTAGGTTAACCAAGAATTAAAACACTTCCATGCTTTCATGAATAAAACCCCATCTACCAATGAGGACAAGGGTTTATCAAAGAGGCTAATTGGACTTATGGAGAGACAAAATCCATCAATATTTTAGAAGCTCTAATAGATCCAAAAATCCACCAATCGTAGATCTGTATTTACTCTCATCAGTTTTAGTAGATTCATCATTTTTACTCAGCTTACATCTGATTATCATAGGAATACTAACTAGTTTGGAATCATCCATTCCAAACTTCTTCAAAAACTCTTTTACATACTTAGATTGTGAAATGACTTTCCCAAAAACTCTTTTACATACTTAGATTGTGAAATGACTATCCCTTTATCAGTTTGATTCACTTGAAGACCAAGAAATAAATTCAGCTCGCCAATCATGGACATTTCAAATTCTTTTTGCATTTCTCCTACAAATATTTTACACATTCCTTCATTTCCACCAAATATGATATCAACAACATATACAAAAAATATCAACATTTTCTTACCTTGCACTTTGAAGTAGAGATTGCTATCAACAGAGCCTTTGATAAATCCTTGCTTTTTCAGGTATCTATCCAGTCTTACATACAAAGATTTGGGAGCTTGCTTCAGTCCATACAATGCTTTCTTCAACTTACAAACCATGTCCAATTTTTTGGATAGATTAAATCCTTTAGGTTGTTCCATGTATACTTCTTTCTCCAATTTACCATTCAGAAATGCTGACTTGACATCCATCTGATATACTTTGAAATCCTTGTGTGCAGAAAATGCCAAAAACATTCTAATAGCTTCCATTCTAGCCATAGGGGTAAATTTTTCTTCAAAGTCTATGTCTTCAACTTGTGAATATCCCTTGCATACAATTCTTGCCTTATTCCTTATAACTTATCCATTTTCAATCAGCTTATTCTGAAACACCCATTTTGAACCAATTGCATTCTTATTCATAGGTCTAGGAACTAATTCCCATGTTTGATTCTTTTCTATTTGCCACAACTCTTCTTTCATACCTTTCATCCAACTCTCATCTTCACATGCTTCACTCACATACTTAGGTTCAATTTTAGAGAGTAAACACATCTTTACCTCAACTGCTACTTTACCTCTTATCTTCAAACCTTCACTCTTATCTCCAATTATTTGTTCCTCTGGATTATTTTTCTGTACATACTTAGGAGTCTTAACAACAAGTTCCAATTCATTTTCTTCTTCTTCATCAAATTGTTCTTTTTCTTCTTCTTCCTCCATTTCCTTATTCTCTTCAAGTAATTGTCCATAGATAGGATCATCAGGTTCAACTTCACTTATCTCATGGGTTTGTGCATGTCTTCATCAAATTTCACATAAGCACTTTAAAAAATATTCCTCAATATTTTATTGAAACATCTATATGCTTTCCTGGTCGTAGAATACCCAATAAAAATTCCTTCATCACATCTAGCATAAAACTTTCCAATATTTTCATCATCTCTTTTAATGTAACATCTGCTTCCAAATACCTTGAAGTATTTCACAGTGGGATTCTTACCAGTCCATAACTCAAATGGAGTCTTTTTGTTGTTTCCTCTAATCTGAACTCTATTAATAATTGTGAGCACCTTAAATCTACACACAGCCTAAACCTCAATACTCATTAGTTTCTAACTAAGCAAATCAATAAATACTCCTATGAAATAATACTTCATACTTCATGAGCAAAATGAAATAACAATATAAACCAAAAAAATCTTAGAGAAGCACAATGCACACCTATTCCATAGTGTATTCATGTCACTTTATTGTGAAAAGTGACCCTTTCCCAACCCTTGACAATCGAATGATGAAAATGCAATGAGAATGGAAAAAACTAGCTCTCAATGTGAAGATATTAACTTTGCATGAAGATTGTGGATGATGAGAATGAAGGATAGCCTCTCCATTTATAGAAGATTTTCATGAGAGAAGATGCCATAGGGACGAATGTGGGACAAAATCTCAACCAATAGGAAGGAGCCACTTGTCATCATGTGAATGGGCCAAGGATGTGCAAGTTTTGATGAACGTGCCAAAAAATGACACTAGATGGCCTTTTCAAATTTGAAATTTGGCTTGTTGGAGGGAGAAGAAAGTGTCTTAAATTCCAAGTGGGGGACATGTTAGAGGGAAGTTAATCTTATGTTGGAAGGGACAAGTAATTTGAGGGGGAAATTTGAAATGGGGGAATATTCCACTTTTATGCCATGTTGATGGAAAATGAAGATTTAATAAATTAATTAAAATCATTTATTTGTTCAAGTGGGAAAAACTAGAGGATGGGACTTGAATTATATTTAACCTTAATCATGGTTTAGTTAACTTAAGTGAAGATTGGGTGATTTTTCTTTTTGACTTAAATTTATGGATTAAAATAAATCAAAAGGAGATGGAAAATGATTTAGAAATAGTTAAATAAATATTTTGATTTATTTAACTAAAGAGGATGATGTTAGTGTTAAAGATGAATTTAATTAATTTAAATGGAGCACTTTAGAGATAAATAAAATAAACTTGATTTATTTAATGAAATGATGAATATGACTTAATTAAATGCATAATACCAATTTTGAATGTCTATATTTTTCCCCTCTTTGAAGCAATGCACTTGCTGCGTTGGTTCAAAGAATAAACTTACCGTGACAAAAAATTCAAAAAGTATTCTAATTTTTTCGGATGCCCTAGCAGAAAGAAGTAGACTAGTACATCGCCCCCTTGAGAGATGGAGTGAAAAGAATTGATTTGAGGGTCAATCTCACAAAAAAGAGGTTCAATATGGACATCCAGATGGTTTCAAGATGCTTAGAATAACCAATCTATATTATCCTAAACAACTTAAAATGATGATGTACTTCATTTGAGATGGATGATGTAATGATGCCTATATGATTATACAATGGATGTTTTATGAAAATGTATGGTTTTATGAGATGGCTAGACTAACAGATCTATATTATGATGATGAACATGAATGTGAGATGATTAGTGTTTCTTATATGATATGATATGTTATGCAGTATGCTTATGGCTTGTGGAAGCCAGATGGATGCATTGGTGATGATGATTACCTGATCGTGATGATGTTAGCTTGGAAAGGAGATAGAAGAAATCAAGGGATTCCAACAAGACATTAGTTGATGATGATGAGAGATGGATGATTCACTTATCAGAAATTGGGACTTTAAAAGGGCCACTTACCTTACGTTTGATAACACGCATAAGCACGATGAATCAAGGTATAAAGAACTAGGATGGCATTGCACTTAGTGTGATGGACTTTGACTCATCGATTAGATAGGATTAATTTTATTCACACCTAACATACGAAACCTCATTTAAAATGTAGTTTAGATATTTCAAACATCTCAGACCCAAACATAGGAAAGCAAGCCTTCCTATGTGGTGAACAGGACACCTAAAACAACCTCGCTACACCCAAATAAAGCATGTATGACGGAGGTTATATTACAAGAACTTGCAAAAAGTGCAATAGATAAAAATATAATGATCGTTACCCCATTCCTATCTCTCTAAATCCTTTTGTTTGGACATCATCGAGAGGTTATTGGAATGAGCACAAATAGATAAGTCAAAAGACAAAGATAAAGTAAACAAACAAGCTAATGTTCTTTAATACCGCTAACCAAAAGGAAATTTGTTTTCAAAGGATAAGAACTAAAACTATTTCCAATAGATAATTCCCATTGTAGGAAGGATACACCTAGGACATATTAGTGGATGGTGGCATGTCATTTCATTTATCCAAAGTGTTCTTTCTGATAAATAATGCCCATTGTAGGAAGGATACATCCTAGGACATGATGTTATTAGATGATTTAATATGGGACTGATTGGATGGTCAGCTATTGACACGAAGAGTTGACAAACTCATTTAAAAAACTGACCTAAACCTTAGAGTTTGACATTTTGAGTTTTCACTTTTGAACTGCTAGAATTTTTTCCAACTGTTTCACCAAAGGTTGGGGATGATGATTGATTTATTGTGAGTGATGTTTATTGTGGGTGAAAGAGAGATGAGATGGATGGATTTTTGAAATATTTGGATGTTTTTGGAGTTTTTAAAATGTTTTGAGGCTATTTTTGGTAGTTTTTGCGATTTTTCAAATGTTTTAATTTTCAAATTTTCAAATGTTTTGGGGTTTTCTGAGATTTTGAGCAAGAGACTAACCTAAGAACCTATCCTAGGGGCCTTGGGCACTGATCAATAGATGAGCCTTGCTATGTTATACACGTAGAGGCCACATAATTTGACTAACACAAACTTGATTATTGATGAGATATCAACAAATGGATTGTCAGTTTATTAAGGTAGACTCCTAAAGGACTGACCTAAGTGTCTTGGGGGATGATCAAAGATAAACCTTTCCTATGTTCAAGGTTCAGAAACTCATATTTTGACAAGACGACTCTTTTTTTGACTTTTTGACCTATTTTTGGATTTTGATAGGCTTTGAATGTTTTGGGATTTTTGCTAGTTTTCTGATGTTTATGGATTTTTTGGTTTTTTGATGTTTTTGGATTTTCTAATTTTGTGAATTTATTTGGATTTTTTGATTTAAGGACTTGAAGAATATACATGAATCCAATCCAATGAGAACATGCCCCCAATGTGATGCAATAGTCTACTCTGATAAAGGCAAGACAAACTGACCTTAGAAATGGGCCAAGTAGTACTAGGAGGTGCCAAGACACGAACAAAAGACCAAGCTATGATGCGGGTGTTCAACGGATGGGTGATGGGTGGAGATATGGAATGTGATGGATGATGGAAGCTTGATGGATGGATTATGCAAAACAAGCCATGAAGATCCTGATGGATCGAAAGTACTTATTTACACAAGGCACCTATTTCCTAGGCTTTCACCAAGGTACTTACCCAAAGTTCCACCGAAGTGGTTTTCACTAGAGGACGATTTTTCTCTTTACTATTTTTGATCCATTTTCTAATTTTTTTGAATTTTTTGCTTTTTGATTTTTTTGCTATCACCAAGATGCCTGTTTTCCCGGTTTTCATCAAGGTGACCATTTTTTCAGGACATTTTTTTATTTTTTTGGATTTTTTGGTTCTATACCTTGAAATATTAGGCATAAAACATTTTGAGATGGGAGTTATTCATGGGATCCTATAGATGTTCCCCTTTGGGTGTTGATAACTGATATGCCCCTAACTTATAGCTCGCTATGATAACAAATGGTCCAAACTAGTTGGGTTCAAATTTTCCTTTGCTGTTTGGATTTGGTACATTCTTTTGATTTTATTTTAGTACCAGTTCTCTGACTTGAAAGGTCCTGCTTTTTATTTTCTTGTTATGGCTCCTCTTGAGTCTATTCTAATAGAATTTCAAATGATTTAAAGTGTCTATACACCACTCATCCAGTAACTCTAGCTCATTCAGTCTTGATACTCGATATTCTTCATCTGTGATGAGGTTTTGTAGTGATATTCTTAGTGACGGGAGCTCAATCTAAATGGGTAATACTGCCTTTGATCCATAGACTAGGGAGAAGCGTATTTCACAGTGCGATTCTTACCAGTCCATAACTCAAATGGAGACTTTGTGTTGTTTCCTCTAATCTGAACTCTATTAATAATTGTGAGCACCTTAAATCTACATACAGCCTAAACCTCAATACTCATTAGTTTCTAACTATGCAAATCTATAAATACTCCTATGAAATAATACTTCATACTTCATGAGAAAAATAAAATAACAATATAAACCAAAAAATATTAGAGAAGCACAATGCACACCTATTCAATAATGGATTCATGTCACTTTATTGTGAAAAGTGACCCTTTCCCAACCCTTGACAATCCAATGATGAAAATGCAATGAGAATGGACAAAACTAGCTCTCAATGTGAAGATATTAACTTTGCATGAAGATTGTGGATGATGAGAATGAAGGATAGCCTCTCCATTTATAGAAGATTTTCATGAGAGAAGAGGCCACAGGGATGAATGTGGGACAAAATATCAACCAATAGGAAGGAGCCACTTGTCATCATGCGAATGGGCCAAGGATGTGCAAGTTTTGATGAATGTGCCAATAAATGACACTAGGTGGTCTTTTCAAATTTCAAATTTGGCTTGTTGGAGGGAGAAGAAAGGGTCTTAAATTCCAAGTGGGGGACATGTAAGAGGGAATTTAATCCTATGTTGGAAGGGACAAGTCATTTGAGAGGGAAATTTGAAATGGGGGATTAGTCCACTTTTATGCCATGTTGATGGAAAATAAAGATTTAATAAATTAATTAAAATCATTTATTTGTTCAAGTGGGAAAAGCTAGAGGATGGGACTTGCATTAGATTTAACCTTAATCATGGTTTAGTTAACTTAAGTGAAGATTAGGTGATTTTTCTTTTTGACTTAGATTTATGGATTAAAATAAATCAAAAGGAGATGGAAAATGATTTAGAAATAGTTAAATAAATATTTTGATTTATTTAACTAAAGAGAATGATGTTAGTGTTAAAGATGAATTTATTTAATTTAAATGGGGAACTTTAGAGATAAATCAAATAAACTTGATTTATTTAATGAAATGATGAATATGACTTAATTAAATGCATAATACCAATTTTGAATGTCTATATTTTTCCCCTCTTTGAAGCAATGCACTTGCTGCATTGGTTCAAAGAATAAACTTACCGTGATCAAAATTCAAAAAGTATTCTAATTTTTTTGGATACCCCAACAGAAAGAAGTAGACTAGTACATTGCCCCCCTGAGAGATGGAGCGAAAAGAATTGATTTGAGGGTCAATCTCATGATAAAGAGGTTCAATATAGACATACAGATGGTTATGATGATGATGCAAATGAGATGGTTTCAAGACGCTTAGAATAACCAATCTATATTATCCTAAACAACTTAAAATGATGATGTATTTCATTTGAGATGGACGATGTGATGATGCCTATAGGATTATGCAATGGATGTTTTATGAAAATGTATGGTTTCATGAGATGGTTAGACTAACAGATCTATATTATGATGATGAACATGAATGTGAGTTGATTAGTGTTTCTTATATGATATGATATGATATGCAGTATGCTTATGGCTTGTGGATGCAAGATGGATGCATTGGTGATGATGATTACCTGATCATGATGATGTTAGAGTGGAAAGGAGATAGAAGAAATCAAGGGATTCCAACAAAAAATTATTTGATGATAATGAGAGATGGATGATTCACTTATTAGAAATTGGGACTTTAAAAGGGCCACTTACCTTATGTTTGATAACACGCATAAGCATGATGAATCAAGGTATAAAGAAACAGGATGGCGTTGCACTTAGTGTGATGGACTTTTACTCATCAATCAGATAGGATTAATTTTATTCACACCTAACATATGAAACCTCATTTAAAATGTAGTTCAGATATTTCAAACATCTCGGACCCAAACATAGGAAAGAAAGCCTTCCTATGTGGTCAACAACATAGCTAAAACACCCTCGCTACACCCAAATAAAGCATGCATGATCGAGGTTATATTACAAGAACTTCCAAAAAGTGAAATAGATAAAAATATAATGATTGTTGCCCCATTCCTATCTCTCTAAATCCTTTTGTTTGGACATCATCGAGAGGTTATTGGAATGAGCACAAATAGATAAGTCAAAAGACAAAGCTAAAGTAAACAAACAAGCTAATGTTCTTCAATACCACTAACCAAAAGGAAATGTGTTTTCAAAGGATAAGAACTAAAACTATTTCCAATAGATAATTCCCATTGTAGGAAGGATACATCCTAGGACATATTAGTAGATGGCGACATGTCATTTCGTTTATCCAAAGTGTTCTTTATGATAAATAATGCCCATTGTAGGAAGGATACATCCTAGCACATGATGTTATTAGATGATTTTATATGGGACTAATTGGATGGTCGGCTATTGACACAAAGAGTTGACCAACTTATTTATGTACTGACCTAAACCTTAGAGTTTGACATTTTGAGTTTTCACTTTTGAACTGCTAGACTTTTTTCCAACTTTTTCACCAAAGGTTGGGGATGATGATTGATTTATTGTGAGTGATGTTTATTGCGGGTGAAAGAGAGATGAGATGGATGGATTTTTAAAATATTTGGATGTTTTTGGAGTTTTTAAAATGTTTTGAGGCTATTTTTTGTAGTTTTTGCGATTTTTCAAATGTTTTGGGGTTTTCTGAGATTTTGAGCAAGAGACTAACCTAAGGACCTATCCTAGGGGCCTTGTGGGCTGATCAATAGATGAGCCTTGCCTATGTTATACACATAGAGACCACATAGTTTGACTGACACAAACCCGATTATTGATGAGATATGAATAAATGGATTGTCAATTTATTAAGACATACTCCTAAAGGATTGACCTAAGTGTCTTGGGGGATGATCAAAGATCAACCTTTCCTATGTTCAAGGCTCAGAGACTCATATTTCAACAAGACGACTCTTTTTTTGACTTTTTGACCTTTTTTTGGATTTTGATAGGTTTTGAATGTTTTGGGATTTTTGTTGGTTTTCTAATGTTTTTGGATTTTTTGGATTTTCTAATTTTGTGAATTTTTTTTTATTTTTTGATTTAAGGACTTGAAGAATATACATGAATCAAATCCAATGAGAACATTCCCCCAACGTGATGCAATAGTCTACTCTGATAAAGGCATGACAAACTGACCTTGGGAATGGGCCAAGTCGTACTAGGAGGTACCAAGACACGAACACAAGACCAAGCTATGATGTGGGTATTGAACGGATGGGTGATGGATGGAGATATGGAATGTGGTGGATGATGGAAGCTTGATGTATGGATTATGGAGAACAAGCCATGAAGATCCTGGTGGATCGAAAGTACTTATTTACACGAGGCACCTATTTTCCAGGCTTTCACCAAGGTACTTACCCAAAGTGCCACCAAAGTGGTTTTCACTAGAGGATGATTTTTCTCTTTACTATTTTTGATCTATTTTATGATTTTTTTTTTTTTTCTTTTTGATTTTTTTGTTGTCACCAAGATGCCTGTTTTCTAGGTTTTCATCAAGGTGACCATTTTTTTAGGACATTTTCTAATTTTTTTTAATTTTTTGGTTCTATACCTTGAAAGATTAGGCATAAAACATTTTGAGATGGGAGTTATTCATGGGATCCTGTAGATGTTCCCCTTTGGGTGTTGATAACTTATATGCCCCTAACTTATAGCTCACTATGATAACAAATAATCCGAACTAGTTGGGTTAAAATTTTCCTTTGCTGTTTGGATTTGGTACTTTCTTTTGATTTTATTTTAGTACCAGTTCTCGGACTTGAAAGGTCCTGCTTCTAATTTTCTTGTTATGGCTCCTCTTGAGTCTATTCTAATAGAATTGCAAATGATTTAAAGTGTCTATACACTGCTCATCCGGTAACTCTAGCTCATTTAGTCTTGATACTCGATATTCTTCATTTGTGATGAGGTTTTGTAGTGATATTCTTAGTGACGGGAGCTCAATCTAAATGGGTAATATTGCCTTTGATCCGTAGACTAGGGAGAAGGGAGTGTTTTTGGTGGGCATACAAATGTTGGTTCGATAGGCCCAAAGGGTGAGATTTAGTTGTAGATGCCAGTCACGACCTATGTCATTGAATATTTTCTTGAGGATTTTCAGAATGGTTTTATTTGTAGCTTCTGCTTGGCCATGGCATTGGGGATAGTACGAAGTGGAAAAGTGATGTTGGATTTTGATTTTTTCACATAGGTCAGAAACATCCTGATTCTTGAAAGGTGTCCCATTATCTGAGATAATAGCTTGGGGAACATCGTATCAACATATGAGATAGTTCAGGATGAACTTAGATATCTACTTTCTAGTGATGTATGTCATGGGGATGGCTTACACCCACTTGGTAAAGTACTTAGTCATGGTTATGATGAAATTGTGGCCATTAGATGAGGTGGGAGTGATTTTTCCAATGAGATCAAGCCCCCACTATGAAAAGGGCCATGGTGTGATGATGGGATGAAGTTCTTGAGCTGGAGCATGGATAAGTTCACCATGCTGCTGACATTATATGCACCTTTTAACGTAGCCATGTGCTTCTCTTTCCATTGTAGGCTAGTAATACCCCATCCTCAACAATTTCTTGGCCAAGGTCATTCCACTCGAGTGTGAACCACAAATACTATTATGCACCTCAGTTAAAGTGGTCAATTCTTCCTCAACATTTAAACAACGTAGTAGGGTTCCTTCTATGCTTTTATAGTAAAGGGTATTTCCTAGGATGACAAACCAAGATGATTTCTTGACAAAGGTTCTTTTTAGGCTTTAGGGTAAGTTAGCGGGTAGGATCCCTATTCATAGGTAGATATAAATTTCATGGTACTGGGGATCACCGGGACTGATAATTTTGCACACAAATTCTGATTCTAGTACCTCAAATGTGGGCACAAGAAGCTGCTCTACCAAGAATTCATATTTTGGGACATTGTGAGGGATGTCTAGTAGGGATCCAATTGTTTCCATTACGTCTTCTACTCTTTTTTTTTCTTTGGGAATTTTCTCAAGTGTGATATCAATGAATGATTCTTTGAGGCTCTCTACCAACTTTTTGTATGGAGTCAGCTTATCATCCTTTGTCTAGTAGTCACCACTCACTTGATTTATTATCAGTTGGGAGTCTCCATATACCTTGAGGGCCATGATGTGCCACTGTACTACTATTCTAAGATCTATGGTTAAAGCCCTATATTCTACAATGTTATTAGTGTAGGGGAATGATAATTTATAGGACCTAGGAATGCATTCCCCCTATGTGGAGATAGAGAAGACACCAGCTCTTGATCCATGTTGCATGTAGGAGCCATCAAAGTAGAGTTTCCAATGGTTAGCTATGCGAGAATTGAAGATGGATTTGTCTAGAAACTCTGATATGAGTGGATTTTCTAAATATATGGGTGCTTCTACAATCTAATATGTGATTACCTAACCTTTGATTTCTTTTCATTCCACATACACGATGTATTAAGATAGAATCATGACCCACTTGTCCATCCTTCTAGTGAGAATTTCCTTTGTTAGTAGGTACTTCAGGGGGTCAATCTTGGTGACGAGTTTGTTTTTTGTGTGCCACCATGTAATTTCTAAATTTTTGTGAAGAAAACACTACTGCTAGACATGCTTTTTTGATTAATGAGTAGTTTAGCTCATGCCTAACCATTGTTCAGCTGATGCAATAGATGGCCCTCTTTGTCCCATTTTCATCATGGTGAGCCAAAAGAGCACCGATGGCTATTGTTGTTGCTGATATGTAGAGGATGAGTGGCTTTCTTGGGATCGGTGACATGAGGACTAGAGGTGTGAGTAGATATTATTTTATTTTGTTGAAGGCTTCATCACACTCTTCATCCCATCTATACGCTAACCCCTTGTGGAGTTGGTGAGAATAGGGGTTTCACTTGTCTGCTAGTTGAGCGATGAATCTGTGGATGGACTGAAGCCTGCCTTGGAGACCTCTCAACTATTTCAATGTTTTGGGTGCCTCCATCTCTAGGATTGCCTTCACTTTTGCTAGGTCTATTTCTACACCCCTCATTGACACTATGTATCCCAGTAGCTTTCCTGATTGTACATCGAAGACACACTTCTTTGGGTTGAGTCTTACTTTATATTCCTCTAGCCTATCGAAAATAGCACTCAAGGTTGCTATGTGATCCCTTCTCTTTCTAGATTTTGGTAGTATGTCATCAACATAATATTCAATAGTTTTGTGGATCATGTCATGGAATATTTGTCTCATGGATCTTTGGTAGGTAGACCCAACATACTTTAGGGAAAATGGCATCATATTCCAGCAGTAGGTCCCCCATGGACAAGTGAAGGTTATTTTGTGTTGGTCTTCTTTGGAAATCATTATTTGGTTGTACCCATAGAAACCATCCATCAGAGAAAGAATTTCATGTCCCACCATCATGTCTACAATCATGTCAATGTTAGCCAATGGGAAATCATCTTTCAGACATGCTTTCTTTAGGTCTTTGAAATCCATGCAGATTCAGATGCTCCCATTTAATTTTGAAACAAGAACCAGATTCGATACCCGCTTGGGGTAGTCAATTGATCATATGAATCCTACTTCAAGTAGCTTCTTTAATTCCATTTTGAATAGCAGGGCAATCTAAGGATGCATTTTTCTCAATTTTTGTTAGAAAGGCTTTGCTTTAGGATACATTGCTAGATGATGAACCACAATTTATGGATCAAGCCTGGGCATGTCTGCATAGCTCCATGCAAAATTGACTTGTCTTTCTCTCAAGAAGACATCTAAGAGATCTTGTTCCTCTGATAGTAATGACTACATAGAATGTGATGTGTGGTGTCTCCTTTGTTCCTAGGTTGACTGGGTTTCATTTTTTGGCTAGAACCGCTAATTTTTCTTGGTGTAGAGCTCTGAGAGGAAGTTTGAATCCCCCTTCCTCGAGTGCCTCAGAGAGGTTTTCACTATTGGATGCATCCTTTCTTTTTACTATTTTCAGGTCAGAGAGTTCTACGGTGTGGTTTTCACTCAAGGACCTAGAGATTATTCTCATTTTTCACTTTTTGTGACTGAGGGATTCAATCATTTCCCCATAATATGCATGTGTATCCAGCTCAATGATGAATCATGCTTTTTGATCCCCACATGGAATATTATCTCACAGTCCCATGAATTTTGAGAGTGCCTCATCATTTTCGAATGTGTCAAGAATTTCCAGTCCTTGTTGGTCATAATCAATGAGTTGTGGGTAGACTAGGCGGATTTCATGGTTTTGATGGTTAATGGGCTCAAATGACATAGTACTAATCATGAGAAGGGTGGTGTCCTCAAAGATCATGGGTAGGTTGGCTATGGGATCTTCATCATCACTACTACTATAGATGTCAATTATGTCGAAAGTGAAGTTGTCTATGGCTTGACCTGTAGATACGGGTAAGTGAAGTTCAGTTGTTGATTGTTGACGAGGATTATTGACCTTTCTAATTGGAGGACTTTGGCCACGTATGGTTATACTCAGAGGGGTACATCCAAGGAAAAGATTCCTCATTCACATATCTAGAATGATGGGTATTAGAAGCCCATTGTCATTTTTCCTCAGTTTATGGTTTCTATCATAGCCCATTGCGAGCAACATTTGCAAACCTTTTCTATTGTCATCCATTGGTAGATTGGTTGCCGGTCTATTGTCTTGGTATAAGAGATAGGATGGATCCTCCTCTATGACTTCTCGGCTAAGATCTCCACAAATTCTCTAGTTGGTAACCTTCAGGGGATGTTTGGGATGTGGAGGCTTCATTTGATTGTGGATGTCCTTGTGATCTGGGAGATTGTGGTAACTCTCCTACCAAAAAATTATTTCTGGGAATTGTATAGTTTTTGTAACCATTGTCCTGGATGATTTGGTGGGGATGGAAAGAGTGGCAGGTGTCTCTATCATAGAAGTGGAAGCGAGAGTGGATGGATCAATGTATAGTGTTGATGGTCCTTCATCATTTTTAGGCACTTGAGGGATTTTATTGTATTTTTCCTCTAGGTTCTTGCAGTAGGAGAATGGATCAGGATCTCCATGGATGGTAACCTCTTGTCCTTCATATGCGAATTTGACACATTGATGGAAGGTTGATGCTACTGCTTGCATTGCATGGATCCATGGATGTCCCAAGAGAATGTTATAAGGAAAGTCGAGGTCTAGGACCTGATAGGTGGTTTCCATTATAGTTGGCCCTACTTGAATAGGGAGTTGAATTGTGCCTTGGGATACTCTTTCTTGATCATCATATGCTCTGATTGTAATACCTTTTCCTTTGTCAATGGAATCCTCTGAGATTTTTAGGTTCTTAATGAGCTTGATGGAACAAATATTCAAGCCTACACCTCCATCCACCAAAACTCAGTTGACTTTATTTTTATGTACTAGGACCTCTAAATGGAGTGCATCATTGTGAGATGGTTGAGCAGGAAAGTCCTGGTCAAAGAGTGTAAGGAGATTCAAAGTGATGATGTTTTTGACCATAGCTTGGAATTGTTTTGCATCAAGATCTACAGGAACGGTGGATGAAGCCAATGCTTCCTCAAGGATTTTATTGTGGGAAAATGAAATTTTTAGCAACTCCATGATGGAGATTTGTGCTAGGGTTCTTTTTAGTTGATCAAGGACATTGCAACCATTGGGAATAGATCTTGGGTTGGGTGTAGGTGCTCTGTTTGGCTAAAATTACCCTGCAATGGTAATTTTCCATCTCTTGTGGTGACTCCACAATCAACGTGGGCTCCTTTGATAGTGATAGTGGTGCAATACTCATCCAAGGATGCAATGACATGGTCGTATACATGATTGATTCTTTTGAATGTTCCCTTCCCCTTGTTGTTGTTATTGTTTCCTTTGTTGTTATGGTTTGGCATCAGATTCGTGTATATTTTGAGGTTTTGATTTCTAGCTGGTTGCTCCATGTTTATGAATTTTTTTATCAATGAGGTCTTGGACTAAGTTCTTCAATATCATGTAGTCGTTAGTGGTATGTCCTTTGATTTTTTGAAAGTCACAAAGCTGGTTTTCATTGTACCCAGGTGGTTTCACATCTGGTTCCTGAAAATTCTCATAGGTGGGAGCCTTGATGAGGTTTTCATTTATCAATGTCTTCATGATAACCTTGAGTGGTTCCCAAAGGGCAATGTACTTCCACTTGGGGGAGTTATTATTTCACTGGGGTGGCCCCCTTTGATCATTGATATTGTTGATGGTCTGATGGTTTGGCTCCTGAGTTACTATGTTGGCTTGGTAATTTTTTTGATGGTGATTTTGAGGTTGTTGTTGTGGTGCGGGTGTGTTTTATTGAGGTGCACTAATGACAACTTTGGCATCGATAACATTATTGTTGGTGATATTTTTGTTTCTTGCCCATGTGCGAGGTTTGTCATTATAGGTTGAAGATGGGTGGTTGCTCTGCTGATCAAGATATGTTTGTGTCATTGGTTGTGTAACAAGCGCTTGCTCAATATTGAGCACCTTGGAGATCAACATATCATATGTGGTGATCCCTTGGACTTTGAGATGGAAAGCTAAGGTTTCGTCGAGGTTGGAGATGATAGTGCACACTTTTTTTTCTTCTAGCATTGGTGTTGGATCACCATCATTATAGGAATGAAGAAAATTATTCATTCTTTCCTTGTTTCAGAGCTGATAGTTCCTCTAGATTTGCATCCATTGCAATATTGAATGCATCTATGATTTCTTGGAGCTTTTTGATGCCCGGAGGAAGGCTAGAGAACCAGTCTATGGCTTGGCCTGCCAAACTTCTAGGAAACATCTACATTAGATAGGTATCATCATATGTTACTTCAATGCAATGAACCTGAAATTCCCTGATGTGATCTTCAGGGTTTCCCATCCCACAATATTTGTCAAATTTTGGGATCTCAAATCCCTTTGGGAATGGTTTCATTACAAGGCTCCTATCAAAAGGATAAGGATACAAAATGCAAGGCTTTTTCATGGTTCACCCTGACTGAAGATCAAGCACTTGTTGTGAGAGAAACTTTATTTATGTCATCACATCATTTTATGGATTAGGGGGTGGAATGAAAGTTTTTTGAGGTGGCTCAATTGTTGGTGGGATGGGTGGGTTGGTTGGTATGTGTTGTTGTGCTGAATATGCCTACAATTGTTTTTCTACCAACAACACTTGTTGTACAAACAATGCTTGTTGTTGGTCTTGTTGCTATTGTGATATTAAGGCTTGTTGTTACACTTTTTGTTGCTGTTGTTGCACCAACAACGCTTGTTCTCATGCTACTAATTAGGCTACTTCTTGCTGCTCTTGGTATTGTTTTAACGCTTGCTAATATGTTGGCTATTGGGTTGGTTGTTGTTGTACAAGATATTGTTCTTGTTCCTATGCTTGCACTTGCACTTGTGTTTGATCTTGTTGGGATTCTTATTGGTATTTTGCCTTAGCTTGAGCTCGTGCTTGGGTTTGAGTAGGTGCTTGTGCTTGAGTAGAAACTTGTGCAATTTGTGCAGCTTGTGCTTCCTGTGCAGCTTGCACTGCCTGTGCAGCTTGCACTGCCTGTGCAGCTTGAACGGCTTGAGCAACTTGTGTTACCTAAGTGGCTTGATTGGCTTGCTATTGTTGTTCCAATAAGGCTTGGGATTGTGCAGTCTATTGTGCTTGTTGTGCTTGTAGCACTTGCTTTGTGTCTTGAGTAGCTTGGGTGGCTTGTTGAGCAGGTAGTTGTGCAACTTTTCAGTTTTGGATTTGTTGTAATGCCTTTTGATAAGCAGCCCATTGAATGGCTTGAAACACAATACTATATTGTCTTGATGTGTTTGAGTTTGGTGGTAGTGGTGGTGGAGGTGGATTTGGAATGGTGCTTGTTGTGGCGATGAGAGGCACCCTTGTATTGATGAGTGTGTTTTGAGTGGTGGATGGTGCGATTGATATACTTGGTCCTTGCAAGACCATGTTTTGAGATGTTTGGGGGATGGTTGATGATGAGTTGATTTCCTATGTGGCTTCCATTTGTTGTTGCGATATCTATGGAAAGATTTGGGGATTTGATATGATGCTTTGATTGATGCTTGGTGGGTTGATTTGATTTTGTTGGTCGATGTTGGGTAAAGGGAGAAGCCCTAAACCAAGAGGTGGTGTGGATATTGATGGCAATGGCAGAAGTGGTGGAAATGTGAGGGGTGTAATCTCTTGAGGAAATGGTGTATTGTCAAAAATGCCCCCTGCTCCAAATATGTCACTCTCTCCTTGCGACATTATGCAGAGAGAATTTTGGGGTGTTGCACGAAATGATGATGATGGGTCATTTGGATCATAAAAAGTGAGAGGGACATATGAATGTGATGGATTTTGAGGTACATATTTCCCCAAGATGGTGTTTGCATCAAAATCCCAATTTTTTATGAGGGGGTGTGTTTGCAATGCATTGAGAAATGCACTTCCCTTGTTAACAATGGGTTGAGTTGGAGAAATCGATGATGTGATTTGCGGGATGTTTTGAGTGATGTTTTGAAATGGAGGTGTAGATTAGATGGGGAGTGTGAATGAAATAAGAGGTATGACCCCAAAATATGGTTCCACATCGTGCTCACATTGAAATCAGAAGGGAGTTTAGCACCTTGCTTTGCTAATTCAAGCATGTATAGTGAAGGATTGAGTCTCATCATGATGTTGATAATCTAACGATTCTTTGGATTTTAAACTATGTCTGTGATTTCCTCTTGTGACATTCAAAAGGGATTATTGGTAAGATCTTCTACTTGGACACCTTCCTCTTGATGGTCTTGCAAAAATGGAGTAAGGTTAATTGTGAGACTGCTAGACCCAATGGGATTCATTTCAGGAGTGGTTTGACTCAAGTCACTTGAAGTAAATGTTTCTTTGTTGGATTCCATGTTCCTCTTGTGTTGAGATCTAGTTTGTACCATAACATAGGGATCAATCTTCAATAATTTGGGAGGTGAATCTCTAATTCTTTGGATTGATCTAACTTTAAGTACAAAAGAGAAAATTTTAGGATGTTTCAAGGATCAAAAGGTGAAATGATGGAGATGTGTGAAAGGTGGATGATATGGATGATTAGAACTCTCAAGAAATCTTGAAGGGGATGTTAAACCTTAGGACTTGGATTTTATGTTTGATGTTGGTTTGGGATTATATTTGATTTGATTTGGATTTGGATTGTGAACTCATAAACTCTAAGAGGTTGTATGTTTTCCTAGATAAAAATTTTCCTCAAGATCCTAGTTTGACTAAGTGTGAGAAGAAGGATTCATCTAAGCACACCTAACCAAATGAGATGATTTTTTATTGGGTTTTGATTTTGGATTATGAACTCCTAAACCCCAAAATTTTGGATGTTTTCAAGGGATAAATTTGTCCAAAAGGTTTGATAATTTGACTAAATATGTGGAGAAGGATGCATCTACACACATCTAATCAGAAGATGATTTTGGATTTGTTTCAAATGATTTTCCCAAAGTTTAACATGAAGGATTTTTCCAAGATTTTCAAAGAGTTGATGATGAGATGATTTTGGTTTTGATGTTCAAAGATGGATGAAGGTTTTATTTTGATCCTAGGTTTACCTAAATATACACTTGCTTACTAGACCTCATTTTTGAAGAATGAGTTTTTCTCTAGACAAGGTGTAAAAATTCCCGAAAAGGATTTGGGTTTTGTTGGAAAAAGAAATCATACAAATTTGGGTTGTTTCTTGAAGCTTTCCTGTAAAATTTAAAAACAAGTCTTTGTCTGAATTTGTATAGCATTGAGAGATGCTTTTGGTGATATTTTTGGACTAAGAGCTTTTACCTTTGGTTTCTTGATCTTGATCTTGTGTGAAATAATTTTTGGAGACACATGTGTGGGGTCCAATTGTTTTTAGTCTTTGCTTAATGAATTTGTTTTACCACAAACACTTCTTGATTACGTTTTCAAACTAGATGTCCAATGTCTTAACTTCTTCCCATTCCATAAGGTATATCATGTGGAACTTTGATGAAATCAAGGCAAGGCTTACCTATTGTTAACTTTAGTAAGAAAATTGAGATATAATCCAAGTGTTTAGAAACCTCTAAGGATAAAATCCCAAGGGTAAGCAATAACACATGAATTTGGTCAATTGTATTTGCTTCCTAAAGGGTTTGAAGTTTTGATGACAATGTTAAATGTTTTTTTCAAAAAAAATTTGAACAAGAAAAGTGTTTTGTAACCAAGAACAAGCACAATCCTATGGATATAAAAGGCTATATTTATTGAGTCCCCACTTGGACATTTCCAGCTACGCTTATTTTTAGTGAATGGTTAGATGCTTGACCCCACTAGCTCCCCTCCACAACACTCACTTCTTAGGGAAGCCAAGCATCAGTAACCATGAAACTCCCATGACATACTTTCCAATTCTACTAAAAATCATAAAAGTGTGGGGCGGCTTTAGAACAATCATTCCTGCACCAACAAATAGATAGGGGTTTCAACCTTTCTACAACAAGGGTTTTAATTTGTACTTTTCATTCTTAGGAGTTGACCCATTGAGGTGAGAGACCATTGCTGCCCTTCTCGTAAAATCCAATCATGTGATACTGGCCTTTGTTCCAGTACCCAATTTTATATCTTGGCTGGAAATACTCTTGGCTTTAGAGTCTTACTGGTTGAGTCATTCCCTTGGGTGAGTACTTTTTCCCCAAGGCAAGCCCTCTAAGATAAAAAAAAAGAAAGAAAACATATCCATAACTCGATTGATCATTGTTAAGAAACAAAGAGAGAATACACACGATAGGTTTACTCACACTCACAAGATGTTTTGTTCAATTCTAGTTCCAAAATGAAGTGTGGAGGCAATCACTTTATCCCAACCTAAGACCACCAAAAATCCTTTTGATTCTCAAGACCATCGTGAGGTGTGAGAGAATCACATACTTATTTTCAATGGTGTTAGTTTGAGTAAGCAATCACAAAACAAAGTAGCACATGTTCTTTTTGAACCCACAAAGCAATAATGACTTCTTTTTAAGCACCAAAGGAAATGTGAAAATTTGCCTTGTTCAATTGTTAAATCTGAAAACCAACTCTAGTATGCTTGTGTCCTAAAGTTTGTTTTAAGCCCTTTTGAAACAAGAATCTAAAGTTTTCTTTTTAGATCCCTAAAAAGATGAAATTTGATTTAAAATAGAAAACTAAAGCATAAAACAAAATCCTTAAGCATTCAAAAACACTTTGTAAACTCCAAATGTTAATGCCTGATTTTCTTCAACTCCAAGATTCATCCAAGATTGCCTCTTATCTTCCAATGTTGCAACTCCTTTGAATGAAAATCCTTCCTTTCTTTTCCTATGATACTTAACAGATATGCCCAAATGGATTTGTTGAAAGGCTTTAGAAAATTTTCAGCCAAATTCCTTTAGCAGGCATACAACCAATTTCTGCAACCTTGCAATTATTTTCTTTTGTTGAAAGTCATATCATGTATTAGATGAAATATTTGAAACAAGTCAGCATTGGGATTACTTCTATTGCACATATTTACCTCCTTATAGTGCCATTTTGTGAGCACCTTAAATCTGCACATAGCCTAAGCCTCAATACTCATTAGCAAATGGATTAGTTTCTAACTATGCAAATCTATAAATACTCCTATGAAATAATACATCATACTTCATGAGAAAAATGAAATAACAATATAAACCCAAAAAATCTTAGAGAAGTAGAATGCAAACCTATTACATAGTGGATTGGTGTCACTTTGTTGTGAAGAGCGATCCTTTCCCAACCCTTGCCAAGCCAATGATGAAAATGCAATGATAATGGAAAAAAATAGCTCTCAATGTGAAGAGAGTACCTTTGCATGAAGATTGTGGATGATGAGAATGAAGGATAGCCTCTCCATTTATAGAAGATTTTGATGAGAGAAGAGGCCAAAGGGATGAATTTGGGACAAAAGCTCAACCAATAGGAAGGAGCAACTTGCCATCATGTGATTGGGCCAAGGATGTGAAAGTTTTGATGAATGTGCCTATAAATGACATTAGGTGGCCTTTACAAATTTGAAAATTTTCTTGTTGGAGGGAGAAGAAAGGGTATTAAATGCCAAGTAGGGGACATGTAAGAGGGAACTTAATGCTATGTGGGAAGGGACAAGTCATTTGAGAGGGAAATTTGAAATGGGGGAATATTCCACTTTTATGCCATGTTGATGAAAAATGAAAATTTAATAAATTAATTAAAATCATTTATTTGTGCAACTGAGAAAAGCTAGAGGATGGGACTTGCATTAGATTTAACCTTAATCATGATTTAGTTAACTTAAGTGAAGATTAGATGATTTGACTGTTTGAATTACATTTATGGATTAAAATAAATCAAAAGGAGATGGAAAATGATTTAGACTTAGCTAAATAAATATTTTGATTTATTTAACTAAAGAGGATGATGTTAGTGTTAAAGATGAATTTATTTAATTTAAACGAAGGACTTTAGAGATAAATCAAATAAACTTGATTTATTTAATGAAATGATGAATATGACTTAATTAAATGCATAATGCCAATTTTGCATGTCTACAAGAACATAAACAACAGTGTGTATTATCTCTCTATAGTACACATCCGATACATTTGATTCTTTCATCATGGTTCTTACAGCTTCCTGTACTGTCTGGTTTTTCCTCTCAACTACCCCATTCTACAATGGGTTTTTGGAGAAAAAAATAATCTCTTTATGCCATGCTATTCACAAAATGTATTAAACTTACTGGAAGTGAATTCTCCTCCTCTATCATATCTCAAACATTTGATTTTCAAATTTACTTCATTTTCCACTCTTGCTTTGAACACTTTAAACCTATCTAGAGCCTAAGTCTTCTCTCTAAGAAAAGTAACCCATGTCATTCAAGAATAATCATCAATAAGGAGCATGAAATACCTATCACCATTCAGGATTCCTGTTCTAGTCTGACCATAGAGGTCAGTGTGAATTAAGTCCATCATTCTAGTAGTAGATTTCTCTTTTCCCTTAAAAATGCATCTTGTTTGTTTCCCCAATTGAAAACTTCTAAAAATAGTATTAGCAAGCCTTGTGGTTCAAGTCAAACCTTGGACAACATCTCTTAAACTAATTTTGACTAGATTATCAAAGTTTACATGTCCCATTCTCTGGTGACAAAACCAACTTTCACTTATTTGAGATACAAGGCATTGACCATCAACTCACTTAAGTTGATAGATGTTTCCATGACTACTCCTTCCAACAACAACCATATCTTCATTTCTGGATCCTCTATTGATTTCATAGATATTATTCTAAAACAGAAGTTTGAAACCACTGCTACAAATCTATCCAAAACTAGAAAGGTTATGCCTTAAACCCTTCACATAATATACATCATCATTGATGTGTAATCCATAAAAACTAATTGTACCTTTCCCACAAATCTTAGCTCCCAAATCATCACCAAACATGATTAAACAACCATCATACTTTTCAAGTTTAGTGAACTTACTCTTATCTTTAGTCATGTGATTAGAAAATCCACTGTCAATCACCTAGTAGTCTTCATCCTATCTTGCATGAAACGCGATGACCAAAGTACCTTCCATCTTATTATTTTTGTTCTCTAGAGAATTTTTTCTTGCATATTTTCTAGGGTTAGTAGATAAAGTTTTGTTTTCAAAGGATAAAAACAAGCATTCACTATCATCAACCTCATTATTAGAGGGTATGTGCAAGATCATGATGGGCCAAAAAGTGGCAATATGATGGGTATGTGGTTGATGACTTTTTTTTACCCAAAATTGATGAAACGAAAAGGATTTTTAAAGGAGATTCTCAGCTTTCCACCAATATACATTATGCTTTAATTTGAATTTAATAAGTAATTATTATTCATTTTCTATTTGAATTATGATTAAAGTCCTTATTTTAGGTTGATTGAAAAAAATCTATAGCTTTCAAATGGTATCACATTTTATGAATCCAAAACATGTGTCACATTCTATGCTTCACATACTATAGTATTGAAAAAAGAAAAATTGAATTTCATGAAGTTTTGACCAAGTTAAGGTGGTCAGACATATGAGTTTTTATATTTTTAAAAATTTGTAATAACAAATTCATAATTAATTATTTACTTGGAAAAAAATTACAAAAAAATATGCATCACATCGAGACATGAGTCCTCTACTTATATCGAAAATATTATAAAAAAATATTATCATTTTATTGTGGTTAGGGTGGTCAGACAGACACGTACTTCTTATTTTTTCCTAAAATTTAAGTACTACTGCATTGAAATTTCAAATTTTCACGAAATGGATTTTTTTTTTTGGAACAAACCTAGTAGTTTAGAAACTACATTCAATTTTCTATAGGTTCTATTTTTACATATTTTTGAAATAATATAGATAACTTATTCAAATTTTTATGTCAAGTTTCCTAACTCTAATTTTTCTTAATTTTTTGCCACTTAAGGGCCTATTTTTTCCATCATGATCATGCACATACCCTAGATTCATCATCACATATCTCAGCTTCTTCTTTAACATAATACAAATTCTTGTATTTCTTATCCTTTCTATCCTTATCTTTATGATCCTTGTTTTTCTTATGTACAACTCTATTCTTGAAGTATAATGGCCAATATTACCACAACTAAAACATTTAAAGGGCATCATACCTTTATAATTCTTGGTGAAATTCACTTCCAACTCATTAGAACCATCACTCTCCAAATCATCTTCAATATTCATTGCCTTAAATGTTTTTTCTATCTTTTCTTCTTTCCTATCTTCTTTCTTGAACTTTCTCATCTCAAATGCTTGCAAGGTGCCAAAAAAATATTCTTTAGTATACTTCTTAGGATCATACATCTCTTCAATAACTAAGATGTTATCACTATAACAATTTGGTAGGGTGTGTTGGTGTTTTCCACTACACCTAAGACATCTCTAAGGAATATCCAGTTCCTATACTCAAGACTCTTGAAATCAATGGCCAACTAACAAGATCTAGTGAATGACTAAGATCTTCTACACTTTAGGCTCTATAGGACCAAGGAGGGTATTCCTAGTGTGTTCATTCAAGATTTACTTGTGTTGAACACATCATTACATAGATCACATTTGAATGAAGGATAATTATGCAACAATTACTAAGAAGTTGGATCATTTTTGAGTAATTTGCTACCCATTCAACAAAATGAAGACATCCTTAATGGGAATTGACATACATGAACATTTGAATCAATGAATTTTAACACTGGATGTAGGTTGGTCATTGAATGATTATTTTATTAAGCCCTTAGATAAATCATTAAGGAATAGATTAGTGTCATATTTATTGGGAAAAATGGAGTCACACATGCAAGAATTAATAAAACAAAGATGACCCAATAATAAAATAGACTACTCTCACAATACTTTGTATCATGGAGCTCAATTTTTTTGATACATCACTATTTATCAAATCCTTTGCAAATGAACATAAATTCATGGCCCCATCTATGTATTTAAATGACTACTTGAATCAAAACAAAGATCAGAGACATGCATTTGAACAAACATTCAAAGTAGAACTCAAACACCATTAATATTTCAATTCAAAATTCACCCAAACTTGCAGAAGAAGATAAATATATTAGAATTATATATATTTACGTGTATTTGAATTATGTCTTAGAAACAATTTAAGGTACTTGCATAAATTCATTCATAGTCCTCAAAGATGATGAACTATTCTATTCCTATCTATCTATATATGCTCAACCAAAACCCTAGCAAGAGTCTATCATATTTTAAAATGAGCCTTGATTTCCCTTTTATAACACAAGGGAAGAGACAAGCTTCAAGCTTTGATGCAGTTTTTTTTTTTTACAAAATTTCAACTGCATTTTCTCGCATTTCAAAACCCCATATGTTTAATCTTCCAAAAATGGTGCGATTGCAGAAAACCAAAATGTAACCACCGAATGAGAAGAGAAATTCAAATTTCTGCCAAAACTCTCCTTGTCACCATCTACATGTTGGAAATATGTGTCTAAAACATTACAAGCTGAAACCTCCATGAGTGCCAAGTCAATGTGACAGGTTCCATGTCTGGCCGACTAGCAGTTTGCTTTATTCATTTCTGAAAAGGTCATTGTGACCTTGTTACTGTCTTGTCGATTTGTACACTGAGAAGTCTATCACTATTACATAGTTTGATCGCTGTGACCTTATAGCGCTTGGGAGACCTTTGGCCGAAAGGCCATTCAATCGTGCATCAGGGATACTCTTGGCGACTATGGGCTTCGAGATAATTGAATGTTCTCACTAAGATGTCTCAGTGAAGTGTTGATCTCTTGCTGACAATGTATGTATTGATGTCTTTGGGGTAACTCTAATGGTTCGGGAAGATGTCTTAATGAACAGTGGAAGTCTTGCCGATGTGGACTCATCCAAGCATTATTCAAAGTAACTCATAGTGGTCAGAGAAACATCTCACTAAAAGAATCACCTTTTGGAAGTCTTCGGGGTAGCTCTTGGTGACAATTGATCATCGGTGAAACATATGGATCTTTGTATGGTGTCTCGGTGAAAGCGGAATTTCTGGTCGACAGGTGTATGTCTTTGGCGTAACTCTTAGTGATAGACAAAAGGCTTTTGGGATAAGTCATAGAGATCGATAAGAAGTCTTAGCAAGAGCTACACATCTTGTCGACATTGTTTTATGTTGAACACTTCGGTGAAACATATGGAGATTGGTATGAACTCTTGGCGATAGATGTGAGTCTTGCCGACTATCTCTTGAAGCTCAATATGACTTAAGTCTATGGTATACCTTTGGTGACTCACTATGATATCTTGGCGAAAGTAGTAAGTCTGGGCGACTGCTTGGTGGCTCGGTGTAACTTATGGAGCTCGATAGAACATCCTGGCGACCACGATGACTCTTGGAAACATCGGTATGAAGTATATGTGGCATCGGTGAAACACTATTAGTGTCTCACCAAGATGCTAGTGCATTGTGATTTCTTTTGACCATCTGACTGTCATACGTGGAATCTCGTGGACGAATAGAGGAAGCCGAAAGTGAACCGTTAGCAATTGGTTAGGTGCGATAGTTCTGTGAGAAATCTCAATAGTCAGGGAAAACCATGGATATAGTTGGAAGATGCAAATGCTTGGGGGTTGGATAGTAGTTCGATCAACAGTGAAGTGTGAAGAGTTCAAACCGTATCAGTAAAGGAATTAAAATCTGTAAAGGTTGTAACTTGGAAGTTTCTATTTGAAGAATGTACATGATGAATGTTGCTGTATAATGACACCAGAAAGATAAGTCTGGAATTGTATGTAATTTTGATTACTGTAATACAAAGTGATTTCTCTTGGTGTGGTGGGTTTTTCTCCTGTAAGGGTTTTCCCATGTATATCTGGTGTTCATGTGTGATTGTCAAAATACTCTGTTTCTATAATCTATTTCATAGTGCATCTTAACTTGACTGTAATTTGAAAATTTAAAAGTACTTCTGCATTCTTTCCTGAGGTATTGATGTTAGGAGAATTGTTTTCCGCATTTAATTTTCCTTACAAGTGGTATCAGAGCCTAGCCAGTTGTGTTATCCTTGGGGGTGCATTTGGTTTTTTATGTCAATATTGTTCAGTGGGAGTTTTGTAGAGATTGTTATTTCTATTTACAGATTAAGATGTCTAGTTCATTTGGGAAGATTGAAATAGAGAATTTCTATGGCAGTAACTTTAAATTGTGGAAACTCAAGATGGGGTATCTCTTAGTAGATTGAGACCTTTGGCTTGTTGTGTCTGGAACTAAACCTATAGGCATGAAGCAAGAAGAATGGTACCTTGCAGATAGAAAAGCGAAGGGGCTGATAAGGCTCTGTTTAGAAGACTCAGTTCTTCACAATGTGCATGAAGAGAAGTCTACCTCTCTCTTGTGGAAAAGACTGGCGTCCATTTATTAGGGGAAATCCTTGGTGAATAAGCTATTCCTGAGAAAGAAGCTTTACTCTTTGAGAATGCAGGAAGGAGGGTTGTAGCTGATCATTTGAATGCATTTAACATGTTGCTCACACAATTAACATCTGTTGGTGTAAAGATTGAAGAAGAAGATCATTGCATGCTTCTATTATGTTCTTTGCCAGACTCATGGGATCATCTAGTGATGGCTATTGGGAGTACAACATCCAGTTTAAAAATGGAAGATATTATTGGTTCTTTGCTGTCAGAAGAAATGAGAAGAAAATCTTCTGAGATGGCGAAGGAGGCTCTTGCTATTAGAGGAAGGTCAAAGGAGAAAGGAAAGAAGAAGGACAAGAAGTCAAAATCAAAATAGGAGGGGAGATCAAAGTCTCCTGGCAAGAAGTCCAAGGTGAAGTGTTGGAATTGTGGGCAACCTAGTCATGCCCGAAAGGATCTTCCGATAATGGTTCTTCTCATAGTGATGGCGATGCCTTCATTGTAGCCTTGGCTACTCAGACATCAGATGATGTCTGGTTGATTGATTCTAGAGCATCGTTCCACATGACATCTCATAGAGAATGGTTTGCAAAGTATGAAGATTACGATGGTGGAAAGGTGTACTTGGCGAGTGATTCAACCTTGGAAATTGTTGGCATTAGAAGAGTCAGAATCCAATTCCTTGATGGAAGAATAAAGGGGATCAATAATGTTATGCACATACCAGGTCTGGCTCGAAATCTATTGTCTGTAAGTATGCTAAATGATATCGGAGTACAAGTCTTGTTCTCGGGGAATGGCTGCAAGATGACTAGAGGTTCAATGGTGCTGGCTAGAGGTGCTCGAATTGGTACCTTGTACAAGCTGGATGCACAAGCTGTTATTTGTAACATTGTCTCTTCGAAGTCACTAAAAGCTGCTCTTGGAGGTAAAGAGGGAAATATCCCTAATTATGCAAACTCTAGGGAAGTAAAACTTCTTGCTGAGAAGACTATGCTTTGGCATCATAGGTTAGGCCACATAGGAGAAAAAGGTTTAAAAACCTTGAAGAATAAAAATCTTGTTGAGGGGCTTGAAGATTGTAATTTTGAATTTGAATTCTGTGAACACTGTATATATGGAAAGCAGCACTGTGTTTCATTTTATGACAGCCCTCATAAATCTTCTAGTTTGTTAGATTATATCCATTCAAATGTGTTTGGTCTAGTGAATGTTCCTTCTTTGTCTAAATCAAAATACTATGTGTCATTCATTGATGATTATTCAAGAAGAGCATTTATATATTTTTCGAAAAGTAAATAAGAAGTGTTCAGTCAGTTTAAGTAGTTTAAAAATCTTGTTGAAAATCAGACTGGTAAAATAATAAAATGCTTAAGCACTAATAATGGCGGTGAATTTTGTTCTGATGAATTTGAAAGATACTGTAAAGACCATGGAATCAAAAGACACAAGACTACACCTTATACTCCATAGCAGAATGGAGTTGCAGAAAGGTTCAATAGGACTGTGATGGAGAGAGCACGAAGTATGCTTAGTAGTGTTGGTTTGGAGGAGAAGTTCTAGGCTGAAGCTACTGCTACTACATGTTACTTGGTTAATCAGTCTCCAAACTCTACTCTTGTTGATAAGATACATTTGGAAGCATGGTCTAGTAAGAAGCCCTCTCTTAGACATATTCGAGTCTTTGGCTATGAGGCATATGCACATGTGCTAGATGTAAAAAGATCTAAGTTGGAGAACAAGGCTATCAAGTGTATTTTTATTGGCTATAGTGCTAACATTAAAGGATAAAAGCTTTGGAATCTTGTTACAGAGAAGGTTGTATACAACAGGAGTGTAATCTTTTGAGAGCTGAAACCTTCCACCCGAATCTACCGTAGATAAAGTCCAAAATAGTAAGGATGTAGCATCAATTCCTTCTACACCGAGAAAGAGGAATTGAAGATTCAAAACGTACCTGAAACTAAGGAGAGCTCAAGTAGTTCTGAAAGCTCTAAAGAAGATGAACCTTAGCCTCAGCCTGTGAGGAGGTCAACCCAAGAAAGGAAACAACCAAATAGGTATGGGTTCTCATTAATTGATTCTACTTGTGCCTATGCCTTGATTTCTAGCACTGATGAGCCTAGGACTATAAAGGAGGCAATTAAAATGTCTGATTCAGATTCTTGGTTGGAAGCCATGGAGGAAGAAATGGTATCATTAGATAAAAATGAAACCTGGAGTCTGGTGCCCTTGCCTAAAGGGCAGAAAACCTATGGGTTGTAAATGGGTATTTAAGAAAAAGATTGGTCTGGATGGCAGTGTAGAAAAATACAAAGCACGACTGGTTGCAAAGGGTTATTCCAAGTAGAGGGAATTGACTATGGGGAAATATTTTCTCCTGTAGCAAAGCTGACGTCCACTATATTTCTATTGTCACTTGCAGCAGCTTATGACTTAGAGGTTGAATAGATGGATGTGAAGACAACATTTCTTCATGGTGATCTTGAAGAAGAAATCTATATGTCCCACCTGAGCACTTTGTTGAGCAAGGTAAATAAAAACTGGTATGCAAATTAAAGAAGTATCTGTATGGGTTAAAAGCAGTCACCTAGAATGTGGTACTAGAAATTTGATACCTATGTATTATCTTTAGGCTTTGTGAGATCAAAATATGATCACTGTGTATACTATAAAGCTAAAAGTGATCAAGTGCTTGTTATTGCTCTTTATGTTGATGATATGTTGTTCATTGAAATAGCAAGCTAATTATTTCTGATCTTAAGTCTCAGTTGTCTACTAAGTTTGAAATGAAGGATATTGGTGCAACAAGGTATATTCTGGGGATGGAGATAACCAGGGATAGGAAGAATAAAAAGCTTGGCTCAGTCAGAGTAAGTATATAAAGACTGTTCTAGAGAGATTTTGTATGAATGATTGCAAGCAGTTAGTTGTTCTAGTCCTGCAGGGAATGAAGCTATCTGTTGAGGATTGTCCAAAATCCTCTACTGAGATGGAGGACATGACTAGTGTACCCTATGCTAGTGCAATAGGCAGTCTTATGTATGCAATGGTTTGTACAAGGCTAGACATTTCCCAAGCAGTGGGAGTACTTAGTCGATTTATGGCTAATCCAGGAAGAATACATTGGGATGATGTGAAGAGGGTGTTTAGGTATTTGAAGGGAACTTCAGATTTTGCTTTGTGTTACCATGGGAATTCAGTTGAATCATAGAGGACTCTCAACATTCCTAGTTATGTAGATTCTGATTGGGCAGGGGACATTGACAGCAGGAGATCCACCAATGGATATGTTTTCATGTTGAATGGTGGTGTAGTGAGTTGGATGAGCAAGTGGCAGGCTGTAGTCGCTTTGTCCACTACATAGGCTAAATACATGGCAGCTACCCATGCTTGTAAAGAAGTTGTATGGTTGAAACGTTTGTGTTCTAACATTGGTTTTGATGCAGGGGAAATAACAATCTTATGTGACAACTAGAGTGCCATTTTTCTAGCAAAGAATCCAACTTTCCATGCCAGGATGAAACATATTGATGTACAGTACCACTTTGTACGAGATATGGTTGAGGATGGAAAGGTCAATTTGGAAAAGGTTGATACTCTAGAGAATGTTGCAGATGCATTGATGAAGCCTGTGAGCATAGAAAACTTTAGGTGGTGTGCCAGTTCAATGGGCCTTAGTGCCCATGTTTTTCAGTAAGTATTATTTATGCTCTGGAGGTGCCTGAATGATCTTCGTCAAGTGGGAGATTGTTGGAAATATGTGTCTCAAACATTATAGGCTGAAACCTCCATGAGTGCCAAGTCAGTGTGATAGGTTCCATGTCTGGCCGACTAGTAGTTTTCTTTATTCATTTCTGAATAGGTCACTGTGACCTTGTTACTATCTTGCCGATTTGTACACTGAGAAGTCTATCGCTATTACATAGTGTGATCGTTGTGACCTTATAGCGCTCGGAAGACCTCTAGCCAAAAGGCCATTCAATCGTGCATCAGGGAGACTCTTGGTGACTATGGGATTCAGGATAACTGAATGTTCTCACTAAGATGTCTTAGTGAAGTGTTGATCTCTTGCTGACAGTGTATGTATTGATGTCTTCGGGGTAACTCTAATGTTTCGGGAAGATGTCTTAACGAATAATGGAAGTCTTGCCGACGGGGACTCATCCAAGCATTATTCAGAGTAACTCATAGTGGTTGAATAAACATCTCAATGAACATTCAAGGTCTCACCGAAAGAATCACCTTTTGGAAGTCTTTAGGGTAGCTCTTGGTGACAATTGATCATCGGTGAAACATATGGATCTTGGTATGGTGTCTTAGCGAAATCCGATTGTCTAGTCAATAGGTGTATGTCTTTGGTGTAACTCTTAGAGATAGACAAAAGGATTTTGGGGTAAGTCATAGAGATCGATAAGAAGTCTTAGCGAGAGCTACATGTCTTGCTGACACTGTTTTATGTTGAACACTTCAGTGAAATGTATGGAGATCGGTATGAACTCTTGGTGATAGATGTGCGTCTTGCTGACTGTCTCTTGAAGCTCAATATGACTTAAGTCTATGGTATACTTTTGGTGAATCTCTATGATCTCTTGGTGAAAGCGGTAAGTCTAGGCGACTGCTTGGTGGCTCAATGTAACTTATGGAGCTCAATAGAACATCCTGGCAACTATGACTACTCTTGGCGACATCGGTATGAAGTATGTGTGGCATCGGCGAGACACTATTAGTGTCTCACCGAGATGCCAGTGCATTACGATTTTTGTTGACTGTTTGACTGTCATACGTGGAATCTTGTCGATGAATAGAGGAAGCCAAAAGTGAACCATTAGCAGTTGGTTTGGTGTGACAGTTCTGTGAGAAATCTCAACAGTCAGGGAACACCATGGATATATTTGGAAGTTGCAGATGCTTGGGGGTTGGATAGTAGTTCGATCAACAGTGAAGTGTGAAGAGTTCAAACCATATTAGAAAAGGAATTAAAATCTGTAAAGGTTGTAACTTGGAAGTTTCTGTTTGAAGAATGTACATGATGAATGTTGTTGTATAATGACACCAGAAAGATAAGTCTGGAATTGTATGTAATTTTGATTACTGTAATACAAAGTGATTTCTCTTGGTGTGGTGGGTTTTTCTCCCATAAGGGTTTTCCAACATATATCTCATGTTAATGTGTGATTGTCAAAATACTCTGTTTCTGTAATTTGTTTCATAGTGCATCTTAACTTGACCGTAATTTGAAAATTTAAAAGTACTTCTGCATTCTTTCCTGAGGTATTGACGTTAGGAGAATTGTTTTCCACATCTAATTTTCCTTACACTACACCATGACGAACCAGGTGACCCAAAAAACCATGTATGTAATAGGATGGAACTACCACAACAAGCCACATGAAAACCACAAGCCAAGAACCCCACACACAACAAATACTCAATTTACTGTCAACCCACCATCACCAACACCACGTCCATGATATACATGACTACTCATTGTCATTGCCAGAGGAAGGGAGTACACCTCAGCTTCCTCTTTTCTTTCTTTGTTCATTACAGTTCTAGTTTTCCCACTAGGGGTCTTAACCACCAATGGAAAAATAGAGATCACATCCTCATCAAAGGGAAGACCATTGTTCAATAGATCCAAATACCAACTGTAAGTAGAGTTGGTCTCGGTGCCACTACTTGAGGAGCTACTTTTAAGGTTGATAGGAGAATTTTCCCATCCATAGGAGCCATGTGCATACCTTACTTTCCATTTTGATCCAACAAGAGACATCATTGGATATTTTCCTCCATCGCTCGTTACTTCTGCAACATCACCCTAAGCAGTCTTTGATTGCATCTACTTGGCACTAGTCTGGAACTTTTAGAATAAGTACCCTCCTTCATGGTGGGAGAAACTTCCTGTGCGTCAGAGCCAGATCTTAGTGAAATCAAGCGAATAGACTTTCTAACTGGTTCACTCATTTTCCTCTCTTGATAATTACTCACATCATAAAATTCCCAGCTACTAAGTGATAATGACACAAATAGAAACTACCTCTATAGTATTTGTTAAATGAAGCAATAACATTCACACTTATTATTTATCACACACGCATAACACTGGCAGCTCATTGGCAGATGTACTGGAACCATTTTATTCCTAGTTGCATGGAGTCTGTAGACTATCCTTCATGATTACTAGCATTTGTGTCACCACACGAATTGAGATTGACTCAATCATTCTGTAGGATATTAGCCATTAAAGCAAGTTGGTTGCATAGAGTAGGAATGGCTGTCACATGCTATTTTTCCAACTTTAAATGCTATCCATCGATCTTCTACCTTGATGGATGATCGAACAACTAGATTTTGTTTGATTGTCTTTGATTTCCAATGGTGCTTCACTGAAGTGTTCTCAACCAATAATTCTCATCCACACCAAATGACACCATCGTTGTGTGTGGGCTCCATGGTTTGAGTGAGTGGAGATAGGTTTTGAGATCTCGCTAATCTCGCTAGTTTTAACCATTGTTCACTTTCATTTAGCGAGTCGGCGGGGAACTATGATGATCATTCTACCAGATTGATCTTAGCCACTCATCGAACCTGTCGTGCCATGGGAACAGTAGTAGGGAGTGGACCCTACACTTAGTATGGACATGTGTTAGCTTCTCGCCGACCTCGTTGCATTTAACTTGCCGTCTCTTAACTCCCGCGGGATGGCGAGGTATGGTTGAGATCTTTTCCCTGATCTTTGCATCCTGAAATCTGCACATTTCATAATGTTAGCATTAAATGAATAGAATAACGATGATGTGACCACCGGGGTTAATGGACTAATCCTTAATTCAACAAGCTAAATTTAAAACCTGACATTAGGAAAAAATGTGACGTGTGGGGAAAATGATAACTAGTTCCTCGGGCCAATGGGGGCAAGTAAATAGATGTGTTGGATGGCTCGAAATATGATTTAAAGGGTTGATGAATAACCAAGTAGGTCAACCTAAAATTAAAATGTTTACATGCTTTCATGAATAAAACCCTACTCACCTATCACAACAAGGGTTTATCAAAGAGACTAACCAGACTCATGGAGAGATAAAATCCATTAGGATTTTAGAGGCTCCAATAGTGGCTCATGCTTGGGGACACATACCCCTGGTGGATATGGCAAGAATAGAATCTTTGGCTGAAGCAGACTAGGGCAGAAGGCCAAAACAGGGACTTACTCGATAAGGAAAATAGACATAATGGAAAGAAAACACACCAAACCCTATGTACACAATTTATAGAACTATACAATGCAATTAATTCTAGAAGCCTCATATGAACCGTTGGCTTCAATCCTCAAATTGGAGGCCCATGGCCCCCCAAACCTTAGGGGTAAAATTTTCCTCTTTCAAACACTTTAGCTTGTTTCATTAGTAGTGGATTCTCATGAATGTTGTGCAATTCAAGGTGTCTAACCCCACTACAATCAGTACCGCCCATAACACCTAAGATAGCACTACTAAAGTCACCTTTTCTCATTATGCATTCATCAAATTGTATTGAAAATACAAAATTCTCATATTTTGCATCATGATGAGATGTGGTATCACACCCAAACTATTCATCAGATTTGAAAACTTCATAAGCACTTTGGATTACATCTGAAAATTATTTCATAAGACCAGGAAAATAGATAACAAAACCATACATCTCTTTCATGTACCTCCTATCAGCATTGTCTTTGGTGGGTGAGAGGAAATCCATAATAATATCCAAAAGATAAGGAGTATCTGCAAAATACTTAACTGCAACCTCATACTCACCCACAAAATCCCCTCTTAGTGAAACATTAATGCACTCAACCCAATTATTCCTTTGATTACCAAAGAGAAAATTCTTCTCCTTATCCTACCCCTTACTGCACTATAGATCATAGGCTAGTAGCAATTCACCCTTCTGCTGACAGGGAATCCTCAACATATTTGTGCCACTATATTTTTCTTTCAATTGACATATTATGAAATCAAGGCCAACATTTTCAAATGTATTGTCACCTTGGTGCCTATATATACCCTCTACAACATATGTGCTAGTAATATCTAATAGGAATTCATCAAGGTTGTCCTCAAACAGAGGATTATTCCTACACCAATAAACATCCTTCCTTGTATCGTAAATGTTAGGTGTAGGCTCATTAAATAAAGATTTTTTCCATATCTTGGGTATAATTGGATGTATCTCATCATCTACATCATGGAAAATTTCTTTGCCTTGGTCTTCCAAGCCTTCAAAATCAATGTAACCACTTGAGGAACAAAGAGAGGTAGATTCATCAACTTCTTCATCACATATGTTCATAACAATTGATCCATGCCCCAAAAATTCTTCACATAAGGAGAATTGTTCACTTCCTAAAAATTAGATCCCTTCAAGGATATTGACATTGCAACTACTAGAAGCTATGGATTCAATCTCTAACTCATAAGAGGAATCATATTCAACTGAAGATTGTGCCAACTCAACTTCACCTTTATGATCCCTTGTTTGAGCCTCATGAAAAGTATCCCCACTATCAAGTGACATAGGATTAATTCTAGGAAAATGCATTTGTGTAGTTTCATGCATTACTTGTGTATAATTGTGGCTTAATACATCTATAGGGGAGTAATGAGAGATGATCTCCTTAACTTCACATTCTATTTCTTCATCCTCATCACTGTCAGGTTCATCTATCTTGAGACTATCTGTGAAATAACAACACTCAATAGCTAATTGATCTGATATTGATGGTCCCTATGGATTTGGTGGTGGTAATCTCTGTCTCTCCTTATTGTGACAATCACTATCTGCATTCTGGGATGTAATGGGATACATACTACCATGCCTAAGCTCCTCAAATATACTTATCCAATCCACCACTTGATCAATGCTTTGGGGCTTCATATCTTCAGGCCATTGGCTTGATCCTAATGTTTATGCTTCACAAAACAGATTAATACACATTTGTTCACTTGGTCTAAATCCTATGGGAATTTCCATTAAAGTATCCAAGAACCTTGAAAACAAGTCATATGCTAATTCATTTGTATGCCTCTTTATTTCATACAAATTCCCAATAGATAACATCAAATTCATCCCTCCCTTGCATGGCAGGGTAGAAGTTGATGCTTGCTCTACATTGCTTGATGTAAGCACAATATCTAAAATATCCTCATCCTGATGAACCTTTTTACTTTCTAATTGACCTAGCTAGATTTTCTGGACATTACTAGAACTAGCATGATTGATTACTGCCAACCCCTTCATAATTGAGTAATTCAGATTATTTTCAATATTCACAACTTCCTGATAAGCTTGCTACAAGGTAACTGGTTCTTTGTCTCTCAATAGGAAACTCATCTTCTTGTCAAATTCTCCTAGGTATACAACCGAAAACTCAACATAATTTGGCCTTATGTATTTAGGGATATCTCTTATTACCTTTTCAAATCAAAGATTGAATGCAGGGACCAATTCATCTTTACTTATGTGGATTTGCATAAAAAAATTTCTTACCATACTTGGATTGATCCTATTACCAAATTTCTCAAGGAAAGCATCCTTAAGTTCATTCCAATAGTGTATTGAGGCAGTAGGTAGAAAAGAGAGCCAATATTTTGAATCTCCTTTTAATGATTGAAAAAAAAGTTTCATCACTACATCTTCAAAGTCAACCTCATAACCACCTATCACATCTACAAATTCTTGTAGATGTTCATTTTCTAATTCAGATTTTTCACCATTAAACTTTGGTATCTTATCCCTAATCCTGGGGGGCACAATATTCAGATAGCCATAAATATTATCAAAGTTGATAGCTCTATACCTATTGATACAAAATCCATCTTGATGGGCCCAAGGATGTTTGACTTGTGTATTTCTATCCATATTTGCACCAGATGGCACAAATTGAAAACTCACCCCTAATTCTTAAAAGGAATTCTAAAATATTTATGCAAATTTTAAAACACTACTTCAATTCCTTTTAAAAATAAAACCCCAAGATCTTAGCACAAGTATTCCACATAAGGACTGCCTAAGATCAACAATATTGCATGCTTCTTGCATTTTATTTCATAAATTTCAACTTACATTTGAAGCATGCTAAGAATTTTGAATATTCCCTGATCTAGTGCTAAATCACCTATTAGGGAATCATTTTGATGTCGAGCATTGGAAATTTATGATGATATCAGTAAAATGCTCAAAATTCTTTCAAATTTTACAAGAGTACCTATATGCAGGAAGATATAAAGTGTTTCTTAGCATTAAGGACAAAGATCTAAAAACTTGATGTATGATTGAACAGGTTCTTTGAGTCAGAGTCACCACCTCCCTTCAGAGGACAAAGTTTCAAATAAGATGAGGCTTATTTTGCAAAATAAAATAGGTTATGGGCTATCTTCCACAACAATGTCATGTTCAGATCCTTCAATTCCTTATTCACATAGATTTTAGGCTAGGTCAAAGAATTTGAGAGCATTTAGATTAAATCACATTTCTATGCATCTTGTATTTGCATCTTTGGAAAATGAGAACTCCCCAGCAGAGTCACTATTCTTTTGGTGTTTTCTATTGCATCTATGACATCTCTAAGGAATAGCTAATTCCTATACTCAAGACTCTTGAAATGAATGGCCAACTAACAAGATCTAGTCAATGACTGAGATCTTTTGCACTTTAGTCGCTATGGGACCAAGGAGGGTATTCTTAGTGTGTTCATTTAAGATTTACCTATGTTGAAAACATCATTACACAAATTACATTTGAATGGAGTATAATTATGCAACAATTACTAAGAAGTTGGCTCGTTTCTGAGTAATATGATACCCATTCAACAAAATGAAGACATCCTTAATGGGAATTGACATACATGAACATTTGAATCAATGAATTTTAAATGAATTTAAACCCTAGCTATAGGTTTGTCATTGAATGATTATTTGATTAACCCCTTAGGTAGATAATTAAGCAATAGATCAGTTTCATATTTATTAGGAAAAATGGAGTCACACATGCAAGAATTAGTAAAACAGAAATGACCTAATAATAAAATAGACTACTCTCACAATACTTTGCATCATGGAGCTAAAATTTTCTGATACATCACCATTTATCGAATCCTTTGCAAATGAACATAAATTCCTAGTCCCATCTAAGTATTTTGGTATGTGTAGGATCATTATGGGCCAAAAAGTGGCGATATGATGGGTATGTGTACGGTATGTGACTGATGACTTTTTTTTACTTAAAATTGATGAAACAAAAAGGGTTTTTAAAGGATATTCTCATATTTCCACCAATATAAATTATGCTTTATTTTGAATTTAATAAATAATTATTATTCATTTTCTATTTGAATTACAGCTAAAGTCATGATTCATAGGCTAATTGAAAAACATCTATAGCTTTCAAAAAGTATCATATTTTTTGAAATCCAAAGCATGTGTCACATTCTATGCTTCACATACTATAGGATTAAAAAAATAAAAAATAAATTTCATGAATTTTTGACCAAGTTAAGGTGGTCAGACATACGAGTCTTTATATTTTTTAAAATTTGTAATAAAAAAATCATAATTAATTATTTACCTCGAAAAAAATTACAAAAAAATATGCATCACATCGGGACATGAGTCCTCTACTTATATCTAAAATCTTATTAAAATATATTATCATTTTATTGCGGTTAGGGTGGTTAGACAGGCACCTACTTCTTATTTTTCCCATAAAATTTAAGTACTAGTGCATTGAAATTTCAAATATTCACCAAATAGATTTTTTTCTTTTAAATAAACCTAGCAGTTTAGAAACTAAATTCAATTTGCTATAGATTCTATTCTTACATATTTTTGAAATAATATAGATAACTTATTCAAATTTTTACGTCAAGTTGCCTAACTCTGATTTTTCTAAATTTTTTGCCACTTAAGGGCCTGCTTTTTCCATGATGATCCTATACATACCCATTTAAATGATTACTTGAATCAAAACAAAGAGAAAATGCATGCATTTGAACAAGCATTCAAAGTAGAACTAAAACACCATTAATATTTCAATTCAAAATTCACCCAAAGTTGTAGAAGAAGAGAAATATATCAGAATTACATATATTTACTTGTATTTGAATCATGTCTTAGAAAAAAATTAAGGTACTTGCATAAGTTCATTCATAATGCTCAAATATGACCAACTATTCTATTACTATCTATCTGTATATGTTCAACCAAAACCCTAGCTAGAGTCTATCCTCTTTTAAAATAAGCCTTGGTTTCCTTTTTATAACACAAGGGAAGCGACAAGCTTCAGGCTCTGATGTAGTTTTTTTTAACAGAATTTCAATTCAATGAAATTTCAACTGCATTTTCTCGCATTTCAAAACCCCATATTTTTAATCTTTATAAAATGGTGCAATTGGGGAAAAAAAATGTAGCTGCTAGCCAAGAAGAGAAATGCAAATCACCACCAAAACTCTCCTTGTCACCATCTGCACCATCACGAAATAGGTGACCCAAAATTCCACATATGCAAGAGGATGAAACCACCACAACAAGTTGCATAAACACAGAAAACCAAAAAACCCCACACACAACAAATACTCAATTTCCTGTCACCCCACCATCACCAACACCACACCCATGATATACATGAACCCTTCTTGTCATTACCAGAAGAAAGGAGGACACCTCAACTTCCTTCTCTTTTCTTTCTTCATTCATTACAGTTCTAGTTTTCCCACTAGGGGTCTTAACCACCAGTGGCAAAACAAAGATCACCTCCTCATCAAAGGGAAAACCATCATTCAATATATCCAAATACCAACCGTAAGCAAAGTTGGTCTCGTGCCACTGCCTAAGGAGCTGCTCATAAGGTTGATGGGAAAATGTTGGCATCCATAGGAGCCACGTCCATACCTTACTTTCCGTTTTGATCTAGCAAGAGATTGCACTGGATCTTTTCCTTTGTCACTCGTTCCTTCTACAACATCACCCTGAAATTGTAGTCTTCGACTGCATCTACTTGGTACTCATCTAGACCTTTAAAAAAAAATACCTTCCTTCATGGTGAGAGAAACTTTCTGTGTCAAAGCCAAATATTAGTGAACTCAAAGGAATAAAATTTCTCACTGGTTCTCTCATTTTCATCTCTTGATAATTTCTCACATCAAAAAATTCCCAACTGCTAAGTGACAATGACACAAATAACAACTACCTATGCAGTATTTATCGAATGAAGCAATAGAATTCAAACTTAATGTTTATCACACATGCATAACACTAGAAGCTCGTTGGTAGATGTACTAGCACCGTTTGATTCCTAGTTGCATGGAGTTCATAGACTATCCTTCATGATTACTATTATGTGTGTTGCCACATGAATTGAGATCAACTCAATCATTCTGCAATATGTTATCCATTAATGTGGGTTGGTTGCACAGAGTAGGAATGGTCGTCACATGCTATTTTTCCAACTTCAAATGCTATCTGTTGATCTTCTACCTTGATGGATGATTGGACAACCAACTTTTGTTTAACTGTCTTTGATTTCCAGTGGTGCCTCGCTAAAGTGTTCTCAACCAACCATTCTCATCCATTTCAGATGACACCATCACTGTGTGTGGGCTCCACAATCTGAGCAAGTGGGGATAGGTGTTGAGATTTCATTGATCTCTCTAGTTTTAACCATCATTCGCTTTCATTCAGCGACCTGGCGGGGAATAGTGAAGATCATTTTGCCAAATTGATCTCAGTTACTCATTAAACCTATTGTGCCATAGGAACGGTAGTAGGGAGTGGGCCCCACACTTTGTATTGGCATGCACTAGCTTCTCGCTAACCTTGCTGCATTTAACTTGTTGTCTCTCAACTCTCGTGGGCTGGCGGTGTATGGTTGAGATCTTTTCCCCGATCTTTGCATCTTGAAATCCGTACATTTCATAATGTTAGTATTAAATGACCAGACTGATGGCAATGTGACCATTGTGGTTAATGGATTAATGCTTAAGTTAGCAGGCTAAATTTAGAACTCGACATTAGGAAAAGATGTTACATGTGGGGAAAATGGTATCCAGTTCCTTAGGCCAATGGGGGTTAGTAAACAAACATGTTGGATGGCTCAAGAGATGACTTAAAGGGTTGATGACTAACCGAACACGTTAACCTAATATTAAAATGTTTACTAACTAGACTCATGGCTCTAACAGGGTGATTAGGATCTTCTCAATTATATCTTCATCAGTCAATTTCCCCCCTTCATTCTTAACTTCATTTGCTATCATCTCAACCCTCTAGAAATATCTTATAAACTCTTCACCTTCTTCCATTTTCAATTTCTCATATCTGCTCTTTTCTACAAGCTTCTTTGTCAACTTTACTCTTTCATTTCCTTCATACAGTTCTTCCATCTTCTTCCAAACTTCATGAGTAGTATCTAAAGAAAGAACCTTAGTTCGCTTAGTTTTAGATAAAGCACTATAAATAACATATCACAGTTTCTCATTCTCCTTGTAAGAGGAAACCTCATTTGTAGTAGACAGACCACTCGCCCGAGCAACATACTTTGTCTCAATAGCCTTCTAGGTATTGTAACCAAGACAAACAATATATCCTCTCATCTACACTTTTCAATCACTGTAATCAGATCCATAAAACATAGGGATCACCAACTTATGCACCATTGGATCTTCCTGAAGCGGTTAAGATCTACACCAAGGAACCAAATCTCTTATACCAATTGTTAAAAAAGGTACAAGACAACTAAGAGGGGGGGTGAATCAGTTGTCACACAAATTAAAATTCAAATCTTCAACACTCATCAATACAACAACCACACTATTATGTTATTAAGTATGAACATGAAATGTAAATAATAGAAAGTAAAATCAACACAATGAACAACATATTTTTATGTGGAAAAAAAATGAGGGAAAAACAACAGTGAGGACTAGAACACAATATAAATAGATTATAAAATCAAATATAGAGGCTCATTGAGTAAAAGAGGACTCACTATCCAAATACAAAATCTCACTACTTACAAGGGAGGCTCACTGCCTACAGAAAGGAATCACTATCCAATAGAGAGGGTCATTGCATACTGATACAAAAGAGAACAAAAAATACACCACACCAATTAACACACATCTGTGGCCTTGATTAGATGATTGTAGAAACATTCAGCACACTACCTTCATGAATCTAACACAATGAAGTATTGCTACCTCAAATCACTTTCACACACTTCTTCCTTTATGATTTGTGGCTTACTTTGTCACTTTTCATCCACTTTTAAATCTTCTCTATCTGACTTTCATTTATACTATCTTCAACCTTATAAACTTTCTCCAACATTGGCCACATAAGCTTCATTTCATAATTTCAAATTAGGCCAGCAACTCAACATTCCCGCTATGGAAAATAATGAGAGTGGACCAATAAAACATTTATCCAAGACCAAAAGATAATATCTCAGATCAATCACATGCTTCCTTAATTAAATTTAATTCTTCAAATGAAGTGTAAAAACCAGGTCGGCCAAATCTAATGAAAACACAAATAAACATTGATGTACATGCTTCCCAATAAGAAGATGACACATAGACGATGAAACACGCTTCATTATGAATGAGAATACATCTCAGGTTCCTTTAGATGCATCCACAACAAGTGCAATAGACTTCAAACACCGAACTTCTTCCATCAGTCCATCCAGACAGTGCAAACAAATACAAAAACTCTAAAACTTGACTTTTAGATCACCAAACTACACACATCTTTTCTAGAACCAAGATAACACCATTATAAGACATATTCCTGATCCACAAGATATGAAATAGAAAAACAACGGACTATGGAGAAGAAACATTTTTCCCAGTCCAAAAGACCAACTCTTCCAGAACAGTTCACACACTAGTGAATGTAAATTTCACATACCATTAAACCAAAAGCCACAACTTAGGATATAGCACCACTAGATCACCATTAGAAAACCTTCAGATCTATACAAGCATAGGATCAACATAGAAGAAACATAGAGCACATACATTAGCACATTATGAACACATTCATCACTTTGACTCCTCTATTAATTTTCTCAAAAACCACTTGGAAACTCATCATTTCAGCACATTTACAACATCATGAAGATAGCTCCATGTACTCACAACATCTCAAGAGAATCTCAACTATACATGTACAATCTGAAACATATGGAATTGTGTTAAGATCAATAAAAACATTAATGACAACACCACCAAACTTGCTCATACTTGCAACATGAACTTAAGAAAAAACTCTAAAAGATGCTTTATATTCCTTTTACAATTGACAGTGTTGAATGCAAAATAATGAACCCCTACTTTTTGGCCCTGAATTCCTTCTTATAGAAATGAAGGAGAGAAACAAGCCTCAAGCCAAAAAGTACACATGTCAATATCCTATTGGACTACTTATAATAAAGATTCCCCCATTCAATTGCATTGCATTACCAAGAGGTGGGAAACATGTGGGGAAATGAAAGTGGTCTTGATTCACCATTGGAGATCCGGTCCAATTTTCAAAAAGGTATCTTCTAATAGTTACCTCAAAACTTGTGCCCACACACACAAAGTGAAAGAAGGAAACCATGACAAAAAAAGAAAAGAAAAGACAAAAGATATGTCCACATTTGTAGCCGTATCATCAATTCAACTTGAAGAAGATGCACTTATTTTTCCATACTTTATAAAAATAATAATCTACACTAAATCTAGGCTATGCAATGCAACTGTCACTTATCCATTATTCTTTATGGTTGTAGACTTCAAAATATCAATCCACCCCTCCTTCCAAGTATCTACCTCTCCATCCTAGGAATTCATCTTCAGTGGGCCAATTGAAATTCATGACTTCATCATCCCTTTCTCTATAAGGTGCATACTTGGTGACACTCTAGTTAGCCTCCTTATCAAATTCTAGTAGGACAACCTCAACATGAGCTAACATATCCATATTTATCTTCAATGTGTCCATATCAAATTTTTGACAATTTGACAATGCCTGATCTGAAATAACTTTATTGGTTTCATTTTTCCACTCCTATGGAGGTTTGATGCTATCATCATCCCTTAGAAGGGATGGAATAAGACCATGATGTGATTAATGGAAGGATTTTACTAGCTCTTTTATTTTGTTCTCCAATGGTTCAATGTTTCCCTTGTATCCTTCAATTTTACCTACAAGAACAATAGTAGGTTTAAATTTTTTAGGTGGATCGATATCTTGCTTAACTCCAATTGACATGAATACCAATTCCTTCTTCCTAGGGATCCAAATTTCCATGAGTGGAATAGCTCTTTCTCTGTCATTGTCAAAATTTATGATAGCAACCACCATGGATGAATAACTATAGTGAATACTATTCAACCTGTTATTCACACTTCTTTTTAAATGTTCTAGTATTATAGTGACAATCTTCATGTTTCTCTTGAAAATATCCTCATCATGGTTATCACATTTCTCTTTATACTCATTTAGTTTCCTAAGCAACTCTTCCTTGTTGATATCGTATTCAAATTGTGGCCTCTTTGATGTACAAGGCTCCACTATTGAAATGAGCACACTTCCCATGTTGTATGGCACAATTTCCCTTGAAGAACTTACTTCAATAGTAAATTCTAGGGGTATAGATTCTTGTGAATTGGTGGGGGAGTCAACATCATTCTACTTAGGATTTTTAGGTTTCAAACTCTGCAACATATTTTCCAACAATGCTACCTTTGTCTACAACTGCATATTGTATTGCTCAAGCCTTCCATATTTAACTATTATATTATTGTAATCTATCCTAAGCTTATCCTTTTCTACTGTCATAGATTCTATAGTGACCCTTGTAAATTGTACAACATGAACTAACATATTTGCTTCCTCTAGAGCTGATGTTTCTAACACTTTTTATTATCAGGCCTCCACTGTAGTTAGTTGCAAGCTGAACAATGCCAAGCTTTCTTGTGCTTGGGGCTAGAGACCATATAGCTAAGGCTTCCCATTGCTCACTGAAAGTAGACCCATATAGTGCAAGTGCAACTTCTTCTTATGTATCATAGAGAGGCTTGTCACATTTATTTATTGTGTCGAAAGCTATGGAAGAAGCTAAATCCCATTCTGGAAGCAACACGATACCACTATTCCTTACCAATTCTCGATCCTCTTTTGCAGTCATCTTTTTGAATCTAGCTCTCATTTCATTTAAAACCTTTTTCTAGATGATGGCATATGGAAATTCTTGATGAACACTTATTTCTATAGCTAGGCTTTTGACATATTCATCTCTTTTAGCTCTATATTCAAATTCCATAAAAGCTCAAGACTTTATAAATGATTCATCATCTAAGAACTTTCTGCATGCTTTAACCCACATATCATCTTTGCCATTAAGTCTAGTGAGATTAGCTTTACTATATCTCATACCCAATTGATGTGTCACCCTTACTACTAGAGTGGGCACTCCTTGTATTTCCTACTCTGACACCCAAATATCATCATTAGAGCCTTCATCAACATAGTCCACTAGACCAATCACTTCAACCTTTTTCCTTTTCAATGGTGGCTCCCTTGGTGGTAATTCACTAGGTGATGGAGAATCAACATCCACAATTTTAGGCTTTGTTAGCCTTTAAGGAGATGGTGGTGGTACTTATGGCATAGGAGAAGGAGGTTTATATTCTTCTTGTTAAGAAGGATTAGATGCTGTATAAATTTTCTTTGCCAAGTTACCCTTTCTCCTTACAAAGAACTTTATTCTTGGTTCATCATAGACTTGAGATGTAGATTTTTCTCCCATAGCAAGGATTTCTCCTCCACTCTATTCTTCTATAATTGGGGCTTTCCACTTATCTTTACTTACCAACCCTTTAGTTTCAAGGTGGCCCACTATTGAGCCAAAATTCCTTGATACATGCTCTACCTTTTGTATTACATTTTTAGTCTCTAGGAGAGCCTTGAAGTCAGGTTCTTCTTGCTTTATCTTTCTTTACATGTTATTGAAGGAAATATACCTTGCTCTTCTTTTTTCCTACTCCAAAAGGTCGAACACTTTTCTTATCACATCCTTTGGATATTGGAAAATGTGTATAAATTTGTAGCTTTGGTTTCTTTCTTTCAACCAGTCCATTAAACCTTTAGGGTCATATCCAACCCTCTCAATTGACCTCTATATGCAGTAGGTTTTGATGATACCAAGAATCTTACTCCAAGCTCCCTTGGTCATTAAAAAATTAGAAAAAAAAGTGTACAAAGGAAAGAATGTTCCTTTTCCTTGATTCAATAAGTGTCCATTTTCTACACTTCCCAATTTCCACATCACCTCAAGGAAACCAATTTTCTCTAGCACAAAATTTGGTAGCAAGTGAGGTGATACCATGGAACCATATACTCTTAAGATAGTGTAATCAAGGTATGGGATAACATCTCCCCAATTATGATGAACTCCAATCTTAGGCATTCTCTCTTTAGGTCTCAAGAAATCATGTAGAGGTATGGGAATTCTAGGTACACTCACAATTAAGACTCTTTGAAGTTCTGAAGCAAACAATTTCTGAAATGTCACATAATCATGTGTTTTATCATCCCTATCTAAGATAGTAATCCAACATTACATGCGAAACTCCAAGTTACCCTCTCTTCTTTGCAAATTCATATTAGGCCCAAAGAAAACTACACATTTGAACAAAAACATATGCATAAATAATGAATACCAACTGAATCTCACTCCCAATTCACGTTTATTCAACCCTATCAATCCTTCATGCATTATTTCAAAAAGAAACCCTGCATAATCATACATTGGATAATATTGGAGGTGTTGAATATGGGAAGCCATATACATCCATGTCATTGGAATTCCCATGATAGGATCATAACCAATTATGTGGCAAATAGAATAAGAGGATTTTTGGAAGTAGGGAACAAAATAGATAATAGTGAAAGGCTCTTTATAATGTGGCCCTATTATGATCCATCAACCTGTAATGTCTGCTAGATATCTTGGTAGGATGTGGACTCTGAATGCAACCTTAGTTTTATCATACCCCTGCTTAAGAATTTTCTCATTTATCTTATACATTTCATCACTCCATCTAGTGATCCTAAAGACAAGACCTAATTCCTCCTTGGTGATTTTGACCATTTATTTCCCATCATATATTCTTATAGTTCTTTTTACTTGGTAAGAATTGGTAGCTACTGCCTTAAGCAAGTCAACATCCATATAAACATTAGGTACAATCAACTTTCCTAGGTCATAGTGCCAAGGGTTACCTACTAGGATACCCATGTTTCTATTCCTAAACCAGCTATAAAATGGTCCCCATCCAGTATAAGGCAATTTGGCATCCTTAATAAAGCAATTATTATCAATCAAACCCTTTAAAACTTGTTCACCTTTGAGAAGAAGTTGACCCTTAGGTTTAACACCAGTCGATGGTGGTAATTGGTCAATGAGGTATTTATTCAAAGGTTTTTTAGGAGCAAAATCTTGCCTTTTAGATGAAGAAACTTTTACATTAGGAGCCATAACAAAAGAGGTATTACAAGGTAAGGTTTCTATTTTATTTTGTGGGAGTAAATGGTGACTCCCCAACACCCCTAGGAATAGTTGCGACCAAAACCACTTTCACAAGAGAGAGAATGGCAAGAAAGCTTGATTCACAATGCAAGATTGAATAATGGTTGAATATAGTTGATACGAATGTACATGAGATGCCTTGCTTATAAAGGCAAGGTTGATAGATAGGATTAGACAAGATTATGAAAAGTGTCATAATCCCATGACATGTGACAACCAACAAACTAATCACCTAGGAAATGATGCATCCTAGCTAGATAAGATAAGTTCTAGAAAAGCCAACTAGGACTTCTAGAAAGAATCTTTTTCCTAAGTAAACTTAATCATGTGAATATGTCCCCTAATTACCTAGTGAATGAATTAGCTAGGTACAAGAAATTTTTTCACACCAACACCCCCCCTTAAGTGAAACTTAGGGAGAGGATTATTATGCAAACTATTCAAAGATGAAGACTATGGGTCCCAACTACTAGGCCATGTTAGGTACCCATTTACAATGCAAATGAAAAAAATCTCTCACAAGCAGAGAAAAGGAGAAAACCTAGTGGGACAAAACTCCTCTCCAAAAGAGAAAAAAAAACAAACATGATGTATGGAGGACTCATTGATACCCCCCAAGGACTACATCCATCATGTATATACAATCATTTACCCCCCATAAGAGGGAAGTGGAGAGATAAGATATCCCCACCATGATGAAGAAGCTCCAATGCCAATGAAGAATGCCTGAAAACAAAATATGACCCAATGTCTGCAAGTGACACATCTCCCCTTAGGAAGAAACAAGTTCATAAGCTAATGAAGAAGCCACTCCATGTCCAACTAAAAGGAGGAAGAATTAATTCTAATTTATTCCTTTGAAAACTAACGAGGAGCCTCCAAGCTTGAATGAGTCACAACATAATCATGGTCAAACTCAACCAAGAAACATGAAAAATCAAGTAAAGACGGAGACTCATGAATGCCAATCTCCAAAGAAAAAGTAGATGATATTACAGTTGTGCTAGTATTGTCATCAAAGAGGAGAGAAATCCCCTCAAGTGTGTCCTCCAGATCTATAGTATGAGACCCCATGAACAAGTTAGAGATACTTGTCAAATACTCATCCCACAAAGCAAGATCATAAAAACTGTGATCATCCTATTGAATAGAAGCATCAATGGCTAAAGAAGCATGAGGTGGAGGAATAAGAAGCTCAACACTGGTCTCTAGAATACCAAGGTGTAGATGACCAAAATTCTCCTCACTAACATGGTTCACACTCAATGGAGTGTGTGATGCAGTCAAAGGAACATTATCATCTTCTGAATAAAAATGTGAAAAGGAATACACACAAGATGAATGATCAACCATCCTAATACCAACAATATCCCTAGTCTCCAAGTCCCTTATGTACACTCTATCTGGAGTGAACTCAACTATTTTACCTTGACCCCCATGAGTAATTTGATAAATAGAAAGGATATTTGTGGACAAGGAAGGAACACAAAGAACATCATTGAAATTCCCTTCCCCTATATCAATAGAACCCTTCCCACTTACCTTCATATATGTATTGTTACCCATCAAAATATCCCACTTACCTTCATATATGTATTTTTACCCATCAAAATGTGAGGTGAATTACAAGGCTCAAAAGAAGAGAACATATCCATAGAAGATTCCACATGATGAGACACCCTTGAATCAATAAGTCATATATTAGATTTAGGACTTACAAAGGCCAAGAGTTCTTGTCCTTTCATTTTGTGTAGCCCAGAAGTAGATCCTATATCCTATGATAGAGATGATGATGATGAGGGGGCTGCCAATTGAGATACTGAAGAAGTAGACACTGATGAGGGTAGATGAATTTTATTCTTTTGAAGGTGTGTGAGTTCATCAATCTTCTTATTATAACCTTTATGCTTATCATGTCCTAACCTTTTGTAATATGCACATTTTGACTTATTCTTTTTAGATGATTCCTCTTTAGAAGAGGGTGTGGACTCAGGAGTGCTATGTGAAGGAGAATCTTTACCTTTCTCATTAGACTTGGGAGCCTTTTTCTTCTTCTTACCTTTTCCACTTGAAGCCTTTGTATCCTTTGCAACAAGAACATGAGATGTAGAAGACTTCAATTTTCCCATGTGTACCAACTTTATGTGTTCCCTTGTGATCTAAGCTGCAAATTCATCAAGAGAAGGAATTTTGTATGCATTTCCAAGGGCATCTATTGTAGCATAGAATGTAGAAACAAACACAAAATAATCATGACCTTGAGCTTATCAAGAATAGAAAGAATCAATTATTCATCCTCTTTAGTGACCCCATAATTAGATAACTACAATTTGAGAGAATTGAGCTTAGAGAAGAAGTCTTGGATATTGTCAAAATCTAAAGAATTAAGACCCATTAGTTCATTCTCCAACTTAAATTCCCTCATCTTATCTAGCTTACCAAAGAGACTCTCTAAAGTAGTCCAAGATTCATTAGGATGAGTGCAAGATGCAACATGATATCTAAGATCTAGAGAAATGGACAACTTCATAGCACCAAGAGCTTCATCCCTTCTATCAAGCCATTTTATTTTCTCTTTTGCTCCTATGGGTTTTGGATCTTGACCAAATATGATTCATTGTAACTTCATTTTTAATAGTAACAACTCCATTTGAGATTTCCACTCATGATCTAGTTATATGGAGTTAGAAGTACAAATTTTGGAAAATCCATGATACAATTAGATATTACAAGAGAAGAACAAAAAATTTCCCTCACAATACAAGAAATCAACCCCTTTGTCCAAAACAAATTTACAAAAATGTATTCCAAACTATCAAATCAGCTACAAACTGAAAATATGAAAATCTAGAAATAAATCTGCAAAAAGTGCATGAGTAGATCTGAAGTGCTCCTAAATATCTTCCTGATGCCACAAATTTGGAGAAAATCAGAGATCAGAGTACATAGATGTGAGCTCAGAGATGAAAAATAATGATTTTTCTTCAACTTGGAAAAAATGACACAAAACTGTAAAATTTCTTCAAAATACCTGCACCACTAAAAAATTCAAACTTCCAACTTTCTGACGATATTTTGTTTTTGAAATTTCACCTCCGTTAGCCAAAGTTATGAGAAAATGAAAAAAAGGCCTATAGCAAGGCACTTAGGGGGAAAATGATCAGTTTGCAAAAGAATAAACTGGAGCCAAAAGTGGGCTCTCGAGCACTCAAATAGGGTCAGCCATGTGACCGATAGGAAAGAGGGGTGAAAAAAGAATTACATCGCCGATAATAACCAAAACTACAATGGTCAGCTTACAAAGCTTGAACAACAATTTGTAATATAAATAAATACTACTAACACTGACCAAATTTTGCAAATGATTTTGATTAATAAAAATCACTACAATTACCATTCATACCCACCGATGGAGTTTTCTGAGTGCCGAACAATAGATGTGATAGGTGAATAGACAACTAGCGGCCAGTACCTTAGTCAATGGAATCAGTCGATGGACAAGAGCCAATGGATCCTCTACAATGAGGAACAATTACTAACTATAGCCAATGATGTAGGCTTGCAAATTGACCAGAGATCATACCCGACCAAAAAAAATGACACAGTTCCACCAAGTACAAGCTTCCAAGCTAGCGATGGGAAAATTGCAACCATAAACTATGATCGATCGATGTGGACAAGACAACCAATGTACCTGAGTTAGAGATTGACCTATGAGAACAGGGGATGTACGCCAATGCAGAGGTACCAAGCGATGTGACTGGACTAGGGGTTGAATAAAAATCTCGTTGACTTATTTTTATTAAATAAAAGTTTGTTGACAATGATTTGACAATGACATAGAGAATATACTCTTCAGAATTAAGCCACGTACAATAAACCCCAAAAATATAAAGAAATATTGCTTGATATCAAATTTATTTTCTGAAAATATATAATTATCCCAAAATATTTTTTCTCCAAAATTATCAACAAACTACAAAAAATATTTCAAAAAATATTTTTTGTGAAAATTGAAAATTCTTACCACTCAGTAGGCTGTTCTAGCAAAAAAAAAATTCCTCAAAAACAACTTTACCCAAAATGGACAAATTTACAATCAAAATTCATCTGCGGAACCTTCTGATCTCAACAGCGATGTCCTTGAAACCCCAATTTGCACCCAACAAATATCTTCAAACCAAAATAATACCCTCAGATATGGGAAGGAATTTTCAACACTCAGAGAGCTCTGATACCATGTGAGAGTAAATGGTGACTCCCTAACACCCCTAGGAATAGTTGTGACCTAAACCACTTCCACAAGAGAGAGAATGGCAAGAAAGCTTGCTTCACAATGCAAGATTGAATAATGGTTGAATATGATTGATACAAATGTACATGAGATGCCTTGCTTATAAAGGAAAGGTTGATAGATAGGATTAGAAAAGATTATGAAAAGTGTCGTAATCCCATGAAATGTGACAACCAACAAACTAATCACCTAGGAAATGATGCATCCTAGCTAGATAAGATAAGTTCTAGAAAATCCAACTAGGACTTCTAGAAAGAATCTTTTTCCTAAGTAAACTTAATCATGTGAATATGTCCCCTAATTACCTAGTGAATGAATTAGCTAGGTACAATACATTTATTCAAACCAACATATTTGAGCAAGGCTTACAAATTTTGTAAGGGTTTGACATAAATTATGCAATACAGAACTAACAAATTCTCTTTTATGAACATCAAACCTTAAAAATGCTAAACCAATATGTGTTGCCAAAAAGTGTATACTTTGCTTGATATGGGAATAATTGATGATAAATTTGACTTAATGAGGCCTTGATTAGGTGTTTTGAGGTGTTTTACACATGCACACTATGTCTTGGACACTTGCAAACTCAATAAATTGAATTTAATGATGTCTTGTAAAGGTGTTGCAACACATCTTCACACTTTTCTAAGACCATAATATTATAATTCACTTAAATAACCTTATCAAAACCTATTTCAAATTTTTGTAAAGTCTTGTAGCAAAATTTCACACTTTCCTAGGCTTTTCATCAATATTTACACCTTTCTTATGCTTTAGATGGCCCCTTTATGCACTTACAGGCCTTAATTAAGTATCTTGTTGAAGAACCTAATAAACAACATTTAATACATCTTAATCTCCAACAACCACTCAAAATTTCCTAGGTGGACTGTCATCACCTTGGGCGAATTAGTCCCATGTGGAAAAAAAATAAAAAATAATTCAAATTTGTTTCAACTTTTTATTCTTTAAGACCTAAGGTCAGCCTGTGATGAGGTATTTTTAAAAATTTAGGCATAATTGTGTATAAATAAGGGTTTTTCCCCTCATTTTTCAATCTCCTTACTCATCTTAAGTCATAAATCTTTATCATTCATCACTCATCATGTTATCAAGTCAAGAAAGCTAGGTTTTTATCATTGCAAGACATCAAGATAGCTTCCTAAGACATTTAAGGGTAGATTCTTCAACTATTGTTGTAGAAATTCAAGACCTATCACCTTGATTTAGGAACTTTAAGGGCTTGAATATCACTAAAGATTAGGTTGAAGATTCATTGAAGAGATCTCCTTGTTGAACAAATCAAAGTATCAATAAAAAGTCACTTTCAGGTCCGAAAATCAAAGTTTCAGAAGTAGACGCCTATGGGAAACCAGAGTGCAGTTCTAGGGAAACCAGAAGTGGACTAAGTCACCACTAGTGGTGACTTAATCCCACTAAGATTTTTTTTCAATCTTTTTTATAGATTTGGATACCCATTTGGCTGAAACAGGCTCCAAAGTAGTTTCCTCGATTTGCGACTAAGTCACCTAGCTTGGCATAAGTGTCTCAGTTGGCTCCAAAGTCACATTTTTTTAGAATTTCAGAGATCTTTGCAATCTCCATTCTACTCTTCATCAATTTCTAGGTGCAAACATTTTTTTGTATAGTTCTCTCTTTAGTTCTATTTCCATTTCTTGATTGTTTGTTTCATGTTTGAATGCCTCATAGTGTTTTCAAACACTTCATATTTCTTAGGTTTTGCATCATAATATCATTCCATTTATAGATTAGTGCTTTAGTACATCTCATTTAGACATCATTCATTACTTTACATTAATCATTTGAGTGTTAAACAACATATTTTTAACCCTATCCTTTGCCTTTTTAGGTGAAACATCCTAGAAGGGTAAGTGGCCAATAGGGCCTTTAAAATATTTGTTTACATTTTGGTGAACTTGAAATTTGAATACTTTTCTTTTCTGATTTGCATTCCTTCAACATAGATCTAGCTTGCATTGATCTTGTATTAGGGTTTGCATAGATTAATTTACATGCTAGTTTTCAAAATTTCCCTTCATAAAAAAAGTACATTTAGGTTGCATTTTTGACATCTAAAATCATTAAATTTTTCTTTAAATTTGCATTTTCATATTAGTTATGCATCATACCACATCTAAAACATCAAAATCCATTCAAAATTCCTCAAAAATTTGTAAAAAACCCTAGCTGGGACTAATTGGTCAGTTTGGGTGACTTAGTCCCAATCCAGATATTTCAATATCTGATACAATGTCAAAAACATCATTTTTGTGCTTCTTAAGCCTCCTAGTATCATATAATGTAAGTTTGGAAACTTTCAGGAACATTTGTTTATGCATTTAGGTCAAAAACATCAATTTAGGGTAGTCATTTTTGAAATCAATTCAATTACAAGCTTTTTTGCATCTTAAATCATTGAAAATATCTAAAATTTTGTATTTGCATCTTAGGACTGCACTATATGGTATAGAAACTGTCAAAACCCATCATAAATGTTTGAAAAATATCAAAAAAATCCCTACTAGGACTAAGTCACCACCTTCGGTGAATTAGTCCCTATTCACCCCTGAAACAACCTTTTATAGAACTAAAAACCCTATTTTTAAGCTTCTGCTTGCTGGAATTACCTATCCATATCAATTGGTTTAGTTTTTGTAACATGCATTTCATCAAATCTAGCCTAAAATAGCTCATTTCATGCATTGGTTCATTTCACATTTACATCTACCACATTTCATTTATCAGATTATTGCATATTGTAATCAATAACTTTGTTTTACATTGAAAATTACATATAAATCATTGCATTGCACTTTATTTCTTTTTTCATAACATTTTTTTTAGATGTTCCTTTGATTTGATTAAACATAGATTTTATAAGCATAACATCCCCTCTTATGAGTTTGATTTTGATTAAAACAATGAGGAACATGTTAGTCCTAACCACATCCTTACATTACCCATTGGTGTGAATGGAAGTGTAGACAATCATCACACACATACTTGTTCTTCTCCTGATACCTCTTCTATTAGTGATGAAGGTATCTTGGTGAAGGAAGTTACAAGTCTTGAGGGTCTTTATTTTCCATCTCCTTATTCCCCTTTGGAAGATGTTAGACAACAAGAACATGAGATCATAGAAACATTCTTAAACATCACCTTACCTAGTCTCCATAACCATGACTATCATACTTGTCCATCTCCTAATATCCCTCCTCAATGTAAAGAGGATAGGTTGGTGTTAGAATACATCCCTATTAAAAATTAGGAAACACTTGATTGTCCCTTCCCTAATGATCCTTCCATTTGAGATAATCTATTTGACAACCATATTGGTCCTTCACTTGATGCCTCCCCCACTTGTAATGAATCTACTTTATAAACCTCAATCTTGGATGAGCATATTACATTCTCTCCTAGTAGGGTAGATAATATGGTACAAGAGAATGAGACATTAGAAACAACCAACAATGGGTAAACCCACAATAGTGGGTTACAATTTTTCGAACGAAGAAAAATTAGAAATTCTCATAAAAAAATTTAAAATGGTTTACCCCTTCTAATGAAGGGGGTTCGAATGAACCACCCCCCTTCTAATGAACCCCCCTTCTAATGAACCCTCCCCCCTTCTAATGAACCGCCCTCCCTTCTAATGAACCCTCTTTTGCACCATATAAGGGGGGTTCGAATGAACCCCCCTTCTAATGAACCCCCTTTTTCACCTTCCCCTCCACCATTTAAAAATTTATACATTTTTTTGACTATCAAAGCTTTAGAAGGAGGTGCAAATGGAGTCAAATTGATAAACCAAGTTGGATGATTGTAGTGATCGAAATGTGCTTTCCAACAACTATAAATTTAATATATTTTTTAGTTTTACTGTACATAGGCTTTTAACTGAACCTCAAGTTCGATGAAAAATCATTGTGGAAAAATAGTAAATTTGAGGAAAAAAAATTGAAAAATATTTATCCTCTAGGTATTGATGTCCTCGTTCTAACAAAAAAGAAAAAATTGAATTTCAATACATACCAAAAAAGTTATGCGTGCCGAAGTGCACCTATGTCTAAATTGTAAATGTTTTGACTTCAAAACTTAATTAAAAAAAAAATTCAACAAAACGTTATGAAACAAAATGAAACCAATAGATACCAGTGTTAGCAACCTAAATTAAAAAGAATCAAAATTTTATCCTTTGTAGAAAAAAATTTATGCGTGTCGAAGTACACATCACTTTTAAAAAATGTTGTTTACTATTAAAAACTAGTTATCAAAGGAGATGCAAAAAAAAACAATTTAATTCCAATTTTTTTAAAAAATATATATTTAAAATCTACAGACAAAATCTCACAAATCACTAGTTTACATCATTTTCAAATTCCTAATAGTTTACCTACTATAAGTGTCAAAAAGTGAAGTTTTCTCTGAAAATGTTGATTTCAATGTCAAGTTTGGCCAAAAAGTGTAACCCATTATTGTGGGATGACAAAAATAAAATAGAGTTGTCTTCTCCTCTCCCCACTATCAATCATCAAGCACATTTAACCATTCATAATTCCCTTAGTTGCGATAAAGTTAGTTTGGATGAACCAAGCCTTAATTGTAAAGAACATGATTGGTGTTCCTTGGATTTTGAACATGATTTCATGGTCTAATACAAAATCATCCACAACACAACACTATCAACACCAACTTCAAACAACCCTTCGAAAGCATCCACCTCAACCACTTTAGAAACAATAGAAAACTACACAACAACCTTTGATGAACACAATAATGAATAACCACCCAATTCCAAAGCAATGAAAAATATTTATGGAAAAGGTTATGAGCTTATGAAACAACTTGGATGTAGTGGAAAAGGATGTGGTGCTAATGAGCAAGGTATCTGCAACCCTATCACACAACAAACAACTCATGGTTTTGGATATTGTCTTGTAATAATAGAGATCGCCAAACCTTCAGTCACCATCAACAATCTCACAACACACTCCTACATTATTCTTAACTGAACACCTTGACACTAGTGGTCTTGAATATCATCCAAACATGCAACACACAACTACACGTTCGCTTAATGTCAATGTCATCTTCCAAAACTCTCATGATTTGAATTTTTTAGATTTTATATCCTCCTATTATGGAGAAAAAAAAATCTTGCAATCTAAAGAGTCTTGCATAGATATGACAACCAATACTAAGCAAGGGGTATCTTTGTCACATACCACAAGACCACCTTCTACCATGGATCAAGAGGGTATCTTTTCTAGACTCCTCAAAGATCACTTGATCACTCTCCCTCCTAGAACTCAAAAGAAATGCTCTTACAAGACTTAATTTTGTGCCTATCATAGAGTTCATGGTCACTCCACTAATGAATTTAAAGCTTTGGGTTGTAAAATACAAAAAAATTAGGAGTTTGGTATGCTTCCTCCATGGGGGAACCTAATTCCTGTACTTGATACTGATTTTCACTCTAGCATGCATCATTTCAGCTCACCCTTGTCTTGCACTAAGTGGAGGTAAGGGGTTCAATAGCCTTGCCCTTGTATGTCACTTGTGGTTTCCTCCTTTGGTTAGTCATTAACATTTCATGAATACATAAGAGCAAGCTTGGGATGTGGATGACAATCCTTAAGTTGGCTCGTAGATGACATACTACCCTTTTCATCATGTAGCTTCTCAAAAACATTTGACTTGGCATAGGGATTTCTGAGTAAGCTCTCATGTCCTCTTCTTCTACTTTAAAGCAATTTCTCATAGTAATATTGGTGCTCGCAACCACTTTAAAGTGGAGGAATACATCACTGCTCACATTTCATTGTGTGATTTTCTTTGTCATCTGATTCCCTCTCTTGGAAACATTAGGCACGATGTTCCCCAGGATGAGACCTTGCACTTGTCCTCTCTTGGAAACAAGATGAGACCATTTGCACTTATCCTCTCTTGGAGACATTGAGCATGATGTTCCCTAAGATGAGACATTGCACTAAAAAATAAAAATCCCTTTGAACAATCCTTACACTATTTTCCATTAACAGTGTCTATGAGTGTCAAGCATACGAAGTTTTGCTTACTTCATAGAACTCAAAAATCATTTTCCTTTGTGGCGCCTTATTAAAGTTATCAGGAGGTATAAATTTGGTATGGTTGAGCAGGAAGCCCATTTCGAGGCATGAATTTCCCCCATAGCCACTTATGTGTTTGAATTCATACCAACTAGCGTATGTTTCTCACCTTTTGGGATTTCTCATCCCACTTACAACCAGAAGTTTTGTGGCCCAGAGTGAGTATACTTGGGCTTTCTCACCTGACAGACAACCAAGAAGTTTTGTCAGCCCAGAGTGAGTACACATTTTCAAACAAACAAGCCCTGATCTAATCCACAAAGTGTTGTACAGATGGTCAAAGCTTGATCCACCCCATTTTCCTTTCCTTCTAGTTATTGCCACTGTATGATCATGTATCTTGTCTTGTTGCAAATCATTCACCTTGCATGTGTCCTTCCATGCTTATGTTGGATTGACTTAGTATCTTGGATCCTGGGGGCTTGCACAACCTCCTTCGATCTTTTTCATTTTTTTTCATCCACATTGGTGTGACTGGACTCCTCTTGAATGGCTACTTTAGTGTGAGTTTGAAGCAAGTTCATCCTCTCACTAAAGTGGGGCTTAATGTGTTGCCAAAAAGTGTATACTTTGCTTGATATGGGAATAATTGATGACAAATTGGACTTAATGAGGCCTTGATTTGGTATTGTGAGGTTTTTTACACATCCACACTAAGTCTTGGACACTTGTCAACTCAATAAATTGCATTTAATGATGTCCTGTAAAGGTGTGGTAAGGTGTTGTAACACATCTTCACACTTTTCTAAGACCATAATGTTATTTCACCTAAATATCCTTACCAAAACCTATTTCAAACTACTATAAAGTCTTGTAACAAAATTTCACACTTTCCTAATCTTACCATCAATATTTACACCTTTCTTATGCTTTAGATGGCCCCTTTATGCACTTACAGGCCTTAATTAAGTGTCTTGTTGAAGAAAAACCCAATAAACAACATTTAATACATCTTAATATCTGATAGCCACTAAAAATTTCCTAGGTGGACTAAGTCACCACCTTGGGTGACTTAGTCCCATGTGGCAAAAAAATTAAAATCAATTCAAGTTTCTTTCAGGTTTTTATTCTTTAAGACCTAAGGTTAGCCTGTGACGAGGTATTTTTTGGAATTGAGGAATAATTGTGTATAAGTAATGGTTTTTCTCCTCACTTTGATGTAATCAGGGGAGCCCTACTGTACACTCAACAAAACAACCATCATATCACCAAGTCTTCAAATTCTCTTTGTCCCAACTAAACACCTTTGTTTCCTTGTACCATTGCAAACCCACTAAATCAGGTATAATTTCACAAACACACCCTTTCAAACCACAATTCATCTCACATTAGGGACCCATTATAGAGCTTAAAAACATATCAAACAATCACCAATAGTCATTTTGTATCAACACTCTCAAATCAAGAGTTTTACGCCTTTTAGAGCTCAATTTAGCCCTCTTTTCCAAAGGAACTATTCACAAAACTTCACAAAAACTTGAAAAATAAATTGGGCAGAAATTCATAGGTTCTCAAACCAAAGAATCCACCTTTTTTTTCCAGAGATTCAACAATCTAATGGCCAAACCATAAAACCCTCATTTCTAGCCTATAAACTAGGGGTTTATTGAAAATCAATCACCCAGTGCTCCTAAAAACTTATCAATTCTTCAAACATGTGCAAAATAACCTACAAAAACTTGAATCATCATAAAATAGTGCTTCACTTTCCAATTTCTCTCTTTGGCATACCAAAACAACTCTTTTCCTTTTGAAAACTCAAATTTTCACCTTAGGGCATTAAGCCGAACACACTCCTTGGCCTCCCCTTCACTAAAAATTCTCATACACACAAAAATAATTTAGTTCACACCCATTCCACTAAGGTACATCAATTATAGTAGGTGGAATGGGTTTACTTCATCATTGAGATCTCAAAACCACAAATGCCCTATTTCTATCAAGTCTCAGAGATCAGTCAAATAAATGCACAAAAACTTATTAAGGAACCTTCAAGTAGGATTCAAATACAGGTTAAAACAATATATTATGCTTCTCCAAAATAATTGAACCCAAAATTTGTTGTACGACCTCTACAAGTGTTGGAAAATGTGCAAAAATAGAAAAAATGGGAAAAATCAATCACAAAGCTTATTGTTTTTGTTTTGAATCTTCTAAAATATTCCAAAAAATTCTTACAACATTGGATTTTCACATATTTATGCTTTTTCACAAGAAAAAAAACTCTCTAACTTTCCTTAACTTCCCTTTGAACTCTATGACTGTTCCTATTCCCTTAAAAAGCAACTTTTACAACTTTATTGTTTTGACAACTTTGCCAAAAAAATGCAATTTTTGCAAATGTCAAACTAAGTACCCCCCCTAAAACACCTACTATGACTCAAAAATGACCTATTACAAATGAAAATGGTCTTTAAGAACTTATTTTATCCAAATCGAACAAAATGCTAAAGCCTAGACATAATTTCTTAACTTGACAACATTTATCTAATGGTGCTCTTGCACCATACACCCCAACTTTGAGTATTTCAAAGTCCCTTAGAAAGACGAAAGTCACATGTCCTCCTTTTTATTCTTCATTCCATTTATCTTCTTGCATTCTTCCATTAGGTTCACTGTGTTTTTTCTTCTCACTATCTTTATCTTTTATCACCTTTCCTTCATTTGTTTCATACTTCTCTTTGTCCTATTGCACTATGGGGATTTTTCCCATTCCTTTACCATCAAATACTATTGTCACATATCTCTTTCCACTGTACTCACTCTCTCAATAGCTGCCATCATTTTCTTCTCAACTTTTAGTTTATTCCACTGTCCTATGCTCATGCTTTCTGCACTCTTCTTACTGTCACATGTACCTTTTCCTCTGTCAGTCTCATCATCAACTATGCACTCACCTTTTACTATCTCTATCAGACCTGTACTTATCTTTTCCTCTATCTCATCCTCATCATGATTTCCTATCTTTTCTTTCATTGTCTTGTCAACACTATCAAGTATTTTCATGACATCACAACTCACTATCCTTTTCTTATCACAAACCTCTCTTCACTTGCTTATTGTCCCATCACTTTCACCCTTTCTTGACTATCCTCTTACCACTTTTCTTTCCTTCTCAGCCTCACAAACTTGTGTTCTTATTGTCTTCAACTATCTACTCACTCTTTTTTCCACCACAAAGAAACTTCTTATCCCTACAAGGATGCTAACACCTCTATCTTTCCTTCCCAAAGGCTCTTCACTCTTGCTTTGTCCTGTCTTAGACCGAGACACATTACCACTCAATTTTTCCTTCCACATGAAGACATTTCTCTTTCCATCTATCTACAAATCAACTTCATCCTTTGTCTACACTTTACCACTCCCTGTATTGGTTGCCAAGTCTATACCCTTTCCTTTGTCAGTAGTTAGAATCTCTTTTCTCCCTAGCATGATGATTTCACCATACTCATGTATTCCCTCATTCAATGGAGTTAAAAAAAACTCTCTCTCATCATTTTCTATGATGTATGTGTTTGGTCTACCATTATGCAAGGATGAACTGTCAAACTGCCAGGGTCTTCCTAACAATAGATGACAACAATTCATGGGGATTATATCATAAAGAGCTTCATATCTATATGGACCTATCCAAAATTCAACTTTTTCTTGTTCACCAACCATCAAAGACTAATTATCAATAACCCATGGCACCCTATATGGTCTTTCTCTAGGTACTCTTTTCAAATGCAACTTTTCTACCATCTCATTAGACACAATGTTATTAGTAAAACCAAAGTCAACAATCACTTTGCATACCCTATTTTTACACCTGTAGGTTGTCCTAAATAATTCTCTTCTTTGAAGTAGCCCTTCCTCCTTTTTGGTCTTCAAGATTTGTTTCTTCATCATCAACATCTCTCCAACCTCAGCCCTTGCAATAAATTTATTTGAACCTGAACTAATCTCATCTTCATCTCCTTGCACTATTTTTGATCTCCTATTAGGTTTTCTTTCTCCTCCACTAAAGTTAAACCAAAATTCTTAGGGAACTTCCAAGCAAGATGACCATATTTGCAAAAGTGTTAGAATTTCTTTCACCTCTAAACTTTCCCCTTGTACCTCTATATCCTCCTCTTGGTTTAGCTGATTCATCTCTACTCTTATCAGCATCTTCATGATCTTCTTTGGATTTCCTTATGCATCTTCCTCTATTCATGCTACCTTTGCCCCTACCTTTCCATTCTTGTCTTCTCTTGATTCTATCCTCTACCCTTAGTACCATTTGGAAACATTCTTCTACTGTCTTAGGAGGATTCAAACTAATTTCATCTCTTATGTCCAGTCTTAAACAACTCAAATACCTGGCCACTCTTTCAACCTTATATTCATTGTGACCAACCCTAATCCATAATCTATGAAATTCCTCAATATATGGCATTACATCCATCTCGCTTTGCTTCAAATCCTGCAATTTCATAAAAGTGTGTATGGCATAATCTGCTGGTAAAAACCGAGCCTTTAAGTTTTCTACCATCCTATCCCAAGAGCATATTTTAGACTTACCTTTCTTGACCCAATCTTCTTGAAAAAAATTCCACCATGTGAGGGTTGGACCCTTCAATTTTTGCTTTGCATATTTAACCTTCTTACTACCCTCAATGTCTTCAAACTCAAAGAAATTGTCTAAGGCATTAATCCAAGCCAAAACCTCTTCACTATCCATATTAACTTTGTGCAAATGTTGGAAATTAATCCTTCAATTTTTGAGTGTTTTCACCTCTTACTACCTTTAGCATCTTGATTATTCTCCTTTCATCAAGTTCTAAGTCATCTTCATCATTCTGGACTAGAGGATTTTTTTCTTCCCCTTCATCTTCTTTATCACTCTGGTCTTCATTCACCATTCCTCTTCTCTAGTTCTTCTCCAGAGCTTCTACCCTTGCTAAGGTGGCTTCTTGAGACTCTTTTTATAGCCTTTCCTTATGTGCCAACTACTCTTTCAATTCATTTATCTCCTTTTCCATTGCACTGGCCTTTCAAGGCATCTTCTCAATCTTGCCTCTTCACCTTCCACACTGCAACTTTCTTCTTCAAGGAACTACTTCCTCACTCTGATACCAATTTGATGCAATTAGGGGAGGCCTTCCACACACTCAAAAAAAAAAAAAATCCACAAAAAAACCATTAGATCACCAAGTCTTCAAATTCTCTTTATCTCAACCAAACCCCTCTTTTTACTTGTAGCATTGCAAACCCACTAAATCAGATATAATTTCACAAACACACCCTTTCAGACCACAACTCAACTCACATCAAGGACCCATTATAGAGATTAACAACATATCAAACAAGTACCAATTTTCATTTTGTATCAACCCTCTCAAATCAGGAGTTTTATGCCTTTTAGGGCTCAATTTAGTCCTCTTTTCCAAAGGAACTACTCACAAAACTTCACAAAAACTTGAAAAATCAATTGGGAAGAAATTCATAGGTGCCCAAAACAAATAATACACCTTTTTTTTCTAGAGACTCAATAATCTAATGGCCAAAACATAAAAACCTCATTTCTAGCCTGTAAACTAGGGGTTTATTGAAAATCAATCACCCAATGCTCCTACAAACTTATCAATTCTTAAAACATGTCCAAAATAACCTGCAAAAAATAAAAACATCATAAAATAATGCTACCCTTAACAATTTCTCTTTGGCATACCAAAACCACTCTTTTCCTTTTGAAAACTCAAATTTTCATCTACGGGCATTGAACCCAACACACTCCTTGGCCTCCCCTTCACTGAAAAATCTCATACACACTACTATCGGTTAGCTCACACCCATTCCACTAAGGTACATCAAGTACAATAGATGGAATGGGTTTACTTCATCATTGAGATCTCAAAACCACAAATGCCCTATTTTTGGTCGTTCTGAGAGATTAGTCAAATAAATGCACAAAAACTTATTAAGGAACCTTCAAGTAGGGTTAAAATATAGGTTAAAACAATATATTATGCTACCCCAAAATATTTCAACCCAAAAGTTGTTGTATGACCTCCACAAGTGCTGAAAAATGTTCAAAAACAGAAAAATCAAGAAAAATCAACCACATAGCTTATTGTTTATCTTTCCAATCTTCAAAAATCTTCCAAAAACTTCTTAAAATGATGGAGTTTCACATATTTATTATTTTTCCCAAGCAAACCAACTCTCTAACTTCCATTAAAACTTCCCTTTGAACTCTATGACTGTTCATATTCCCTTAAAAAGCAACTTTAATATCTTTATTGTTTTGACAACTTTTCCAAAAAATGCAATTTTTGTAAATGTCAAACTAAGTACCCCCCTAAAACACCTAATATGACTCAAAAATGACCTATTACAATTTGGAATGGTCTTTAAGACCTTATTTTATCCAAATCCAACAAAATTCTAAACCCTGGACACCAATTTCTTAACTTGACAACATTTATCTAATGGTGCTCCTACACCATTTTTGAATCTCCTAACTCATATTAAGTCATAACTCTATCATTCATCACTCATCATGTTCTCAATTCAAGAAAGCTAGGTTTTTATGATTGGAAGACATCAAGATAGCTTCCTAAGACATTCAAAGGTAGATTCTTCAACTATTGCTGCAAAAATTAAAGATCTATCGCCGTGATTTAGGAACTTTTAGGGTTGAAAGATCATTGAATATTAGGTTGAATATTTATTGAAGACATATCCTTCTTGGAAAAATCAAAGTATCAATAAAAAGTCAATTTCAGGCCTAAAAATCAAAGTTTTAGAAGCAGACACTTATGGGAAACCAGAGTGTAGACCTAGAGCATCCATTTCCACTTCTAAATTTTCAAAAATTTAGAAGTGGACTAGTCACCACTAGTGGCAACTTAGTCCCATTGATCTCTTTTTTCAATTTTTTTTGTAGATTTGGATACCCATTTAGCTGAAATAGGCACCATAGCAGTTTCCTCGATCTAGGACTAAGTTTCCTAGCTTGGCGTAAGTGTGTCAGTTACCTCGAAAGTTAGATTTTTTAGAATTTCAAAGATGTCTACAATCTCCATTTTTCTCTTCATCAATTTCTAGGTGCACACATTTTGTTTTACAATTCTCTCTTTAGTTTTATTTGCATTTCTTGATTGTTTGTTTCATGTTTGCATACCTCACTATTTTTTCAAACACTTCATATTTCTTAGGTTTTGCATCATAATATCATTCCATTTTTAGATTAGTGCATTAGTACATCTCATTTAGACATCATTCATTACTTTACATTAATTGTTTGAGTGTTAAACAATAGATTTTAAACCATATCCTTTTCCTTTTTAGGTGAAACATCCTAGAAGATTAAGTGGCCAATAGGACCTTTAAAATGTTTATTTACACACAAAAAGCTTAACAAACTCAAAATTTTGAGAAACCACAACTTATCAATAATTTTGATTGCAAGGCAATAATTCACTTACTAGTTCTCTTCGAAAATTGACAACCCTGGTTTCAATGTCAGAAAATATTGAAAAACCACAACATGAACTCCTTGAGTGTGTATACTTCACAATGTTGAATTATTCCTTTAAGAGCGATATTAATAATTATGAAACTCCTTACTTCGATAGCTTGATGTCCTTTTAGCTATTAAGGCTTGCTCACATGAACCAAAAGGACTCACTTGCCCTCAATAGAGTTTTCAATGCTAACCATTGATTTCCTTGGAGTGTTAATTGAATGAAAATCTAGATTTGGCCAACTTAATATGAAATATCTAACTGTACACAACCACACTACTTACCAAATGTTAGAAAGCCACATGGAACCACTTGCTAGTGGTATGAGAGCTCCACCATCTCTTTGTAGTTGTAGCCAGGATCCACGTGTTTTCTTTCCCTCGCCCCTGTGAGTCATAACCCATGTGCAACTTTTATCAATAGGGAGATGGTGAAGTTTGAGATTAAATCTCTTAGCTTCTTACTATACATTTTTTAATTCAAAACCATTTCCCACAACTTTATCCTTCTTATAACATCCACAACCCAGATTAAAAGATCTTCAAACATGTGCAATATATCTACATTAGTAACATACTTTTTATTTTCCATGCATCGTGTCAAAATACTTTATTAATATGTTCCCTTGCTTCAATGCTACCATGTCCTCTGGATCACTTCATGTGGAAAATGACCTCTTCCTCATTGGGAGTTTGGCAGTAAAGTTGAGACCAACATGAGATAGTAGGGAGTAGTCAAGATTAATCCACATCACCTGCTATCGACCATTGATTCATTTGAAAACTTTTGCAACAAATCACTTGAAGCCATTAGGCCCACTATTTAGACTAGACACGTGGAATTCACCCACCAACCTGTGTGATTATTTTGATGGGAAAGCAAAAAAAATGAGTGCATAGGGAACGGTCCAGATGCAACCACATCATTCATCACCCACCATTGATTTCCTTTGACAACCAACTACAAGCCTTATCAAAGACATTGGGATTATCAATCATGCAAGAGACATGGCCTTTTCCTGTGAGCTTATGAGAGTAAAATAATAAGAAATAAAATGGAATGAGTGTGCATGGAACAATGGAGATTTTTTGGCATCAATCGAATGGTAGTCAAGGGTCCCCATATCTGCACATGTTGAAACTATTAATCTTAAAAAAAGGGACCTGATTAAGATGAAAATAAAACACCCATGAAAAGGAAAAACTTATAACCCAAAAAAAAATTAATGGGAAATACCTAGCCTGACTTAGGAAAAATTAAAGTAATAGCCCATCACATGACAACCAGTAAAACAAAACTAGAGGGCCAGTTACTTAACGGGTTTTAATTGAACAAGATGTGGCTTAAAAGACTAAGAACTAGTAGCAAAGGGTCAATAGAGAATTAAAACCTTGGTGAGGATACAAACTCCAAAGGGTTTTCCAAATAAGACTTTGAGTAACTAGAACTCTAACACAATGACAAGAGACAAAACCTTAACCCTTCAGATACAATTTCAACCCAAGTTTAAGCAAGACTGGAGATGGGACATGAAATTTTTTTATGGGTTCCACCAGTAGCTCTGATTGGGGATGCATGTCTCTCATAGGCATGACGAGATCCTAAAATCTATGGTTAAAGCAGACCAGTCAAAAAAAATGGACCAAAACAAAGGAACTACTTGGACTAGGTAGTAAGACCGAACCAAACACAACCAAACCAAACACACCTATACAAATTGTACAAAACCTATAGTGTACATGGAATAATAACATACTTAAGAGAAGTATGGATTTAAGAAATATCCATGTACTGACAATTCAAAAAGTTCACTTGTCAAGCTTTGGAGGAAATACGAATCCTCACCATTTGTGAGTTGGCTTCTAGATAAGGGCCTAACCATAACACTTCAAAATTTCCATGTTTACCCTTATCTTTAACCCATGCTTCCAAGCTTGTTGCAAGATGGTGTGTCCCTTGATCTTCCTTGTCCAACATAACACTTGGGTTTGTTACATGTTCTAACCGCTTCCTACGGATCTTAATTGACGCTTGTATCGTGCATTGACAGGTCAACCTTTTGAAGCAACAACAAGGAAAAAAATTGGCATTAGAGTTGGTCACAAGTTCAAACTCCTCGATTGTGTTTGGGGGGATTGTTGGAAGATGGTGTGTCCCTTGATCTTCCTTGTCGAGCACAACACTTGGGTTTGTGACATGGTCTAACTGCCTCTTGCGGATCTTAATTGATGCTTGTATCATGCATTGACAGGTCAACCTTTTGGTGCAATAGCAAGGAAAACAAGGCTAACACCATACTATTTACCTCAAATTTGGTAGGAGAAGATCTCTTGCCATGCAAGTGTTTGACTTGCAAGTGCAATTTTTTATTTTTAGCATGAGCTTCTCTTCTAGTTTCATCCAATTGCATCGAATTATTAATTTTGTGTTGCATATCTTCACATATATCCTCATCATATTATTGCACAAACTTGTATATCTTTACCATGTCATTATGTGGCAACCTAGCATTCAAACCATATACCAAGCCAAATGGAGAATAACTAGTAGCCTTTTTTACAGTCACTCTCTCTGCCCATAGTGCCAACTTTAGTTTTGAATCCCAAGCTGTTTTATTCTTCTCCATCACCCTCTTGATGATTTTCATTAAGATCTTATTGCTAGACTCAGCCTGGACATTTCCTTGTGGATGGTAAGGTGAAGAATAAGAAAATTGTATAGCATGTTTATCACAAAAGTAAGTGAAATCCTCATATCTAAAACACATAGCATTATCCAAGATGATTTTTTTGGGACTCCAAACGTAATGAGAATATTATTTAATAGGAAATCCAACACCACCTTGCTTGTTTCCTTTTTTGTGGGTATTTCTTCTACCAATTTTGTGAAATACTTAGTGGCAACAAGGATCCATGAGTTCCCTCCACTAGAATTTTTTGTTCTCTCCAATGAAATTAATTCCCCATTATTGGAAAGGGGCTTGAATAGAAATAGGCCTAAGTGGTAAATTTCCCAAAAATCTAAGTTCTCCTGCAAACCTTTGTCAAGCATCACAAGTTTTAACAAAATTGTGAGCATCCTTAAAGATAGTAGGCCACCAGAATCCTACTCTCAAGACCTTGTAAGCATTGGTATTTTCCTTGTAATTACCACCACACACTCCATTATTCATTTCCTACAAGCATTCTAATGCCTACTTTCCATCCACACATTTAAGCAATATACCATCTGAGTTTCTCCACCATAGCTCATTGTCAATAATCACATACTTGATGGCATGCAATTTTAATGTCCTTTTCTCATTCTCAGCCATATCTGTAGGACACTACAAAGTTTGTAAATATTGGAAAATTCTTCTATACCATCTGCATGTTTGCATATCATAGATAGGTTCCACATCAACCATTTCTTCCCGATTAACTTGATTAGCTTCAAAATTAGTTTCTACCATTAATTTAGTCAGGCCTTTCCCTCTTACTAATTTGGTAATTTGGACATCACTGTTGAATTCTTTGATCCTGTTGATCCATCTACACCTTCTACCTGCATTTTCTTCCTGAGTGGAAATATCTTTTACAACAACACTTGGCATAAAGCCTATGACAGTAGCTCCCACTAGGTATGTCCTAAAATTCTTCATAGCCTTAACCAGAGCATATGCTTTCTTTTCCATTATGTCATATTTGAGCTCTGCATCCTATAAAGGCTTGCTAAAGAATGCAATGGGATATTCATAGTCCTCCTCATTTTTCTATAATAAAACAACAACAATTGTCTGAAAAGAAGTGAAAGAAAAAATGTGCATTGGCTTGGAGAAATAAGGAGATTTCAATACTAGAGCCTCATTGATAGCTTGTTTAATTTTTTTGAATTCCTAGCCAAGCTCCTCACTCCAAAACACCTTTTCTCTCTTCTTAAGCATCTTGGAAATAGGTCTTGTGATTTCTACAAAATTAGTCACAAACCTTCTTAAAATATTTATTTTTTTGAAAAATGACTGAATACCTTGGACATTTTTTGGTCAAGGGATTCTATCTATGGCTGCTACCCTTGTAGGGTCAATCCTTACTCCTTCTTTGGACACAATGTGCCCCAATAATTTACCCTTACTGACCCCAAAAACACCATTTTTTGGATTTAGAGTTATCAGATACTCTAGAGATTTGACAAATACCTTCTCTAAGTTCATACAATGATCTTCCTCCTTGGAGTAAGGGGTTAGGTCGTCTTGGTATAGCCATAAAAAAATCAAGAAAATAAGAAAAATCTACATCCATAGCCATTTGAAAAGTGGCACTTGAATTTGTTAAACCAAAAGGCATTCTTACATAGACGTAGGTACCCCAGGGAGTAGTGAATGTAGTCTTATACTTCTCAGACTCCTTTACCGTTACTTGGTTATAACCTAAAAAATCCATCCATCATTGACAACAAATCATAGCCAGTCACCTTCTGTAACATGGCTTCCATGTTTTTCAATGGGTAGTTATCCTTTAATGAGGATATATTCAATTTTTTGAAATCAACACACAACCTTATATCACCATTATTTTTTCTCACTGGCACTAGAATGGATACCCATGAAGAATTTCTAATGGGTTTTATAATTCTGACATATCTTAACTTTACCAACTCCTCTTGCATCTTGGGAGCTATGGTAGGATTGATGGGTCTCTGCTATTTCCTAAAAGGCTTAGTTTTCTCCTTCAGAGGAATCTAATGTTGAGACAATTCCTCTCTATAAGCTTTCAAGTCATTGTATGACCAAGCAAAGACATGTCTATATTGTCTAAGCAAGGAAATCAAAATTTTCTTCACATTTGGATTCATTTTCTTTCCTACATAAACTTTCTTAGGGGCATTTTTAGTCCCCAAATTTACTTCCTCTAGGTTCTATGGGTGAGGAATAATTGTATTAATCTTGCTTTTATCTTGACTGTCAAAGACCCTTTCAAGTGCTACAAGGCGTTTGGGGATTTTATTTTTTTTCAATTGGATAACCTACTTTCCATAAATATTTTCAACAAATCCACCAAATTCAATCTCCTGACCTTCATATTCATCCACACAATTTAAAAATTTGAGAATACCCTCATCATCATTGAAAATCTTCCAGTTGTGCACATTGTCAGGAATGGAAGGTCTTGTCTGCACCTCAACTTTAGAGTTCCTATAAAATTTATATCATTTGGTATCAATGCAATGTAAGCAAGTAAGTTAGCTACTTTTTTCTATCCTCTTTCCATCTAGTTAATTCCAAAAGCATCAAACTGCTTAATGGACTCCGAGACAACATTTCTATATTGCTTAAGTCTGTTATTTTTGCAATCAAATTTAGCTCTTACTTGGGATATCACAAGCTCAAAATCACCAATTACCATTAAATTTTCTATTCCATGCTTCTCAACCAATCTCAATCCTAGTAATAATGCTTCATATTTTGCCACATTATTCATGTAGACAAAGGACAATGTAAAAGAGAATTTATACATACTACCACTTGGTGATACTAATAATATCCCAATGCTAGACCCTTCTTTGGAACTTGCAACATCAGCATACATTTTCCAAAGTCCATTCTTGTCATACAATCTTAAAACTTCATTTTCTATATGCACATGGAACCTATAATCTTCTCTTGGTACTTCTTCCATTTTGAAATCACTAATATCAGTTTCTACGAAAAGAATTGTGTCATTTTCAGGAGCATGCTCTAACATATGCAACACCCTTAGTTCTCGTAGTTGTTCAACATCCTTACCATCAATGGGAAATGTGGCATAAGACATGTCACATTACATACTACCTCCCATTGATGCACTCCATTTTTGAGATAACAAAATTCCATAATTAGGTGGGATATCCACTACCACCACACTCATTTTAAACTATTTATCTAGGTGGGTTACTAATCTATATGGAAGTTCATTTATCACACCAATAATAGGGACTTCTCTTGAACCCATGGCATAGCAGTTAACATGAGTACTATCAACTTTCAATCCTAGTGCCTCCATGATTATAGCAGGCATGATATTATTTGATGCTCCAGAATCAATAATACATTTTTTTATAAATTTTCCCCAACAATGAAAGTGAGGAAAAATGGATCTATCTTTTTAGGACAAGTAGATACTGTCAAATTCCCTAGGAAAATATGGGGAATCTCAATGATGACTCCATCAACTTCCTTGTCTTTCTTATCTTTTTCACTCAATTTGGGTGGAGTGGGCACCACTAAATCATTACAAGCTATAGTAGCACCATTGATAAGGGCTACTACCTTCTACTTATGTTCCTCTATTCTCATCATTTCAAGAAAAGGCACATATACTTTTACTTGGCTAAGTAATTGAAACATATCAACAAGAGTATACTTGGGTAATTCAATTGGGAGAGTACCTTGTTCATTGTTGTTATCCTTCTATTGATTTTTTGTTACCTCAGTCCTATGCTTAGCATCCTTCTTTGTAACTTCATGATTTTTCTTGTGTGTCTTTATTTTTGTAGCAGGAGATTTGAATTCTTCAATAGCTTTTGGTTTAGCTACCCTTTTAGCCCAAAATTTATCTCACACTCCTTCTTTAGCTTTGATTGTTCCCATTTTTTCATCAGTCTTGTGGTCTTTTCCTTTGGAATTCTACTCCTTTATGAAAAGACCAACAAGAGTACCTTGTTCACCACTAACTATTCTATTCCTCAGATGATAGGAACTTCTAACTTGGGCAGCCAAGGCTGAAGTATATTTTGCAATCTCCTCATCTGAGCACTTTCTTAGTGACACACCATCTTCAATCACTTCCAAATTATATACCTTAGTATCACTATCAACATTTTCATCAAAGAGGACTTGTTGATGATATGCACTAGAAAATTTCCTTTGATTATCTACATCCACTTCATAAGAGTCCATATCATAAGAGCACTCACTGTTAGGAACATAAGAATCACCCATACCCATTAGTATATCAATATCCTCCTCATTTTTTTGATCACAATCTTCAGGCATATCCTCTTCCACCTCAACCATGTGTGCAACTACACATTGTTGAGGAGAGTGTGACATCTGGAAAACCATGCACCAAGGGGTGTCTTCCAAAAAATTTCCTGAATTCTTTTGCAAAGGATCTAGAGGGACATTGTTTTGCATATTTCTTTGGTTATTAAGAATATTCTTCCCATTATACCAATTGGTATTATATGGGTATTCTTGTAACCTAGGATGCCTTTCATTCCTTTGATAATTTTTTGGTTGAACCTTTTCTTGCTTTAGATTTTTGTCATTGATAGTCTTCATAAAATTATCAATCTTATCCTCAAGGGTGCTCCCTTTAGCACTTGAGCTCTTGTCCTCCTTTGAATTTATGAGAAATTTTGAATCATCTCTTCTACCAACTTTACTAGTTGCTTTGCTAATATTCTAAATATGCTCTCTTATCTTGTATGCTTCCCCAATATCTGAGGATTTTTATCTAGGAGGCAGTAACTCTTTTTCACATCAAAATCATTGTAGTAATTTACAAGCACACATTGTCATTCAACTGTAAATGAAGAGGCAACCTCTTCCTAGCTTTTTGAAATCTTTTATTGAGCTCAACCACAAACTCATTAGGACCTTTAGCAATATAATTAAATTAATTCAACAAAAAAATTGAATTAGTCTTGTCACTGTAGTGTTCTCTAAATAAACCTTTGAATTCCTCCCAAGAGCCAATGCTCTCAATAGGAAAACTCCTATACCACTCTCTAACATCTTCAATGAGAGACTGAATAAGCAAATTCATCATGACATCCTCTACCTCTACCTTAAAATTTTCCATGACATTAGAAAATTATTTGAGGTAGTCCTCACCACTCAAGGAATTATTACTAGAGAATCTGACTAGAGTAGGTCCGAAATCATTAGGAAATGGGTTAAGGTACCCAAGTATTCTGGTGAAACACAACTGTTGGCATCTATCTACCTAGAGTGGCCTCCTAGTATGTTGATCCCTATGAACATCCCTTTATTCATCATCTCTTTCATTGCCAGGTTGACTACTATCCTTACCCTTTCCACTTTCACCATCACCATCTCCCTTCTTGTTTCCTTCATCATTTTAAAAATAAGAACTCGTATTCTTATTATTTCCTCCACCTCCAATTGGAGTATTTCCTTCCAACTTCTTCTTTTGTGAATCACTATTAGTATTTCAAGAGCTTGAAGCCTCTAGAGTGGGTGTGGACATTTTAAGAAAAGAAATCTTCATAGCCATCTCTACATTAGAAGCTTCTATCTCAAATTTCTTCAAATCTTCTTGTAGTTTTTCATTCTCTAACTATAATCTCAAGATATCAAGATCTGGAGGTGCAGTGGATGGAATGACCAGTTTGGCATTGTGTGTGGGGGTTTCAACAAATGGAATATGGTTAGTGGTACTAGTATTGAAGGTAGTTTTCTTAGGTTGATCAATGGGCCTCTTCCCATGATCTACAAATGATGTCTTCTTAGTAGTAGTAGGAGGATCTAAGGCTCTGGTAGTTGAGACATATGTGGTACAGGTATCAGTAGCAGATGTTCCCATTAGGACTATTATTTTAGGGGTGGGTATGTGCAGGATCATCATGGAAAAAATAGGCCCTTAAGCAGCAAAAAAATTAGAAAAATCAAAGTTAGGAAACTTGATGTAAAAATTTGAATAAGTTATCTATATTATTTTAAAAATATGTAAGAATAGAATCTGTAGCAAATTGAATGTAGTTTCTAAACGACTAGTTTTTTTTTTAAAAAAATAAATCTATTTGGTGAAAATTTGAAATTTTAATGCAGTAGTACTTCAATTTCAGGGAAAAAATAAGAAGTAGGTGTCTGTCTGACCACCCTAACCACAATAAAATGATAATAATTTTTTATAAGATTTTAGAAGTAGATATAAGCAGAGGACTCATGTCCTGATGTGATACATATTTTTTTGTAATTTATTTCCAAGCAAATAATTAATTATGATTTTTTTATTAAACATTTTAAAAAATATAAAAACTCGTATGTCTGACCACCTTAACTTGGTCAAAACTTCATAAAATTCAAATTTTTTAATCCTATAGTTTGTGAAGCATAGAATGTGACACATGTTTCAAATTCAAAAAATGTTATATTGTTTAAAAGCTATAGATGTTTTTCAATCAGCCTATCAATCAAGACTTTAGTCATAATTCAAATAGAAAATGAATAATAATTATTTATTAAATTCAAAGTAAAGCATAATTTATATTGGTGGAAAGTTGAGAATCTCCTTTCAAAACCCTTTTCATTTCATCAATTTTGGGTTAAAAAAAAGTCATCAGCCACATGGGCCATCATATCAGTTACATATTGCCACTTTTTGGCCCATCATGATCCTACACATACCCAGGTATCATTGGTCATTTTAGAAGGAAATTTGAATACATTTTCCTCAAAGGTCTTACACCTAGTAGCATCTTCTCTCATCTTCTCTAATCTTTATTTTCAAGCATCTCTCTCAAGCTACTTAGCTCTAATCCTATCTTCTCTCTCCTTTAATACCCTCAATCTATTCTCTTCTTCTTGTTTAAGCCTTAGCTCTTCCTCTTCTATAGCTTGCATATCTTTATTTATATCTTCCTCATTTTCTAGAAGATCTCTAGGCTCACTTGGTGCAGGAGTATAGTAGGGTTGGTCAATAGGATCTTCTTCAAGAGAAAGGTGCACTTGTACCTTAGGAGACTTGCCTCTTGGCTTAAAATTCTTTCCATTAAAAATAGAGCCAACCCCAGGGGTTAAAGACTCTGAAAACTTCTTATTCTTACCAAAAAATTCCCACTTATCCTCCTCTCTTGAAATGTTAAGCTCATTATCAAACACTTGCTCAACAGGAAAACTCACTCTATCTATGTTAGACCCATCAACTTTATGTGCCTTTTCTTGGGCATCAGTACTACTTACATCAACATTAAAAGTAGGAGATGCATAAGCAGAGGAATCAACAAACTCTCTTGACTTAGAGCTTTTCTTAACCCAAGTGGGTAGTTTCTCTTTTATAGGTTCAAATTCTTCCTTATGCTCAGGATGCTTCTTTGCATAACTTCTAGTCTTCTTCATGATGTCAAATATGTTAGAATCCTTCTTCGTGTGTTCCTTTTAAGACTTTATGTATATACTAGTACTAGAGACCTCAAAGTCATCACCTAGAATACTAGGAAATAGAAAGTGATTACACTTTGAATTTGTATTTGTAACCTCAGAAAATATTTTAAACATAACCCGACATAAGGTGACAAAGTGAATTGAGACCTCACGCATAAGATTGTGTATGACACGACTTATTGCAACAAAGTTTAAACCAATTATTCTTCAGATAGTAAAGAATAATATAATAAACTACCTGACTCTATCTTTACCAGATTTGAACTTAGAGACTTTGGACTTAGATAGTCCCCAACAGAGTCACCAATCTATTGGTTATTTTTTAAGAAACAAACTGATCTTCAGACATACCTATGGACTTTTCCATTTCCAATACTTATTACTCTAAATGGATTTTCCAATGAACAGGTAAAATTTGTGATACTTCTACTCCTACACTTTGGGCTCTGTTAAACTCAGGAGGGTGATCCCACAATGTATACTTAGAAATTTATATGACCACTACATAGATACATGGTCAATAAAAGATAATTCTCATAAATTTACTCAACAACGTAGCACATCAAATAAGTTGGTAGCTCGTTTCCTGATATCCTACACTTAGAGCATGAGAAGATAAAAAATTAACATAAAACAACTATAGTGGTATTCATTTGAAAGTTTATAAAATAAAGGTGATTAGTTGATGCATCAACTCAAGAACCGAATTATGAATACTTTGCACGAACGAGTGTCTTTTTCCAAGCAAGGAGTCAATATCAACCTATGCAACCAGACAACATCTTATCAATAAAAATCTACAATCTCAAGAAACACTACTTTACAACATTCCACTATTACATTCATGATCATCGCTGCTTACAAATATCCTAGCACCTAATTCTTATGAGTTAACAATCTCATCCAAGAATTTACATTAATTCATTGAACTAATAAGTAGGAATGAAATTAAACATCCATTGAGAAACAACAGAGAAAAACAAAAGGAATCTTAGACTACTTTCATTCATAAATCATAAGCCAAGTACAAGGAGAGACAATAGCCATGAAATTGGTATCACTCTATATTGTATTTTCTATATTGTTATCAATATTACATACATAATAAGAAAACTATGAATTTAAGACAAAACTTTAAAACATGCTTGATATTCCTTTTACAATTCACAATGTTGAATGCAAAACAATGAGCACTTGCTTTATGGCCTCAAGTGAATTCCTTCTTATAGAAATGAAGGAGAAAAACAAGCCTCAAGCCAAAAGGTACACATATTAATATCCTATTGCACCGCTTATAATAAAGATTCGCCCATTCAATTGCATTGAATTCCCAAGAGGTAGGAAACATGTGGGGAAATGAAAGTGGTCTTCATTCATCATTGGATATCTGGTCTAATTTTCAAAAAGGTATCATAAAATAGTTACCTCAAAACTTGTACCCACACACACAAATTAAAAGAAGGAAAGCATGACAGGAACAAAAAAGAAAAGAAAAAATATATGTCCACCTCTACAGCCTTATCATCAATTCAACTTGAATAAGATGCACTATATTTTCTATATGGGTATGTGTAGGATCATGATGGGTATGTGGCTGACAACTATTTTTTTACCCAAAATTGATGAAACAAAAAGGGTTTTTAAAGGATATTCCCAGCTTTCCACTAATATAAAATATGTTTTACTTTGAATTTAATAAGTAATTATTATTCATTTTCTATTCAAATTATGACTAAAGTCTTGATTGATACGTTGATTGAAAAACATCTATAACTTTCAAATGGTATCACATTTTTTGAATCTGAAACATGTGTCACATTCTATGCTTCGAATACAATAGGACTAAAAAAATAAAAATTGAATTTCATGAATTTTTGACCAAGTTAAGGTGGTCAGACATACGACTTTTTATATTTTTAGAAAAGTTATAATAAAAAAATCATAATTAATTATTTACTTGGAAAAAAATTACAAAAAAATATGCATCACATCGAGGCATGAGTCATCTACTTATATCTAAAATATTTTAAAAAAATATTATCATTTTATTGTGGTTAGAGTGGTCAGAAAGACACCTACTTCTTATGTTTTCCCTGAAATTTAAGTACCACTACATCTAAATTTCAAATTTTCACCAAATAGATTTTTATTTTTTTTAAACAAACCTAGTAGTTTAGAAACTACATTCAATTTGATATAGATTCTATTCTTACATATTTTTGAAATAATATAGATAACTTATTCAAATTTTTACGCCAAGTTGCCTAACTCTGATTTTTCTAAATTTTTTGCTACTTAAGAGCCTATTTTTTCCATGATGATCCTACACATACCCGTACCTTATCAAAACCTTAAGCTATACTAAATATAGAATATACAGTGCAACTCTCACTTATCCATTATTCTTCATGGTTTCATACTTCAAAATTTCAAATTACCACTCAGTCATTTCATATCAATCCACCACTCCTTCCAAGTATATGCCTTTGCATGCTAGGAATTCATCTTTAGTGGGCCAATTGAAATTCATGACTTCATCAACCCTTTCTCTATAAGGTGCATACTTGGTGACAATCTAGTTAGCCTCCTTATCAAATTCCACTAAGACAGTCTCAACATGAGCTAACATATCAATATTTATCTTCGATGTGTCCATATCAAATTTCTTACAAATTGACACTACATGATCTGAAATAACTTTATTGGTTTAATTTTTCCACTCCTATAGAGTTTTGATGCTATCATCATCCCTTAGAATGGATGGAAGAAGTCTATGATTTTATTAATGGAAGTATTTTACCAGCTCTTTTATTTTTGTTCTCCAATGGTTCAATATTTCTCCTATATCCTTAAAATTTAACTACAAGAACCATAACTATTGAAATCCTGCATAACTCCAATTGACATCAATACCAATTCATTCTTCCTAGGTATCCAAATTTCCATGAGTGGAATAGCTCTTTCTCTATCATTGTCAAATTTTTTTATAGCAGCCACCATGGATGAATAAATATAGTGAATATTATTCAACATGTTATTCAATCTTTTGTTCAAATGTTCCAATACATTAGTGACAATTTTCACGTTTCTCTTGAAGATATCCTCATTATTATTATCACATTTCTCTTTGAATTCATAAGAAACTCTTCCCTGTTGATCTTCCCTATTGATATCTTCTTCAGCTTGTGGCCCCTCTGATGTACCAGGCTCCACTATTGAAATGGGCACACTTCCCATGTTGTATGGAAAAATTTCCCATGAAGAACTTACTTCAGCAATAAATTATGGGGGTACAATTCTTGTGAAGTGGTGTGGGAGTGAACATTATTTTTCTTATGCTTTTTAGGTTGCAAACTCTGTAACTTATTTTCCAACAATGCTATCTTTTTCTGAAACTACATATTATACTACTCAATCCTTCCTTATTTAACTAGTATATTATTGTAATCTGTCTTGAGCTTATCGTCTTCTACAATCATAGATTATATAGTGGCCATTGTAAATTTTGCAACATGAAAATATTTGCTGCCTCTAGATCCAATGTTTCTTACACTCTTTTTATTATCAAGCCTCCACTATAGTTAGAAGCAAGCTCAACAATATCAGGCTTTCTTGTGCTTGGGGCTAGAGACCATATAGCTAAGGCTTCCTATTGATCACTAAAATTAGACCCCTGTAGTGCAAGTGCAACTTCTTCTGTATCATAGAGAGGCCTGTCACATTTCTTTATTGTGTTGAAAGCTATAGAAGAAGCTAAACCACAATATGGAGGCAACAAGATACCACTATTCCTTACCAATTCTCAACCCTCTTTTGCAGCCATCTTTTCAAATCTAGCTATCATTTCATTTAAAACCTTTTCTCTAGATTATGTCATCTGACAATTCTGGAGGAAGCCTTCTTTCTATAGCTAGGATTTTGACATATTCATATCTTTTAGATCTGTATGTAAATTCAATAAAATCTTGAGACTTTACAATGATTCATAATCTAAGAGCTTTGTACATGCTTCAACCTGCATATCATCTTTGCCATTGAGTCCAGTGAGATTAGTTTTACTAAATCTCATACCCAATCAATGTGTCACCCTTACTACTAGTACAGTAGGGAATCCTTGCATTTCCTACTCTAACACCCAATTATCATCATCAAAGACCTCATCAACATAGTCCACTAGACCAGTCACTTCAACCATTTTCCTTTTGAATGGTGGTTCCCTTGGTGGCAATTCACTAGGTGCTGGAGAATCAACGTTCACAATTTTAGGCTCTACTAGCCTTGGAGGAGATAGTGGTGGTACTTGTGGCATAGGAGAAGAAGGATTATATTATTCTTCTTGAGAAGGATCAAAAGTTGCATCAAATTTCTTTTCCTTACCCTTTCTGCTTACAAAGAACTTTATTCTTGTTTCATCAGGGGCTTGCGATGTAGATTTTTCTCCCATAGCAGGGATTTCTCCTCTACTTTGTTCTTCTATAACTCTTGCTGTCCTGTTATCTTTACTTATCACCCTTTTAGTTTCAAGGTGGCCCATAATTGAGTCAAAATTCCTTGGCACATGCTCCACCTTTTGTATTACATTTTCAGTCTTTGGGAGAACCTTGAAGTCAAGTTCTTTTTGCTTTATCTATCTTTGTATCTTATTGAAGAGAATCCACCTTGCTCTTCTTTTTTCCTACTCCAAAAGGCCAAACAAATTTATTATCACATCCTCTAGATATTGGAAAATGTGTATAAATTTGTAGCTTTTGTTTGGGTATGTGCAGGATCATCATTGAAAAAATAGGCCCTTAAGTGGCAAAAAATTCAAAAAAATCAGTGTTAGGCAACTTGACATAAAAATTTGAATAAGTTATCTATATTATTTAAAAAATATGTAAGAATAGAATATGAAGAAAATTGAATTTAGTTTCTAAACTACTAGGTTTATTTTAAAAAAATAATATCTATTTGGTGAAAATTTGAAATTTCAATGCAGTAGTACTTAAATTTCAGGGAAAAAATAAGAAGTAGGTGTCTGTCTAACCACCCTAACCATAATAAAATGATAATTATTTTTTATAATATTTTATATATAAGTAGAGGACTCATGTCCGGATGTGATGCATATTTTTCCAAGTAAATTAATTATGAATTTTTTTATTACAAATTTCTAACAATATAAAAACTCGTATGTCTAACCACCTTAACTTGGTCAAAACTTCATGATTTTTTTTTTTTTAATCCTATAGTTTGTGAAGCATAGAATGTGACGCATGTTTCAGATTCAAAAAATGTGATACTGTTTGAAAGTTATAAATGTTTTTCAATCAGCCTATCGATTAGGACTTTAGTCATAATTCTAATAGAAAATAAATAATAATTATTTATTAAATTCAAATTAAAGCATAATTTATATTGGTGGAAAGCTGAGAATCTCCTCTAAAAACCCTTTTTGTTTCATCAATTTTGGGTTAAAAAAAAGTCGTCAGCCACATACCCTACAAATAGCCATAATATTGCCACTTTTTGGCCCATCATGATCTTGCAAATACTCGTTTCTTTCCTTCAACCACGCCATAAAACCTTTAGGGTCATATTTTCCCCTCTCAATTGAAATCTACATGCAGTAGGTTTTGAGTATATCAACAATCTTATTCCAACCTCCCTTGTTCATTACAAAATCAAAAATAAAAGTGTACAAAGGAAATAATGTTCCTTTTCCTTGATTCATTAAGTGTCCTTTTTTTACACGTCCCAATTGCCACATCACCTCAAGGAAACCAATTCTTGTTGGCACAAAATTTGGCAGCAAGTGAGGTGCTACCATGGAACCATATACTCTTAAGATAGTGTAATCAGGGAATGGGATAACATCTCCCCAATTATGATAAACTTCAAGCTCAAACCTTCTCTCTTTAGGTCTCAAGAAATCATGTAGATCTATGGGAATTCTAGGTACACTCACAATTAAGACACTCCTTAGTTCTAAAGAAAATGAGTTCTAAAATGTCACATAATCATATGCTCTATCATCCCTGTCTAAGACAGTAGTCCAACATTCCATGGGAAACTCAAAGTTACCCTCTCTTCTTTCCAAAGTCATATTAGGCCCAAAGAAATCTACAACTTTGAACAAAAATGTATGAATCAATAATGAATACCAGTTGAATCTCTCTCCCAATTCACCTTTCTTCAAACCTGTCAGTCCTTCATCCATTCTTTCTAAGAGAAACCACACATAATCATACACTACACAATATTTGGGGTGTTGAATATGAGCAACTATATACATCCATGCCATTTGCATTCCCATGACATGATCATAACCAATTATTTGGAAAATAGAATAAAAAGGTATTTTGGAAGTAAGGAACAAAATAGCTAACATGGAAAGGATATTTATCATTTGGCCCTATTATGATCCTTCTACTTGCAATTTGTGCTAGATATCTCGGTAGGATGTACGACTCTGAATTCAATCTTAGTTTGATCATCCTCCTGCTTAAGAGTGTTCTCATTTTCTTATACATTTCATCATTCCATCTAGTGAGCCTAAAGATAAGACCCAATTCCTCCTTGGTGATTTTGACCATTTTCTTCCCATCATATGTTCTTATATTTCTTGTGACTAGGTTATAATTGGAAACTATTTCCTTAAGCAAGTCAACATCAATATAAACATAAGGTACAATCAAATTTTTGAGGTTACAGTTCCAAGGGTTACCTACTAGGATACACACATTTCTATTCTTGAACCAACTATAAAATAGTTCCCATATAGTATGAGGAAATTTGGCATCCTTAATAAATCAATTCTTGTCAATCAAACCCTCTACTACTTGTGGTCAATGAGGTCTTTATTTAGAGGTCTTTTGGGAGAAAAAGCTTTCCCTTTAGATGAAGATGCTTTTACTTTCAGAGCCATACCACAAGATGTATTACAAGGTAGGGTTTCTGTTTTATTTGAACAAGGATTATGACTTTTGTAAAGGTTTGACACAAATTATGCAATGCAGAACTAACAAATTCTCTTTTATGAACATCAAACCTTAAAAATTCTAAACCTAGAAAACCCTTACAAACTCAAAATTTTGAGAAACCATAACTTATGAATAATTCTAATGAGAGGGCGATAATTCATTTACTAGTTCTCTTCACAAGTTGACAACCCTGGTTCCGATGTTAGAAAATATTGAAAAACCACAACACAAGCTCCTTGAGTGTGTAGAGCATACTTTACAATGCTGAATTATACCTTTAAGAAAGTTATTAATAATTATGCAACTCCTTACTTCAGTAGCTTGATGTCCTTTCAGCTATTAAGGCTTGCTCGTGTGAACTAGAATGACTCACTTGCCCTCAACTATGTTTTGAATGCTAGTCATTGATTTCTTTGGAGTTTTAATTGATTGGAAATCTAGATTTGGCTAGCTTAATATGAAAGATCCAACTGTACAAAGCCACAATATTTACCAAATGACAGAAAGCCACATGGTACCACTTGCTAGTGGTAGGTGAGCTCCACCATCTCTTTGTCGTTGTAGCCAGGATCCACATGTCTTCTTTCCCTTGCCCCCGTGAGTCATAACCCATGTGGAACTTTTATCAATGAGGAGATGGGGAAAGGCTAAGATTAAATCTCTCAACTTATTCATGCACACTTTTTAATTCAAAACCATTTCCCTCAACTTTATCCTTATTACAACATCCACAACATAGATTAAAATATCTTCAAAGACATGCAATATATCTACATTAGTAACACAATTTATTTTCCATGCCCCATGTTGAAATATTTAATTAATATTTTACTTTTCTTAAATGCTTCCACATCCTCTGGATCACTCCACATGGAAAATTCCCACTTCCCCATTGGGAGTTTGGTAGTAAAGTTGAGACCAATAGGGGATAGTGAGGGGTGGTAAAGATTAAGCCACATCACCCGCTATCGACCGTTGATTCATTTGAAAAATTCTATGATAGATCACTTCAAACCATTAGGCCTACTATTTAGACAAGAAACACAACATCCTCCTACTAGCCCCTGTGATTATTTTAATGGGAAAGAAGAAAATGGGTGCACAGGGAATGGTCTAGATTTGGCCACATCATTCATCGCCCACCATTGATTTCCTTCGAAAACTAGTTGCACAACTTATCAAAGACATCAGGCTCACCATTCATACAAGACACATGGCCTTTACTCATGATCCTTTGAGAATAAAATAATAAGAAATAAAGTGGAATGGGAATGCAGGGAACAATAGATATTTTTTTGCATCAATCAAATGGTAGTGAGGGGTCCCCATATCTGTACATGCCAAAAATGTTAATCTTAAAAAAAGGGACCTAACTAGGATGACAAGAAAACACCCATGGAAAAAATGACTTATAACCCAAAACAAATTTAATGGGAAAATTAAATAATGGCCCAACACATGACAGCCAATAAAACAAAACCAAAGGGTTGGTTACTTAATGGGTTTTGATGGCACAAGATGTGACTTAAAAGAATGAAAACCGATAGTAAGGGATCAATAGAGAATTAAAAAACTTGGCAAGGATACAAACTCAAAAGGGTTTTTGAAATAAGACTTTGAGTAACTAAAACGTTAACATAGTGACAAGAGACAAAACCTTAAGCCTTTAGATACAATTTCAACCCAAGCTTAAGCAATACTTGAGATGGGACATGAAAATTTTTATGGGTTCCACCAAACCCTATGCTTGTCCAAGGGCCTCTTAGCGATCCTCCACTAGATGATCTCTATCTTCCTATAGTTTGTATACCTCTAACTAAAGAATCTCAACCTCTATTAGGGTTCGAGATGACTAAACCTCTCCATTGGTAGCCTGGGCTCAATGGGCATGCCTCCTGAAGTTCTCATATGCCACCTGTAGTCTAATGTATGACTTGAACAACTCTGGATCCTACTCTATGATGGGTGGGAACACATAGTCTGTATTAGTAGCCTACTCATAGACTAATAGGGGTACTGTCTTAGTAGCAACCTCATGATAGAGATCATGTAGGTCTCGCATAGCCCCTACAAGATAGAAATCATAAATATAATCAATAAAAATCATGATATACATAGACATAAAAGTAAAACATAAAGCATGAACATATGCATAAAGCATAGTAGTAAATAAAATATCATCACCTACCCCTTCAGCTGGCTGTGTAGGAGGCATGGAGGATGTGCTATCCTCTCCATGAATGTAGGTGTTGGTGCATGTTGTAGCTATTGATCATGATCTAGTCACATGAGTAGGAGTTGGCTATCCCCACTTGTGGCCCACTAGATCCTCATCCTCTATCTCATCACCCTCACTCATCAGCTACTCCTCCTCCTCATCCTCCTCCTCCTTCTTATCCTCCACCTCTTGCCCATCATAGTTAAGATCTAGAGCCTCATCATACTCCTCATCTATCACATCTATGAATAGCTCTATCCTCCTCATCTCTCTGATCTAAGAGGGCCATGCATCAACTATTGGCTCATCCACCAGGAATATAGGAGTTGGTCATGTTGCTTCTCACAACTCCTCATACGCATCTATGGTACTAACATCATTAACATTGGAGATCGAGGGAATATCATGATCATGATCATCTAAGTTACTATAGACAACATTATCAGTAGTGAATCATCTACCAAAATGATCTCCTAAAGAAGGGTTGTGCCATGGGTGGTACCTGGACCTATTCAAACTATCACATGGAATGATCGTAGTAGAAGGTTCATACTACGTAGTTATGTTTTCCTATAAAAATAATATCCATTTGTAGTCTCCTCAACTAACAAGTCTCATTCGGCCACTATGGTATAAGCTAGTAAGGTCTCCATATGATCTCCTCATCCAATCGGTTGAATATTCCTTTCCAAAAATGCAAATCCCCATACTACAATAACCACCTCAGTGGATAAATAAATGGCTGAGAATACCCTAGGCTTGATGTAAATGGAAAAATTGTTGGCCTAGTGCATGTGATATGATCTAGGAACCACACTTGTAGTAGTGTACAATGCACCATACTTTTGACCTTGTGGAATGAAAATCACCCTACATCATAGTATAAGTGTGTAAGGAAACTACACCCCGAAGTATATATGTTTCTCTCCATAATATCTGTCAAATCATATGAACTAGTCATCCCTCTAGATGTGCTCCATGACCATTGGGGATGAGTACTAGTTTCATAGTAAAAATCATGATATGTGCCACAAGTGGTGCTCGCAAATATAGTAGTCACAATAGCTCAATCTCTGACCCCATGATGTCATTATGAATTGGACCTCCAAGACTATATTGCATATCATATTTCATCTCTCTCAATGATCAATCCCTTAGAAAAATTATCCTCTCACCTTGAATCGAAACTCAGAGAATATGATGGACTTCCTCTAAAGTGATTGTCATCATGACAGTCAAAAGATGAAATGTGCATTTATCTACATCCCATCACTTTTCCAAAGCCATCAACATGGCATCATGGTACCTCATGGGGAACATGAGCTATACCTAATACAATCCAATCATTTGTAATAAATGTGTCTCCTCCTTTGATAAAGTCATTGCTAGGTCTCGGAGGCGACAAAACTGTCTGTCGGTAAGATGTTGCAACTGGGGTGGAATCTAACAAAAAAACAAAAATATGTCCTATAAGCATTCTAAAATCTTAAATCTATACATCAAAAATAAAAAAAGTGTACTAAAGTTGTTCTAGTGTATTTTTCTAAGGGTCCTAGACACTTTAGATCCCTTTTGGGACACTTCATGAAGAAAAGGGACACTTTGCAAAAATATGGGACATTTCGCGACAAAAGGGACACATCGTGAAAAAAAAGGGAAACTTTGTAGAAAAGGGGACACTTTACAAAAAAAAGGATGCTTTGCAAACTTTTCTTCAAGGGTCCTAAATCTATCTAGAGATGTGTAAAAACATCAAATAAATGTGTAGGGAAAAAACTAAGGTAGAAAAATCAACTTGCCTGGTAATGTCATTCACCGTGGGCTACCTCCTCCTATAGGATGTCCAGTCGTAGATGCTTGTACTCTTGTTTTCTTGGCATATTCAATCACTCTCCACCAAATTCAAGCTACAAGAAGGTAAAAGACAAAAATAGTTAGAAATTAATTCACTTTCTACTCTTATATATGCTAAAAATCACGGTTTTTACTATATTAGGGTTAAAAAGTGCCTTTCATTCAAATTAACATAATAGGTGCTAAAGAGCTCCATTGGAATCGTGATTCCACTCCAAGGTTTCCCACAATACTGGTTTACAATTTTTGGCCAAACTGGATACTGAACTGATTTTTCCTAACTAAATCTTCACTTTCGGGTACCTATAGTGGCTAAACTGTGAGGAATTTGAAGGTCATGCAAACTAGTGATTTGTGAAATTTTTTCTGTAGATTCTAAATATATTTTTTTCAAAAATTTTGGAATCATATTGTACTTCTTTTTCCATCTCCTTCAAAAAATAGTATTTTTTAGTAAAAACCAATTTTAAGGAGTGACACCATATAACACATAAATTTTTTTCCATGAAGGATAAAATTCTATTTTTTTCGAATTTAAATTTGTAACTATGATATCTAGTGTTTCCAATTGCTTTCATTGTGTTTTATTGAATATTTTTTCCTTAATCAAGTTTCAAAGTTAAACCAATTATAATTTAGAAATAGGCAGACTGTATAACACAAATTTTTTTGTATGTATCAAAATTCTTTTTTTATTGGTGGATCAAGGACTTCAATATCTGGTGCACTCATATTTTTCAAAAAATAAATTTGTGATTTTTTTTTCCATGTGTACAACAAAGAGCTTGATTTTCAATGAAAAACCTACATTCACAAGAAATAAAAAATAAATATAATAATAAGATTAATTTTATTTAAAATTATACCTTTTTGGAAGCTTATAATAAGGACTACATAATTACAATTTTTTTTTAATTGAATTCATTTGTTCCCCAAAAAGGTAAATCAAAAGTGGTTTTGTATTAGCATTCTGATAGGTGTAAATGAGACTCCGTTATATGTATGGTTTAAAACTAGTGGGGTTATATCCAAGGGGTTTTGATTTAAGGTAGTTTGATCAAACCCTCTTCAATTGGAATGCTTTAAGTGGAACTTTTTAAGGATTAAATCATTATATTTTCTAAAAAGTATGTGATTTTAGCAAAAATCAGAACCTCCGAGAAATTGTGAACCAACTTTATGGGATCACCCTCCCATCCTCATCATATGTCTATGATTATGAGGTATCATACTTGGAAATACCATGTTATATGACTTACCTTATTCAATGTGGCTAGATTGCTAATTTCACCTCCATAAATCAAGCGAAATCAAGCGGGAACACACATCTACCCTCAAATTTGATTTCTAGAAGAAGTTTGATAAGAGGATTTTTGGACAACTAATGATTTCACGTTGTTGGATGTAGTTCCTAACATTGTTTTTTTTCATATAGCTACTTTAGGGGTTTCATTATCTCATGTTATGAATGAACCTATATGAGTATCCTTTTCTGAAATGAAGTGTATTGTGCAAAGTCCTTTAGCTTGCATATGCATGTAGAGTCATATGGGCGCTAAAGTGGGGGCTATAAGTAATGATAGAAATTATACTCCCTCCTTGGAGATAGGGAACTTTCTCATTTAATCTAGACCTATTTTAGTACCCTTACATTAATTACCCTTTAAATCATCATTAATATACCCCTAAGACCCATTATTTTGGATTTGGAGGCTTATTTTAGCTAAAAATCCAACAAAATCATCACAAACATTTAAAATTTTAACAACCCACTCTAAAAATATAGGGTGGGACTCATACGCAACCTTGGGCTTATGAGTCCACCTAGGTGGGATCCATAGGCTAGAGGTGGCATATGAGTCCCATTTGGGGCTTTTTTTAGGGTTTGAGTAGGAAAATTAGCTTTTTAATTCAATTTTTTGGTTGATGTCAGATTTTGAGATCTGAATAATGGTAAATTAGGTGTTAATGCCTATATAAGTAAGCTTCTATGTCATTATTTCATCTAAGCAAGCATTTTCAAGAGAAATTTCAAGATCTAATAATTCAAGAGTCTTCAAGCATTCTTTCACAAGAGAATTCAAGTTTAAAAAGAAAGCAAAGTTGAAGTCTTGGAGCAAAATTGAAGTTTTTTCGTAGGTCTTCAAGCTCACTTTCATTTGATATCTATCACTGTCAAGGGTTGACAATGGTTTTCTATGGTGAATCATGATGGATTCTAGGTTGGGGAGATGCAACTAGCCATCAAGCGAAGCTTAATGACTTGTTTCCTAAGTGATTCCGTCCTCCATTATCAGTCTGCATTTAGCCCAAGGAAGGTACATGCACCATCATGACTTATTAGAATAATTTAACATCTCTCAAAGTGAGTCATTGCATTCAAGCTTCATTCACGTATCTCATTCTTACACATTAGAATTTGGTTGCATTACATTTCCAATTTCCTAATTTTAGACACACTTAAGGTTAGGGTTTATGCTCATATTTTCATTCAAGTTTCATTATTTCTATCAAAGTTGAACTACAAAAATAGGGGTTTGACTGAGGCAAACCCCCCATAAGAAAATCCAATCTATATTCTATTTTACGGGTCTTCTTGCATATTTGGATCTGGAAATCAGTTTGGAAGGGAGGATCAGAGATTGGAGCACATATCCAAAATTTCAATTCTCAAAAAAGTAGAATGGGATTGATACACCAAAAGTGGTGTATGAGTCCCACTATAGGAATTTTTCTAGATCTTTGTAGTTTCAGATATCATTTTCCTAGAAACCAATTCCTACCCAGAAACCCTGATCTTGGACTTATATGCCCAAACTAGCATATGAGTCCTAGTAGGCCAAATTTTAGAATTTCCAACAATTCAGATCTCATTCCAGCCTCCTTTAGCTTTTCAAGTGCATGCTTTTGAGATCTCACCTCTCTATTCTAATTTACATGCATTTTTTGGTCATTTAGTGAAAGATTGCATTGCATTAGGTTTAAGCATTACATCTTGCATTTCATTTGTCTTTCCAAGCCCTAGCTTAGTGGTGAAACCCTCATTAGTTTACAATTAGACCTTAGGACAATCCTATTGTAAGATCGGGTATGTGCAGGATCATCATGGAAAAAACAAGCCCTTAAGTGGCAAAATTTTTAGAAAAATCAGAGTTAGGCAACTTGACGTAAAAATTTGAATAAGTTATCTATATTATTTAAAAAATATGTAAGAATAGAATATGTAGAAAATTGAATGTAGTTTCTAAACTACTAGTTCACTAGGGTTTTCGTTTCAAATCTACTGGCTAAAATTTGAAATTTCAATGCAATTTCTAAATTCTTCACAGCAAAAACAAGTAGGTGTTTGTTCACCCTACTAAGCATGGCTTAAAATGATAATATTTTTTTAAGAGATTCTACATATAAGTAGAGGAATCATGTCCCAATGTGATGCATACTTTTTGTAATTTTTTCTAAGCAAATAATTAATTATAATTTTTATTACAACTCTTTAAAAAAACACAGTTCCATGTCCGAACACTAATCTTAATCCTAATAAAAATTCATGAAATTCAATTTTTTATTTTTTTAATCCTATAGTATGTGAAGTATAGAATGTGATGCATGTTTTGGATTCAAAAAATGTGATACTTTTTGAAAGCTATAAATGATTTTAAATTAGCCTATCAATCAAGACTTTAGTCGTAATTTGAATAGAAAATGAATAATAATTACTTATTAAATTCAAAGTAAATCATTATTTATATCGTTGGAAAGCTGGGAATCTTCTTCAAAAACCCTTTTCATTTCATCAATTTTGGGTAAAAAATAGTCGTCAGCCACATACCCATCATATTGCCACTTTTTGGCCCATCATGATCCTACACATACTCGATCTCTTTCTCCTTTGCATTGAGATCTCTAGGGTTTTCCTTTAATCAATTAAAGGATAGTAGGTTTTCTCTATCCTAAACCATATGAAAGAATATATATCCCATTTTTTGACATTTCAATAACAATTTGATATAAATTAAAAATAATATAAGATGGTAGAAATGTTCCATACACTAATATATAAGGAGAGATAATGTAGAGATAACATTTTTTGATAAGAAAATAACATATGAAATAACATGCATTGAAGCAAAAATAGAAAAATTTAACACAATATTACCCTTGAATAACCAATTCAAGAAAAAAACTAATCTCGAAAGTCAAACCAAAATTTTATTCCAATAACAAAAAATGTTACAATACAACGATAGGATAAAGCTTTTATAATATATGATACATATAACCAAAGAACTATGTACAAAATGATAAACCATGAATGGTTTCTAAAACTATGTGTTAGAAATAAATAACTAATTTAGGCAGGTATGTGCAGGATCATGATGGGCCAAAAAGTGGCAATATGATGGGTATTTGTAGGGTATGTGGCTGATGAATTTTTTTTACCCAAAATTTATGAAATGAAAAGGGTTTTTAAAGGAAATTCTTAGCTTTCCACCAATATAAAGTATGCTTTACTTTGAATTTAATAACTAATTATTATTCATTTTCTATTTGAATTACGACTAAAGTGCTGATTGATAGGCTGATTGAAAAAAATCTATAGCTTTCAAATGGTATCAAATTTTTTGAATCCAAAACATGCATCACATTCTATGCTTTGCATACTATAGGATTAAAAAAAGAAAAATTGAATTTCATGAAGTTTTGACCAAGTTAAGGTGGTTAGACGTACGAGTTTTTATATTTTTCAAAAGTTGTAATAAAAAATTCATAATTAATTATTTACTTGGAAAAAAATTACAAAAAAATATGCATCACATCCAAAAATGAGTCCTCTACTTATGTCTAAAATCTTATGAAAAAATATTATCATTTTATTGTATTAAGGTGGTTAGACAAAACACCACTTTTACTTTTCCCTTGAAATTTAAGTACTACTTCATTGAATTTCAAATTTTCACCAAATAGATTTAAAAAAATAAAATAAACCTAGTAGTTTAGAAACTAAATTCAATTTTTTAAAGATTTTATTCTTACATATTTTTGAAATAATATAGATAACTTATTGAAATTTTTACATCAAGTTGCCTAACTCTTATTTTTCTAAATTTTTTGCCACTTAAGGGCTTTTTTTTCCATCATGATCCTGCACATACCCAGGAACCCATATTCATAAAAAAAATTTAATGTCCAAATCATGTTGAGTTAAAAGTTAAAAAAATAGAAATTGGGCCACTACCAAACTTGGGTTCTTAAGCAGTCTTTATTGTGAAAAGGTGTGTTTATCATCATGCGTAATATTATAATATAAAAATAATATTATCTATGGTACACATAGGGGATCTAGGGATGTGTCCATCATATGGGTTATACATTCTTTGGGCCACTAAATATATATTAAATTATTTAATATTGATATATATATATATATATATAATTCAAGTTTGGACATCGAGTAAATATTTAATATTAGGAAAGACTTGTATCAAAAAATAGAAGAGTGGGAAATGGTTTTGTAATATCAGTTGATGGCTTTGTGCAAGCTTATTTATAAAAAATCAACCACATGAGTAGTTGTTGACGTTGACTACCATAACTTTTGGCTTATTGGCTAAGGATGATTTAACATCTCTTAAAGGTTACATATGTGAGGAGAGGGATCATGGATTGGCATGTTTCATTTGTTAGTGTAGTGTTAAGTTTTCACGTAGGGTTAATCACATAGGTGGTTTTTCCCCATATCAGATAGTTGTTCACCCATAACATTTTTCATACCTTTAAAAGGCCTATATATTATGTATATTGCATCTCATCTCAATATCTTCATCTCTAGTGAAATAGCCTTTTGTTGCTCCTTTCATTTGTGAAGATTTATTTGCAAGTTGTGCTCCTAGGAGGTGGTTGACACCAACATAGTATCAAAGCCTTCAACCTATGGCTTCTCCTACCATTGATATCTTTCATCCTAGTTGTTTTGAGATCATTTATTTGCTAAAGTTTTATCTGGCATTTGAAATTTGTTAAATTTTAAAGTTGTTGTATTTCCAATTATTCTTCATTTTCTTGTTGTTGGAGAATATCTACAATGAATCAACATGTATTTGGGCTACAAGTTGAATCCGTTGGAGGTGAGATTGACTTCGTTAGAAGGCTCAATTTGAATTTTTTTAGGTGTTGCAACTTATTGATTAGAGGTCTTATTTTTCTTGGAGGATGGTGTATCATATCTTTTTGAAGGCTCGATTTCTTCATTTTTTCCAGTCAATCTATTTGGGTTTCCACCATCAAATGGCACATTTTATTCATGGGAGACTATATAAGCCTAGCTTGGTATTTTGCAAATTCTTTTTACTTTATGCACAACAATTATCTCTTCCAAAAATTAGTTTAAAATACCATGCCATACCTGTCTCTGCCATGAATTGGATTTTGACAGGGAGGTTCGTGATTTACATGAGATAACATCTCTATTTTTATTGCAAGAGATGAACATTTGGGAGGGAATTTTATTTACATCTATTTGGAATGATTTACCTTTGGTTGTGGTCTAGTCCTTTATTCCTAGTGTAATTTTTATTTTGGAGGCACGATTTCACTGTGCTCAAGAGGTGATTCACAGATAGCTAGAGGGAATGATTTGAAAACCCCAATCGAGATACTCCCAGGCTTGCTATGATTTATATTTTGGAAGGTTGTGATTCTTCATCTATTAGTGCAATTGGTTTTTTTCAAGCTGCACTACATTTTTTTAGTCAAAATTTATACTTTATAAAGTTTACAATGAAATATTTAGGGTTTCAAGCTACATTGAAGAGGAAGTGGGCCCAAGTTTTCTTTTAAGTTGTTTTTGGGAACATTTATCCCACGTTGGCAACATGGGGTATCTTTTTTCATTTTAAATGGAATTGTAGTGTATTTGGCTTGTGTGAGCAAGTCTCACACATTTTGAAGAGGCTATCTTGCACATAGTGTTGTGCAGACATGTACATTCATTTGGATTTTGGTGTAGGAATCTGCTACAAAACATCTCCTAGAAGATAATAATTTTTTTTTGAAGGTACATATTCAACCCTTTTCTAATACCTGAGTGAATTTTTTTTGGATGTTGGAAAAATAAATCTCAAGAGGCTACATTGGTTAAGAGTTTTGGAGGTTTTAGTTTGGTGTATTTTTTTCTTTTGGTGTAAATTGTTGTCATGGCTACACTTGATTTAGTTGAACTATTAAATACCCATAACTACCATACCTAGAAGATTAAAATGCATAGGTTGATCCAATCAAAGGATTTGTAGTCCACACTGAGTGATAACCAACCCACTTTTATCAAGGAGTGTGAAACATTTTCCCACAAAAATAAGTGTGATGAAGCTATGGGTCTGATATCCTTGCATGTTTTTGATAGTCTTCTTTTCCATATTGTGGAGTATAATACACCCAAGGAGGTATGGGATGAGTTACAAAACTTGTTTGTTCAAGTCACTGAGTTATATGCTTTGCAGCTAGAGGTAGAATTAACTTCTCTCTCCCCTGATTCATTTCCTTCCATTGATGATTTCCTAAACAAGTTCAAATATGTGAGGTCACAATTGGAAGGATGTGGGAAGGGTAAAACTAATAAGGAGTCTATTTTTCTAATTTTGTAAGATGAAAGGTCTATTTGTAGTTTTTTCTTCTACCTTCTACTCTACCATGGATTCTTTGGGAAATGCAAATTACAAATGCCTTGCTTTGAAACATTCTGTGATGGTTTGACAAGGGAGCAAGCCAAACCTACCTAGTTAGAGGGGGTCTCTATGAATCATGCATTAGTTTCACAAGGATCTTAGATCAAAGGGAAGAGGAAACCTAAGGCTAAGATAGAGTCTAATGAGTCCTCCATCTCTTCAAAAGAGTACAAACAAAAGAAGTTCAGTTTTGTGTACATTGAAAGAAGAAAGGGCATGATGAACACCATTGTTATACAAAGAAGATTGATGACATTTCACATCTTCTTCAAAAGAACAATATTCCACTGCCCTCATTTGTGGCTCCTTTTATAGCCTCTCCATCTACATCATCATCCAAACCTACACAATCAGGGAATTAAAGATTTGCAAGTGGTAAAGAAGATAAACTATACATGAGTAAAGGACATGCATTGGTAACTTCTACAGTTCATTTTGGTCGTGATAGATGGTTTTTGGATTCAAGAGCATCTCACCACATGGTTTTTACTCCCTATCCTTTCTTGGGTCTTCATCCTACTGATACTTCTAAGATTTTTTTGAGAGATAGTAAGCTTTTGGATGTTGTGGGGATATGAAATGTTGAGATTGGTGATGGTTATTTTAGAGATGTATTGTGTATTCTTGATTTGCACACAAATCTACTTTCCATTTATCAGATTACTCATGGTGAGGTAACTAAGACTGTAGAGTTCACTGTAGATTCTATTTTCATTAGAAAGGTTGATACTAGAAGTTATTATTTTTGGTGAAGCTGATTATGAGTCTTGTCTTTATGCCAAGTTTCTCATTGTTTTGATGATGATGATTATGATCCTCACACCTATCTTGCTAGTGTTGATAGAAATTCTTTGGAAGAGATTGGTCATTTAAAATTTGGAGTTCTTCAGACCTATCTTGATTCATCTACTATTGCTTCAGAAGTTGGTTCTTAAATAGAGTAGGATGTTTTTGATCCCTCATATTATTCTTTGTGGGATAGTCAGTTGACAAGTCTTGTGGAGTGGTTTTGTGAATCTCACATTTCTAATTTGGATGATGCTTTTGAGGGTATATCCATTATTTTTTATAACAGTATCTATAATACTATCACGCCATCTGTTTCTTTTGATATTTATGCTTTAGAGTTTCCACAAGGTCTTTTTGTTGGAAATATGAAGTCTTACAACATGAGCATGAAGTGTGGATAGTTTGTGTTAGTTTTTTTTATGTTTTCATTAATGTCAACATGGTGAAAACTATATGGGAAGATTACTTGGTTTACTAGAAGTTGTTCTCTATCAGTAATGCTATTTTGTGATGAGCCAGTGCATTGGTATTTGAGTCCAGAATTCATCACATAAATAAATATGAATCTAATCTCTTAACCATGTTATCATGTCTCATTAAAAAATCTATATCTTGGATCTTGAAAAGTTTTGGGTTGTGAGAAGAAAGTTATCTCTAGTAGAGTTCAACTCTGTATTTTATTGATGTTCCTTTCTTATCTAATGGTTTGGGAGACTCCACATTTTCTTAAGGAGAACATTTTAATGTTGAGGTTTGTATGGTAGTCTCTTTGATGATAGTATGATGAGAATTTAATGTGGTATCATATCTGAAAGGGTTTTTCTTTGATGATTGTATGTTTCTTTGGAGGTTCTATGAAGTATGTTCTATTCTTGGTTGACCTAATGTATGAAATTCACTATGAAGACTAGTTATTATTTATGGATGTATGCCAACTTGGTATAATGCACTACATGGGTAAAATGTTTTAAATCATAGATGGTGTCGACAAGAGTGTTTTTGATAATTTTTTCTTCATCTAATTAGGAAAACCTAATTGATGATTAAGACATGTACCTATATATATAATATTCCTTGAAGGTGTGAAGTGAGTGAAGTGGATAGGAGTACAAGTATGGAGGAAAGGTCAAAGAGGATCCAAGCCTAAATGTTTTATCAATTGGGGATCATAGTATATTTGTTGAGTGACTATCATGTGAGGCAGTACTTCATATTCTAAGCTTCATTGGAACTGAATTCTACACATTGAAGGTGTATTCTATTAGTTCATACTTTTGGTACTGAGCCACAATCATTGTATCTTGGCAGTTAGCCATATTTTTTATTTAGGTAGTGACCCTTTTAAGGATAGTGAGTATTGGAAGTGATCCCTTTAATGTCTTGTACCTGGATATAATATATTGTGATTTAACCCTCACCATGTTTTTTTCCCTTTTTTGGTTTTCCATGTAAAAATCTTGGTGTTCATGTGTGTGGTTGCATTGATCTATTTCTATGTTCTCTATTGCTGATTCAGTTAGAATTGTGATAATTATTATATCTATTTTATGTGAATGGTTTTATGGACTATTGATTCACCCCCCTCTCAGTATTCCAGATGTTCAACAATTGGTATCAGAGCATAGTTCCTCATAAGGAGCCTAACAACTTGAGGAAGGTCTTATAATTTGAGGATAAGAAATTATTTCCTTTGAAAGTGATCTCTAGTGGATTTTCAAAAGAAATGGGATATCTGAAGGACAAGTTAATGAAAAAAATGAGTATGTTGAAAAACTAGATAGAAAATGTGTTGAAGCATGTGATGATCTATTGGTTAAAGCAGATGAAATTGTCTCCATCCTGCTGCAACAATTGGATGAAAAGAAAAGAATTGAAGAATGTCAAGAAATTGAAATTCAAAGGAAGAAGGATGAATGCATTAAGCTGGAGCAAGAAGAAAAACTCTTGACATCTGATCTAGAAAAAAGGAAAAAAAATTGAAGTCAAATTTAAGGTAATCTCTGCAATGCTTGATGAGTTGATTATCTTTGAGAGAACAAAAATGGATAAAAGTGGTTTAGGGTCTGAAGAAGGTTAGAGTTCTAAAGTGAAGAAATCTACTGACAAGAAGACTCAATGCAAAGATGGACTAATCAAGAATCTAGGAAGCAATTTCAGAAGAACTCTCATCACACAACTTGTTGCAAAAAGGTATCTATCTTTCATGGTGTTTTTCATTCTTGTAAGAAACTTGGTCATAAGGAAAAGGACTGCAAAAGTAAAATTAATGATTCTTTATCATTCTTTGGAAAACAATTTAAGTGAAAAAAGGTTGGACATAAAGCTAGTCTGTGTGACAATAGACTAAGTAAAAGAAAGAATGGAAGAAATAATGTTGTTTTATGTAAGTGTAGCAATCCATAACACCCTGTTAATAACTACAAAAGAATAAAAATAATTATCTAGTCAAGAAGCATTGATCAAGTCATCGATCCAGAAGAAGCAAGAAAAGAGGTGAAAAGGATCTACAAAAAGGAACGATAATTCAAGCAAGTTGAATCAAAATCCTTAGTATTATCTGTGTTGACCTCCAATGTAAATACACCTGCCAATTTTTAAATTCTAGCAATGAATTAGGGGGAGCAATTCTTAGAAAATTTAATAAACCCTCTCATTGGTACTTATGTCACATAATGGTAGAAGTACATTTAATATGGTAATAGATTTAAGGAATTTCTCATTCGCATGTGTGAAGAATGAAGTTTGCAGAATTTGAAAGAACGGAGGTGCACACAATTTTTAAGGCAATCTACCTATAATTTGAAGCATTTATTGTAAAATCATTTAGAATGAAAGAAATAAATTCAGACATTTCAAGAGAAAAATGTATTTTTGGAGAAGAGTGTAAAAGAATTTTAGAGAGAAATTTAAAGTTTTTAGGGTTTAAAGGAGAAATCAAGTTGATTCAAAGTGTTCTTTGGAGGCCTTATACCTACCCATTTCTTTTTAGCATTTACAGAAGTATTCTTGTTTACAAAATATTTCATTTTTATTTCTATGAACAATTCAAAGGTTGTGAATAGTGCAGATAGAGTGCAAGTTAATTTGAGGAAATATTTGAAGAATCTATCGGAAGAGTCTATTGGGGCATTCTCTTACATCTCTCCCAGGATGTTGTCCACATAAGATATTCATGCATTTTTTTATAGTATGATAGAGGAATTTTCCCCATTTTAGTTGAGCATGGTATCAAAGAATGAATTGGAGGAGAACTATGATTCTTACAAAGTGTTAGTTGGGAAGAAATTGGATGTGTGGCAGAAATCCCCTTTGTTCAAGTTCGATAGGAAGAATATTCAAATAGTTTTGAGTATAATTCATTAAGAATTTTTGTGGATTAATGATGCACATTTGATTACCAGAGATGCAATCAGGGATGTAACTATTTTATGTTGTTCTGGACCAATTCCTATATGGAAGAGTATAAATGAGCAAGATACGATTGAGGTAACTAGTGTAGCTCTTGAAGGGAAATAGGTTGATTTGAGATCAATTATGGATCTAGCTATAAGGTATGCAACAATGGTCATTGGTCGTAAAGTTTGTATCCTTAGCAATGACCCCACTATGTCTACTAATATTGTACATATTGCTATTGATATGGTTAAAAGAGGTATGGATTATGGTTTATGTGAATTACTTTAGATACATCTTTTGAAGAATTTAAAGGAATTGAAGAAGAGTAAGAAGAATACCTTCCAATATGGAAATTTAGTTGTCTACTTACTCTTTTACTTTTTGAAAGAGTTACCGAGAATATGAAGAATAGAATGGTCAAATATAGAGCCATTACCCATCAAATTAGGAACTTCATGATAAATTTTGGCAATTCAGATGCACAAGAGAAAAAAATTTCTACATTCTTTGGAACTTTCTAGATGAGAATGAATAGAAGGTCAAGGATTCTAGCAAGTGTTACTGAAAGATACACTGGAAGTATCAATTTTCTAGTCTTTACAAAATTCTGTCACATGGAAGAAGTTGAATCAAGGTTGGTTTGGATATTTGAATTAGATTATGAAGTGTCAGAGGTTGAAATTGATTATTATGCAAAAATTATTTTGGAAAGCCCTAAGAATCCTAAATTAGAAGGTACCTTTGGTAACACAATCAGAACAGAAAAGAAAAGGAAATTTTTTTTCAAAGAAGAATTTGGAGAAGGAAGTGAGTTTCAGAGAGCTCAACATGAGCATGAAAGAGTAAATTTTCAAGGAGCTCTAGAAGAACTACATTAAGTTATTCCTGGTGCTAATTTTGTTTCATCTATTTTTGTTGTGGAGAACAAAGAAATTTGATTAATTCTTTGAAGGACTACATCTTTGGATTAGAAGTGAATAATGTAATCAGGTATGCTAAAGAAAATATGGAAGATATCAAGGAAAAATGTGTAAATGTACATAGTTGAGTGATGAAATATTTGGAGAGTCTACAAGAATGTGAGAAAGAAGCACAAGAACTATTTTATTTTTCCTAAATTGGTCTGACAATATACTAAGCATAAGAAATGAGGTAAGGAGTAGTGAAACTTGGATGGTCACTCAGGAAACTACATATAGATTGGTAGAAGATAGAGACAATCAGAGTAATTGTGCAACTTTAGGATAAATTCTTTTCCCTAGAGAACCAAAGAACAAAAAATATTAAGAAGTTTGTGGCATTGAGAAACATGATTAAAATCATACATGTTATTGTTTCTAGTGCTCTTGACTGTATTGGTGAATTATCAGAGATAAATATAATTAATCACAATACTTTAGCAAATGGTATAAAGTCCTTAACTAAGCTTGAACTATTTCATAAGACTCTTGTAAGTGAAAAAGGGTCATGGGAAGAAGGAAAAGTATAATGGAAGGTCGTCCTAGATAATATCAAAGGTTCTTCTTTAGGTTGATTCAATTTTTGTGTTCATATCTTTTTTGTTGTATTTTGATGCACACATATACTAAACCCAATCCTTTTCCATTGATGTCAAAGGGGGAGAGATAGAGGTTGGTAGAAGAAAAACATTTTTGTGAAGAACATTTTTGATAGGGGGAGTATTCAGTTGCAGTATATTGATTTTTTTTTTGACATGCATGTTGTCATCAATGCCAAAGGGGGTGATTGTTGGAAATATGAATCCTTGCAACATGATCATGAATTTTGGATAGTTTGTGTTGGTTGTTTTTGTGTTGTCGTTGATGTCAACATTGTGACAACCATATGGGAACATTATTTGATTTACCAAAAGTTGTTCTCTATTGGTAATGTTCTTTTGTGATGAGCCGACGCATTAGTATTTGAGTCTAGAATTCACTGCATAAATAAATATGACTCTAATCTCTTAACGATGTTATCATGTATCATTAAAAAATTTATATGCTATACCTTGAGAAGTTTTGGGCTGTGAGTAGAAAGTTATCTTTGATAGAGTTCAACTCTATATTTTATTGTTGTTTCTTTCTTTGCATAATGGTGTGGGAGACTTCACATTTTCTTAAGGAGAACATTTTAATGTTGCAATTTTTGTGGTAGTCTATTTGATGATATTATGATGAGAATTTAATGTGGTCTCAGATCTAGAAGGTGTTTGCTTTGAGGATTGTATGTTGGTTTGGAGGTTCTATGAATTATGTTATAGTCTTTGCTAACCTAACCTATGCAATTCACTATGAAGAATAGTAATGCTTTCTAGATGTCAGCCGACTTGGTATAATGCACTACATGAATAAAATGTTTTAAATCATATATGGTGTTGAAAAGGGTGTTTTTGATTATTTGGTCTTCATCTAATTAGGCTGACCTAATTGATGATTGAGACATACTTGTATATATAATATTCCTTGAAGCTGTGAAGTGAGTGAAGTGAGTAGGAGTGCAAGTGTGGAAGAAACGTGAAAGAGGATCCAAGACTAATGTTTTATCAGTCAAGGATTAGAGAAAATTTATTGAGTGACTGCTATGTGAGGTAGTACTTCATATTCTAAGCTTCATTGGAACTAAATCCTGCACATTGAAGGTGTATTTTATTAGTTCATACTTTTGGCAATGAACCATGCAATCATTGTATCTTGGCAATTAGCCATCTTTTGTATTCAGGAAGTGATCCTTTCAAGCACAGTGAGTCCTAGTAGTGAGCCCTATAATATCTTGCATTCAGATACAATATATTGTGAGTTAACCCTCACTGTGGTTTTTCCCCTTTTGGGTTTTCCACGTAAAAATCTTGGTGTTCATTTGTGTGGTTGCATTGATTTGTTTCTATGTTCTGTCTTGTTGATTTAGTTAGAATTGTGATAATGATTATATGGATTTTATATGAATGTTTTTATGGAATACTGATTCATTCCCCTCTCAGTATTCTAGATTTTCAACACTTATTGACTCACCTTCTTCAGTTGAGGTTGCATCTAATCATGATGTGACATTTGGTTACATGGATACACTTGGATAGTTTTCAGAGACATCTTTCATGTTGATTCTTCCTCCCCCTTATCTTTTTTTAGAGTTGGAGTTTCTCTTGTATCAGTGGTTGTTTCCCTGTAAAGGGAGACATGTTTGCAGACATGGGATATTCTTCAGACTTCCAGGATCAACATATGAGTTTCTTCATCATGTGGGGGATTTTTCAAAATTTTCTATGGGGAGGCTACATAGTCTCTCTCCTTTTGTATTTTGTTGAGATCAGTGACAAGATTGTCCTTGGGGGGTCTTGTGAAGTTTTCCTCCCACTTTTCCAACTTTCTTTTTTTCATCTTTTTTCTCTCTTTTGGAGAGTACTTTTCTCCCACAAGGTTTTTCTCATTTTTATTTGGTTGTGAGAGATTGCATTGATTCATTAAAATACGAGACTCTAAAAACAAATATGTAATGGATAACAAAAAGGAATCCCAATTAGGATGACATTTATATACTTTTTGCAATGAATCACGAGAATTTCTCAATGAATCACCAATAGGAAATAAATGTGTTATCTTAATTAGAAAATTAGGAGTCGTAGGAGAAGTCTCTAGATCATCAAGATGCTCAAATTTAACATCATATTCAAACTCCTCCAAGGCTCCATCATTAAATGGTAGATTATCAACAACATCAAGTGGAATTAAGAAATCTGATGTAGGATCATTTGGGAATGGAGGATTATATGGATCTCAAAAAATCTCCTAAATATAGGTCTAAACTATAGGTGGCCACAAGATTCCTAAAATTTGATTATAGGTCTCTTTTAATATGCTTGCACTAAAACTAGAACCAATCAATCCTATAATATGATCGTTCTTATTACCTCAAATTTATTTCTTCTATGTTGTCTCTAGCTTAGGAATGAGTTCATAGGGTTGAGGAAAAGTATTGAGCCACTTGCAATGTGTGAAATTCCATTTTTTATCAAGAATCATAATTATTCTTAGTCAGAATAATTATAGAAGGATGAGTTGCATTACCCATGATTACAATGATGATACACTTCTCAAATAAAAAAATCAAATATCAATACATGAAATGAGGCTAAAATGAAGTATAATAATAAAAAAACATACTCCATACTAGCAAATTATCTAAGTAATCTCTAATATACCCATGAGGAAAGAACTAAATCAATTATATACCTAGGATAGAAATAAAAAAGTGCATTGATGGTTGGATAGAGCTCCTCAATACCTTTCCAATGTTGTAAGAATCATGAAAATAAAAAATAATGATGAAAAATTATGAGTTGGAGAGACAAAACATAAGATTTGACTGCAATCATCAATTAAATGTACCTACAACATAACCTAGAAAAAATACCTACACCACTATGAACTAGACAATACCAACCTTTTATGGGTATCTCATTTGTTTTTTTTTTATATTCTCACAAAAAATTATGCTCTATGGAAAAAAATGACCCAATTTATGCTCCCAGGGAAATACATAAGCCCCTTGGGGGTTGGTGGTAAGTCACCCCACATGACTATGGGTTCTATCAAAGGAAAAAAATGCTCATCATATAGGGCATAAATACTACTCCAGTGGTAGGGGCAAGATACCTAGGCCACCTGCTAGTGCTGCTAATATTTAAAGCTCCCTCTAACTACTGATAGGTGGGTGATATGAGCATTAGAAACATTTCAAAAATTTAAATGACCATTGACCACTTTGTATGGTGACACAAAGTGATGTCAGATCATGCCAAGAGACATACTATGACATGACTAAAGTGACACTGATTGTGTAGAAAAGTACATGTTCTTATATAGATAACAATATTCACTACAAGATATTGATACAATAGAAAATACCACTGACACATGTAGAGGATAGATTTGAAACCAATGAGATTATGCCAAAGTTGTATGATATGGATCTATATCATATAGCTTATGTACAAATGGAAATGATAGGAAAGAAACCTTTGATGCCCCTCAGATAAAAGTTTCTGATTTCAATGATTTGATATTCAATATTTAGGTTTTAGAGCCTTTTTGATGCAATGTAAAATCATATTCAATTCATGTTACCCCATAAATTTAGATACCTTTTAGCTCTGGTAACTTTAACACTACTTGAAACCCTTGTAGAGAAGACAAAACATAACAAAATTTGAAAAAATGAAAGGAAAACTTGAATTTATTTGATGCCTTGGATTCTAACATGAGGTCTTTGAAACCTCAAAATACGTTAAAAAAAAATTCAAGCCAAGATGAATCCCTTAGATCTAGAAAGGAATTTGCAACAATGGAGGTTTGATAGCATGTAGGAGTTAATGGTGACTCCCAACACCCCAAAGTATAATTTCTAGAAAAAAATATCTTCCACATGGGAGAAACTAGCATGAATAGATTGCTATAATTATCGATTCAAGATTCCAAGATTGAATATGTAATTTACATTTGATTCCTTGCTTATAAAGGCAAGTTGTAAGATAGGATAAGATAAGATCTTGGCATGTGTCTTAATCTTGTATAATGAGACAAATACCCCAAAAATATTAAATGACATAGGAAAAATGCATTAAATAAAATCCAACTAGATAAGATATGATAATTTATATTATCTAGATAAATAATACTTCTAGAAAACCACCCATTACCTAATTAAACATTAACATGTAAATGACACACACTAATTTACTAGTTAGGTAAAATACCTATTTACACCAATGGGTTTGACAAGTGGGTTTCTAATTTACACTTTTTTATGGGGGTTTTTGAGGTAAGATTTTGTTGAAGATCTCATAGACAAAATTAAATATCATCATTGAGTCTAGAAGTCCAATTTTTTTTTTTTCATATAAAGCATGACTATATTTTATTACAATAGAAAAAAATTGATTATTTTAAAGGCCATGAAGAATCTTTAAAAAATATTTCATATAGAGTTCATAAAATAACATAATTTCATACATTATAGACAATTAGAATCAATAAATAATATAATATGCCTTGGTTATAGGTTGGGTCACCTAGGTATAACATTATTTAAAAAATAATAATTTGGCAAGTACATCATATAGGGTGATGTCAACATCCATAATTTGGTAGCTTCTTAGGCTTTGTTTGAGCTTATATAAAAATATATTTAGCAAGAACACTTCACTACTTTAAGGAAGTTGTATTTGTAATTGTTAAAAAGAGTAACCTTATTTTTTTTAGGAGTGATATTTCAATTGAGTTTTATGGGGTTCCTTTTATTAGGTTCATATATAATAATACTATGTAAAAAGTGCCACCATCACACTCTGTTCTCGAGGAATTTTCATTAGTTTTTAAATTATTAATCTATTTAAAGTTTTAAATTGTGTTGTAACTATTATGGATGCTATTTATCATTCTAGATCATATGAATTACTTATCAAAAATTGATGGATCAAGAATTATTTCCATATGTATGGTTTATCACCATCTCAATGGATATGTTCTTGAACCAAGCGGTCTATATTAGAAGGATAAATGACGTGAGAACAAGGAATACATTAATGGTATCATTTATCTCACTATTTTTGAGGATATAATCTATTAAATCACTCATTCGTAATGCATTTTAATTACCTAGGAAACTATATGGAGATCTTGAATCATCATCTAAAAGTGACATTTCATTAGAGGAAATTTTACATGTGCATGATACTAAGACACCTACTAACACCTATTTTATAAATTTTCATGCTCATGAAACCAATGTGATCACATAGAATGTGTATATTTTCCATTTGATATCCACTTAGATTCCTATACCTTGAATAGATTCAATATTTTTTTCACTACAGACACATCATGTGATGAACATGTAGACGTATAAACTTCAATATCTCCACCTACTAATTGTATAGAGTTAATATTTATCTTCTTGATTATTCAGTTCTATATTTATTTGACATACATATTATGTTTGTATAATTTAATATTTAAGTTTTTAAAGAAACCATTGAGGATATGTTTCTCCTTTTTATTTATAACTCACATGGAGTTGTATCTCCTAATTCAGATTTAATGAATAAATGTTCTAACCATCTTATTTTTTCTCTATTTCTATGTTCTTACATGGTGATAAATTCTACACTTCTTGAGTCTTAATATTCACCTTCATCATTGTTTACATTGAATCCTTTTGCATGGGACGAGGCTAATACCATTTATCAATTTCACTCATAGCTTAGTACTAGCATTGATAATATTGAGTAGTTTTTGGAAACTTTCATCCTAGAATTTTCTTTCATTCACTTCGCCACTTGAATGGAATTCAATAGATCTATAACTCACTTAATTTATTTCTTTTGAAAGATAAATGCATCATTTATCATAAAGGGGCCTCTAAAGTAATTTATTTTGTGATTATCTACATCTATATTTTCTCTCTTCCATGTGGAGGAATTTATAGGCTTTATCTTATAGGGATTTTAGGATATTATTTCATCTTTCTCCTTCTTGAGAGGGCGTTCTTTTCCTACAATTTTTCTTCCTCTTTTTTTTTTTTTTTAAAGGGGACATATTGTATATGCATACCTAAAATGGGAACATATTTATAGGGCCCATATATATGCACCTAAGTTATGCTTATGATGGGGGTGTTGGTGCATTATTTTATTTCTTCCATTTAGTTATTTATTTTATTACACATTATGAACCTAGAGTAGGCTCACTTAGGTAGGTTGAATTTTTTTTGTTAAAATAATAATGACATGTGTTTATCTCAATTGGAGGTAGCCACATGCCATTACCACCAATACATCATCAATCCTTAATTAATGATAGTTAGATACCCCCTCTATTTAGTTAAGAGTACCTCAAATTTAGTTAGATCGAAGTAACTTATCTCTTCATTGAGGGTTAACTCATTATCTCTTGGACATGTCACTTCCTTGAGTCATGCTTCCAAGAGGCCTATTTTTATGTATATCATCTATGTATTTGGTTGCTGAGTCGATTATTACATAGCCCATATTTTGGAATAGCTATGTAATGGATCTCTAATCTTCATTATTATGTATAATTCATTTTTGTGTAACTCCTCTCATCCATCTCTATATTGAGAATCACATAATTAGCATCATTGATAAAACCTAAAAATATAAACATACAATTTTTATTATATCATAACTATATCACCTCTTTCATTGTAGCCAATTTTCTTAGTGGCTTGATATATATATATATATTCATTCTTTCATAACTAGTTTAATTTTACAGTTTGATATTGATTTTAATTGTTTAAATTTTTGTATAATACCTTTAAAAAATGTTCAAAGACACAATATACAGTTTGTAGACATGCTTGCTTCACTTATTGTACTAAGCTATATTTTCAATCCCATGGTTCTGTATAGTCATTTACAAACATCTATTCTAATTTTTAATTTTTTTAACATTTATTTGAATAAATATTTTGACTTTGTTTTAACAGACATATATTAATATACTTCCAAATTTTTTTATAATATATAGTTTTTGTAATAATCCAAATTGATTCCTTAGAAGGTAGCTTACAAGATACAAACTATATATATATATAACAACATCATCAATATAAGTTATTACATAAATTAATTATTATTATTTTTCATTTTATATAGCAAATGCCATAATTGGCAAGAAACTGAGAAGAAAGAATTAACAGGGTTTACAAACCCGTCGCGCATCCATTCATCTTTGAGTATTCTTCATTTGAATTCAAATTTTGGAGAGATAATCACACCACCGAAACAAGATAAGAATAGAATACTATCATATTTCTGTCCATTCAATATTTTTTGATAATAACCTGCATTAACAATGCTGGATTTGAGGTTAAAAAACATTAAAATAATAATAAGAGCCCTGGGCTTATAGTTCAAGTAAATTATAGACACTGAAAAAGAATAAAGATTCATGGAAATTGTGATAATGGCATTTGAAAAGCTTGTGAATTCAATCGGAGACAACAAATTAATATGCCGACTGGAAACTACAGTAATTGAGAAGTAAAAATAAATGTAACAACAATAAATGTAATATCGTACAAAAATATCGTACAATTCATTTCCTAAATACAGAAACTTAATCTTGAAAAAAGACACCAATTTCTGAAAGAGGTTTGAGAAGCCATAAAAGCATTATATTATCGAACCCCAAAATGCAAAAATATATTAACATAAATTGTATACCACAGAATTGTCGAGGATGTGCACACAATTTCCATTACAGAAACAGGTAGCAGGAATCTGATAACTGACGTTCGCTTTTACCATTTAAAGAATAGGCTCTGTCTTTACAAGAGTCTATAGATTATTGAATTCGGACAACAATAATGCAAATATTATGTTGAAAAATATCTCATGGTGGCACAAATCAATTCAGACAAAAAGAATGCCTGGTTAACAGCTTTTCAAATTAGAAGAGAAGCACATCCCATGGTAGAATTCCCTTTGATTAACACTTCTAATTTAAGCAAACCCTAAATCAGTGTATGGGCTATTTGACAATATAACTAATATCAAGCAATGTAAATACTAAATAATGATAATAAATTATTTCCTTCTGCTTGACTGAACTGCTTAGAAACAAGAAGAGCAAAACTTAATAACGAGAATTGGTTGTAAGGAATCCCGGAGCTATAGTTATGATTAGCTTGTCCTCCTGGAGGTCAATGATAGAGGGAGTTGTAAATGGAAACGCGGTCTTGAAGAATAAGGCGAAGCTCCTCTCTTCTGGCAGCTGGAGGCTTAGCAAGCCGTTCACTATAAAAAGATTGAGCAGAGATATGCTCATTTAGCAAGTCATCCACAATGTACGGCGTATCACTATATACCTGAACGAAATAGACGTCCATAGGAATTCCGTCATAGTATACAACGTCACCAGGACGTCCACCATTGAAGTGAATGACATATGTCTTCACTGCAATCCCATTTGGTAGAATGGAAGGTTCAAGAGTTTTAATAGCTCGGTGTAACCAACGTTCTTCTGCAGTTGCAGTTGCCCAGTTATGTGACCATTTGTACAGACTAACATTAACCCACCCCAGCCCATGTTCGATCTGCCCAAAGAAATGAGGGTGTGTCCGCTGAAACTGGGCCAGCTGTGAAATTAGTATCCAGAAATCATGCCTCACAACGTCATCATCAATCTCCGCAAACTCAAGTGGGTAAGTGAAAACATTCTTCATGCTTCGTTTCCTTATCTATCTTCTCTTCTCCCACCAAAATCTGCTTTCAATCTAACTATGCTTATTCTTAATTGGTATTTTCTACTAATGCACTTATAACCCACTTTTGAGACCGATTGTATCTCTTCATTACAATCTTGTAATGTTTCTTGTTATTGCTATCTTTCTTTTAATCTCCACGTTAAACCCTTTTACATTTACTCATACATCTTGTAATCAAGCTTACTAAATGGAACTAACTTTACCTGAACCACAACAGCGGCTGGGAGATTTTATTAAGATAGCAAGTGGGGTTTTTATATTCATAGTTTAAAGTGTTCGAATTAGATTCTTTTCACATTTCGACCGTTCAAGCTGTTTATTATTTCTAATATGTAATATGTAATTAATATGAATAAGGAATTCAAGATTTGAAGCTTCCCTGTGATATATGGTAAACATCCAATTTGATTATAGAAAGAGCTGTTAACGATCCAGAACAAAATATAATAGTCAGTAATATAATATTAGTTCAAATATTTTATGATTGATGGTGAAATATGATTCGAAATGTTAATAAAAAATATTATATAATCAAATTTTAAAATATCCAAATTAATATATAAATTATTTTTTTCAATATAATAATTTCTGTTAATATTTTCTTGAATACATAAATCTAAATTAGAAATATTAAAAACTAAAATATGTGAGAGTATGAAATTATAAACAAGTGAAATATGAAAGATTATAAATCCATAATAAATGTTGAAGGAAAAGGTAGAAAGAGAGCAGAAAAACATGACAAAAAAATATAATAAACAAAAAGACTGTTGTTACTTATATTGAAATTAAACTAACTTGTTACAAAGCTTTAGATCTTTGTTGTGCAGGCACATAACAAAAATTAAATTGACTTCCTTCCTTTATTTATCGAACTTCTTACACAAGCCTTTCCTATGAGATTGAACTTCTCTTTATTTTTTTATTTTATTAAATATAGTTTAAGAAACAAGATGATACTATAGTTACATTATTAGGTCAATCTTAGCCTTATTTTCTACATGTTATACATGATTTTTTTTCAACAATTTTATGAATTTCACATATTTACATAATTTGTTTTACCGCATTTAGTTTGTTACTGATATACTTTCTTTAGAATTTCATAAATTCTTCTTTGAAGGGTGTGTTTTCCTTTGAGTTGAACGACCAGTGCCCTACATTAAATTCCTCATTTCTACTAATTTCCACCTTTTCATCCCTTTTCAGCTTACCAAACTTTGCCTTTGATGTCCTGAATGTCATTGTTACCTACATGGAGATAGAGAAATAGACAGAGAAGTAAGTGCTCTCTTTTTCTCTTGAAATTTCTCCTAGTTTCTTTCTTTCTAGATATACAATAGGATTTCATTAGTTAAAGCTATCCAAAATAGATGATCTATTTTTTTCAACATTTGCAATTTGGCCAAATAAAATTTCTCTTATTAATGAAGTTACAATTTCTCCAATCTTGTAGAAAAAGGAATAAAAACTAGATTTCTTTTGCAAAAAAATTGTCAAAGAAAATATGTTCAATTGTTTTAGTTTTTTTTCATACATAAAAAATTTCAATATTATTTTTAGTTATGGAATAAGGGAGTTTCTTTATTAACAACAACCATTTAAATCATGTATTTTTTTTGGCTCTACTATGCTATTCCAATTCCCATTAAATTTGTTTTTCGAAACTCTTTCATTTTCCTTTAATCCTCAATTTTTATTAACATGTTCAATGATATATTTTGATTCACTAAGAGTGATAGATTTTTTTTATTTATTTCAAGGCATCCATCTTGGATCCATTTGCCCATGTGTAATTTTCTAGATTAATAACCCCATTTTTTTCACAACATTTCCTATTGTTTGTTGGCTTTTAAATATTTTTCCATGAGTCTCTTATAATTGTATAATTTCCCCAATGTGTTTTCAGTAGATCGAATTCATTCCTAAGGGAATCCTAGGATTTTAATTGGTCATTAGTGACAATAATATTTATGTTTTTGATACCATTTTTCCCTAAGCCTTGTTGAGCAACCTTGGAGTAGGGAAAGGTGATTTTCTTTATGTTCAAAGTTCCACAATATAGAATTATTTATATAGTTTATATAATTCTTCATATCAATCCTTTCACTATTGGTTATGTTGGTTTTAATAAGTTCCAAGGATTTCCAAATAGTTTTGAATATTAGTGAACCACTAGGTTGAACTGGGAAGTCCCCCGTTAGTAGATCACATACTGAGTTATCCTTCTAGGTGTTTTCTTTTTTTGGGACAACTTTTTCAATATTTTTCCTTACTAGGGTATTTCATTGTTCATCTCCATTGAAGGAGTTTATTATCCATTTTACTACTAGAGCTATGCCATGAAACTTAAGATCTTTCAACCCTAACCCCCCAAGCTCCTTACCAATGCAACACCAATTCCAATTCACAACATGTTTCTTTTTTTCCCTTTTCCAACAAACCAAAGAAATTATTTTCTTTTTACACCTCTTCAATCTAGTATCTATAATATACCCACACTGAGGAATAGTAAATGGTGTATGAGGGGATGATTTTATGATAGACCTGAAATCTACTAGCAAGTGTAAGAAATTTTATGTTCCAACTATTCATTTTTTTTTCTATTTTATTCATGACTTAATTCCACATTTCTTTTAGGCATGGATTAATGACAAAGGGAGTACTTAAGTACCTTACTTTAGTGCTTGGATCACCCCATTGGATCTAAAAGTTGTTGAATTAGTATGAGGGGAGGTTTTCTTATTCTAAATTAATAAAAAATATTGTGTCATCAACAAAATGAATATTTATTAACTTAATTTCATTAGGTAGGTACAAGCCTCTTACTTTCTTACTAGCCAATTTGTCCCTTAATAGGTAGTAAAGAGATTTAGTAGCAATTACAAACAAGTTCAGTGCAAGGGGACAACCTTGTCTTATTGATTTATTTAATAAGATATGGTTTTTCAAGGTGCCATTTATATCTAGTTAGGTAATAGAATCTTGTAATAAGGTCTTGATCATTTTCTAGAACATGTTTGGTGATGAATGAGCATCCAATGGTGTAAGGGAAATCTTGCATCACCCAAAAATATTGTGTTTTCATTTGTTTGTAGTTTCCTTAGTTGTCTTGGGGCCCATGGTGACTATGCAATCTTTGGGATAGTTATAAGTTTGAAACAACCAAAAAATAGTCACTAGCTATTTTTAGTAAGTCAATCTATTTGAGTTGTATGGACACAAAAATTGACCTTAAGGAGTGAAATTGGAAAATAATATTTTTGGTGAAAGAATCATCTCAAAATCATGTACTGTTTGGAAGATATTAAATTTTTATCTTGGGGAATTTTTCCAATGAAGTTTAAAACTAAAAAGTTGACGCCCTAGAAAAATATGACTATAGATCTCTTCACAAGCTTTCCAACGATATATTACAATTAAAAATATAATGGTTGGATCAAGAGTTATGGCCCTGACAAGCTGCCCCAGTAAAAAGTGAATTTCATTAAAATATCTTCCTAGGAAAGAAATCAAATGGTGGGACTTTTGGTACCAAAACAAAAGACAAAGTTACATTATCTCGAACATTCTATGGTAGCTATTGGGTAAAATAGAAGGGTTAAGTGGGGTTGTAGAAGGTGGCTCCATTAGTGCAGATTATGGTTCCAAATAATAGATTTTCTCTTAGAGTTGATTTTGTTGTAATGAATCAAGCCAATGAGGTTGTAGCATTGTAATTTCGAAATCTATAATTTCATTTTTTGAAAAATAATTTAAAGTGAGTTATTTTTCATCTCACATCTTTTGTGTGGGTTTCAGGTGATGTAGCCCTCATCATTTGGAAAGCCAAAAGCTTTGAGAGTCACTATGAGGAATGACCACTCCATTCTGTGGTATGCTTTTTTAAAATTAAGTAGAAGAAAATAAACATCTTATGATTATTGAAAGAATGAAGAAGCAACCCCTTTAATGTGTTTTCATTGATGTCTACATTGGTTGTTGATATGTACTCTAATACGGTGAATAAAATGGAGATATCTTAATCCAATATTTTGGTCCGCATTCACTCAATATGATATGATCATCTTATGTAGTGATAATATTCTTTTCCTAACTACTATATGCATCTATTTTTTAGATTTGAGTCACCTTGGATGTATAGTTCAAAATATATAAGTGATAGTAATTCAACATATAGTTTCGGCTTTGTACAGTGTAAATGGTTGAGCAATTCAATTTGCATTCCTCCAATGTTAGGAATCATACTTTACATTTTTTGGAGATTGCTTACTAGTGTTAGTACAGTATATATTCAATATGGAGCATGAATATTTGATCAAGTTGATCACTGGTGTTTGATCAATTGGCATATTTTGTGATTAGGTCTAATTCCTAGCCAACCTAATGGTTGGTGTGTGTTGTGGTGATTAAATATGTATTGCAAATTTTAGTAAGATATATTTTAGGTCCATGCTGACCTAAATTAAGTGTTTCATTTTTTCTTTAATCTCAAAGATGTTTTTGATTCATGTGTGGAACCAACAAGACAATTTTGATTTAATATAGGGCTACATCTAATTAGGCCAACATAATTGATCTATGTAGATGAATTGGGTATATATGTAAGAAATTATGGAGATTGTAGTTTTGACATGACATGTGATGAGATGTGAATATGTGAATTGTTGTATGTACATGATCAGATCTATAGAAAACATGTGAATTTTGAGCGAATGTAAAGTAGAGCAATGTTTTGTGTTTTATATCTGATAAAGTTCATATAGTCAGTATGTTTAGCTTCAAAGGAACTAATTTTAGCACAAGGAAGTACATTTTGTATTAGTTCATATCCTAGCTGTGTGGCCACTTCTATTTTATATCTATCTTTTTATGGTTGTGAGCCTTATTGGACATTGTGTCCTAACATTGAACCTCTTTAATATCTTATAACCAGTTATAATATATTATGAGCTAATCTTCATTGTGGTTTTTCCCTTTTTGGGTTTTCCACTTAAAAATACTAGAGTTCTTGTGTCATGTGATCTTGTGATTGTTTCATGCTTTCATCCTTTGATATAGTTAGATATGTTTTTTCTAATTGGATGGATTATGGTCAAATGGTTTAATAAAATACTAAATCACCCATCCTCTTAATATTATAGGTGTTGAAAATTTGGTATCAGAGCTTGGTTCCTTCTAAGAATCCTAACATCTTGAGGAAGATCTTAAAGATAGAACACATGACTGATCCTACTGCTAAAAGTGATTGCATGACTAATAAAGAAGAAATATACGTTTCTCTTGAAGATCTTGACAAAGTTGAAGGTGAAAATAAGGACTTGAAGGAAAATCTCAAGGAAGCAAATGAATGCATCAAAAAATTTAGAGAACAAATTAAAAAAAATGAGAAATACATAGGGAAGTCAATGAACAATTAAAGCAAGCAAATGAATACATCACCAGATTGAAAGTACAAATGGAAGAAAAGAAAAGAATATAGGAATGTCTAAATGCAATGTTAAAAAGCAAGACTGGTGAATACAAAAGACTTGAACAAGAAGTGGTAACTCTAAGATCGGATCTAGAAAAAGTAAGAGTTCATGAGAAAAAATTTAAGACAAGCTCTACAATGCTAGATGAATTGATTGTAGGAAAAAAAAACCATCAAAAGATAAAGCATGTTTGGGACATGAAGAAGGAGAAAGATCAAAGTCTAATCAAACCCCTAACAAGGTTGACAATATATAAAGGACTCAAGGCAATGTTTAAAAAATTAAGAATCAAAGAAGTAATGCTAGAAGACCCCCTACAAGACAACCAAATGCTCAAAGGTACCCATAATTTAATGGTATTTACTTTTTTTGAAACAAATTTGGACATAAAGAAATATAATGTATAATTAGAATAAATAAAAATGTTGGATCCTTCTCTAGACAATGTTTTGCATGCAAGAAACTTTGACATAGAGCTATTGAGTGCATAAGTCAGATGATGAATATATATAATGTTGGTTGAATGGTTCAATATTTTAATGGTTATTGTTATACATCCAATGTATTTGGAAACAAAGATAACTAGTGTAGATAAAGATTGAATAGAGGTTAATTTCGTTAGAAAAGTGTTGTATGCTATAGTTGCAATAAACCTAGACACATTTCAAAATATTGCAGAAGTAAGAATGAAAGACTAATTTGAGAAAGAGGAAAGAACATGTGAAGAAAATTGATCCTAATGAAGTCAAGAATGAAATGGAGAAGATTTGGAGAAATAAAGAGGAATCAAGAACTACAAATGAAGGTGTACCTCTCTCTAGTACAAATAATTCTTGTGAAAATTAAACATAGGCATGGGCTTAGGGGAGAATAACAAAAAAAAAAAATGAACCCCCAAAAATATGAGTTGTTAAAGAGTGAAATAAAGATATACATATGGTATAAAATGAAAAGCTTAATCTTTTGGAAAAGAAACCAAAAGAAAATATGTAAATTTGAAGAAATGTAAAGTGTTTTAGGATTTATAGTGTATCGATGAAGGGTTTTATCATCTTTATGGAATTTGAAACATCTAATGTGGAATTAGGGAAAAGAAAAAAGGTTTCAAGTGATTTTCCAAGTTGATTTTAATCACATTTTCACATTCTAAGAAAGTAGAGTGAGATGATGGAGATTTGAAGGTGATTCCAAGGTGATTCTTGGAAAGTAAATCTACTAAATAATATGAAGTGGACATCAAGAATGTATATATTGATCTTGAATAATATGTTAAATAATGCTTGCAAATAGATCTTAAATGCTACATCAACAAAATTAGCTCAACCACATGCCTGATGCACTATGCCTTTGACAAGATGTTATGACCTTGAATTGCTGCAATAAAAATTCACTAATTTTCCTTTGAATACCTTTGAAATGCTCTTGTGAATGTACTCTTGATTTCTTATGAACATGCTTAGATTCTCTAGGATGAAACTATGTAAACTAATCTTCAAATAATCCAAGTTGACATCAGATCTAGGATTCAAAATCATTAAAATCCCACCATAAATAAATCAAAAAGGGGTGTCCTAAGTAGGGATGACCCATTCACCATGTTGAGAGAATGGGTCCTAGCACAATCTTCTAGGAGCAAGCTTCAGGGAAATGAAATAACATCAAAAACACATCTCAAATATTCCAAAAAAGGGGTGTCCTAGGTTAGGACCCATTCGCCTCCTTGGGAAAATGGGTCCTAGCACAATTTTCTAGGACCCCAACTTTTCCAAGTTAATGTCATGTAATATCATTAATGGGTGTTGGGATAAATCCTTCAAAAATGCAATTAATAAGGCTTAGATTTGAATTAAAGTGCCAATCAAGCTCAATTATCCACAATTAATTAATGAGTCCCTAGGTAAGTGTGAAAGTGTAGGAAAACACATTACAACATTAAATCAAGGAAACATTAGGTTCATTTGTTGTTAATTATTTACAAATGTAGGAAAAAGGATACATTTTTCATTAATAGATTTCCCCCCCACTTTAGTGAGAGTTTTCCCCATGAAAAACTCACACTAAAGTAGACATTCAAGACAATTAAGTATGCAACATTGAAAAAGATACATATTCATACCTTATCAAAGGACAGTAAAGAGTAAAATAAAATAAAGGATGAAGCACAAAAATTTCAACACAATGTGAAATGTAGTTGTTTGTCCATAATATGAGTTGCTTACTTAGGGGTAGTGGAACCTTAGTCGATCCACAAGGTGAGTTATCCCAACGAGGTGGAAAATGAGAGAATCATAATAGCCTCTGATATCATACAAAAATTATCCTCCTAGAAACTTTGATAAGGCAACAAAATTCTATGCTTTTGAATGCCTTTGAATGTCATGTCTATAAGTTTTTGTTAAAGGGGATTTTTATTTGTTTGTGTAAGGTCTTCTTCTTAGGGAACATCATGCCGAAGGTCTCCAAGAGAGTACAAGTCAAAGAGAATTAGATTGCTACTTATGGTATGCCTCATTCACATCATGCCACGAATGTATATCATATGCTTAAAAATATCATGCTCTTGAAGGACATCAAATGAAATGACACCACCAAGAAAAGGACACATCACAAGAAAAAAATAAAATCATGCAATGAAATATGCTGAAATATGTCATCAATATATGCACCCACTTTAAAGTAGTTGCTAACACCATTATTGTGAGTAATTTATTTAAAGTAGCCAATGTTTTTTCCTAATACATGAGATCTTTCCTTGGAAAACCCTATGCCAAGTCATATACATTTCTAAAATAAATCTATTCCATGAAAAAAGAGGGAAGGGGTTTTCCCTAAAATACATAAGGGATCTATGGATTTGGGGTCAATATGTCTTTGCTACAATGTTGTTTTATAGCTCAAAACTACCATCATTTCCTAAATACTCATAGAACTTGAAGAATGACACAAAGACAGTGAAAAAAAAGAAAAGGCCTTTTGGGTCAACATAGAAGAGATCTAAATGTATCAATGCCTTGCATCATTCCTTATAGAGTAATGCACAAAAAGAGAGAGAATAAACAATATAGAGAAGAAAGTAGGTACATATAGAGGAATGCACAAAAAGAGAGATATATCAAATGAAGCATCATGGGGGATCACATACAAACATACAACCACATAAAGAAACATGAAAAAGAAAAATAATAGTAAGGCATGTGTGAGTCAACCTAGAGTATTTGTGATCCACATCCCAATCTTGATCTGTATAAATGGAGGTGGACAACTAGCCAAAGGCACAGTGACAAGTGCCAAACTAGGGAAAGCACCAAGTTCAACACTCTTTTTAGGATATTATTCATTTAAGTTCATAGAAGAGGAAAATAATGTATTCAATTCATTATGCACTTTTTCATCAATCTTTCTAATGTTAGTATCATCATCTAGATTAATGACAATGGTAGGTTGAATGACAATGTCCATTGAATGTTATTATTTTTGTTGTAGCTAGGGTATAGAGTCATCATGCATTACTTCAGGTAAGTAGGGATTTTGATTTTATTTTTTATTCTCTCCTTCTTTAGTTTATAACATATGAGCAATAACACAACATCTATGCCTACGCTCTCTAGAACTTTGAATTTGTTTCAATCTATTGTCAATTTGTGTTTGTGTAAGAGCAGGTTTGTCGATTGAATATGTATCTTCTTTCCCTTGGGAGGAATGGAAGAAACAACAAGAGGTTGTTCAACCACTTTCTCTTTAGCTTTGCAAACTTTTTTGGTTTTATGAGGAACAATGAGATTGTTTTGGTTATCTAATGGCCTCTTATAAAAAATGGTAGGAGGTTATGTTATAGATTGTTCTTGGATTTTTGGAACAGAATTCAGTTCAATCATTATTTCATCAAGGATAGGTGGTTCACTCATAGGTTGAGGCATTTTCTGAAGGGATAATTTTTCTATGTGCTTTGCCTTTAATTTTTGATACGATTTGAAAAATAAGTCTTCACGAGGCTTAATAGGTTCTTAGGCTTAGGCCAAAATAAATCTAATGAAAAGTTCCCTTGGGAAGAGGTAGGATTAAACCCATTATGATGATCAGTAAGGACATCATTGCCAAATGGAAACTTTAAACATTTATTCACAATCGAAGGGATGACATTCATTGAGTGGCTCCATGGGTAGCCTAACTTCACCTGAAATTGGTTTGATTGCAGGATGATTATGAATGATATGATTAATTTTTTAGTCCAACTTTTAAAGGAAGATCTATCAATTAAATCGTAGGATAATCAAAACCAGTGTACATATTGATCCATGCTTTTGGTCTATCATATGTATCTTGGTAGATTTCATGCATGAATAGGAATTCTTCACTCTCCACGAGGTGTGAACAATTAATATCCCTTTAGTGGTCTTATCATTAATTCAACCAATTATGTAAAGAGGACCATTAGGTGCACGTTTAAGTATGTCATTTTATGAGAAAGCAATATCAAGAGGATTTTTGGTTGAGCCCTTACAAGATTTAGCTTCAATAAATGCTATCACTTTAATTGGTTGTTCTTCATTGTTGTCTTTTATGTTTTCATTAGCTGTGTCAACATTCATCACATCATTCTTGGTTTCACTACCTTTGAAAAATGAAATAGTGTTCTTTGGCATGGGATTGGTAAAGATTTATAAATTTTGGTTAGGAGGGGCTACAAACTTATTACCCTGATCATTCACACCTCTGATTTGAAGTTGATTATTATCAATAAGGTCTTGCACAAGATGTTTAATACACTTACAATATTCCATACCATGTCCATTTTGTTGTTGATAATGGCAATAAGAGTTTTGTCGAAAGCTTGTAGGCAAGGGTATATTAGGATCATGCTCTTTAATAGGAGGTAAGGTAATCATGTTGTATCTCATAAACCGCAACATGATATTATGAAGGGTATCAGGTAGAGGAGTGAACTCTCTACTCCTATCCCAAAAATATTTTTTTGTTTTTATAGAATCCACTTCATTATTGGTTTGTTGATTTGGTTGAGGGGAATTCAGTTGTTAAAATCCCTTATTTTTGTTCTTTAAAGGTTGGTAACTATTTTGAGTTGTGGATTTAGAATTTTTAGGATGACTAGGGAGATTTCTCACATCACAACCATGAGTCATATTTTGATAAGCATGAAGTGTTGTATATAACTATGCAAAGGATGTAAATATCAAGATTTCAAGTTTCCTTTGGATCTTGTTTTGTAAGTTGGCAATAAAAATGCATTGAAGGTTAGCATCAAGAAAATTAATGTTTACTTGTAAATAAAGTGTTTGGTATCTTGCTATGAAATTAGTCTTTTTCAGCATCCATTTTTTGTATGTCATTAAATCAATAAGGACCATCTTTGGACCCATGTGAATGTGGAAGTGGTTGTAAAAGGAATCAACAAGTTCATTAAACAAACCAATTGAATTATTTAGTAAAAAGAGAACCACTCTAAAGCAATATCGTTCAAGGACCTAGGAAATAGCTTAGCCAATAGTTTATCTTCAAATATGAAATCACTACACAAGGTTGTAAAAGCATAAACATGGCTAAAAAGATCTCGTTTCCCACCATATTTCTCATATCGGGAAAATTCTATACCTTGTGCCATTTGTGCTCTTAATATGTCCAAGGATAACGGGTTGGTTTTAATGTATTGCAAAGGTTGACCATTGTTGTTTTGTTGTTAGGTTGTAACTTGTTCAAGGGATGTCATGGATTGTAAAAGTGAGTTAAGGAAAGGATCATTGTAATTGTAAGATGGAGGGGAATAAGGTGGAGTAGTGTATGTATGAGGAGGGAAAGTGAATTGTAGGTTGGTGAAGGTGGATGGTTGAGGAGATATTGTATTTGAATGAAAAAAGCTAGAAGGATTTCTTGTGGAAATATCTAAGGAAGTGTACACATTGCTAGTAGGGATGATTGTTGTGGTAGGTTGAGTATTAGTGTATGTAGGAATGGACATTGGTATTGTAGAAGATAGAATTGGAGTTCCACCTTGGATTTAAGTACACCCCAAAGTGTGAGTACAAGTCATGATGGTAGGGACAATTTCGTTCACATTAAGCACATAGGTTGTAGGAGGTAAAGTTATGGGAAATGAAGTATGTAAACTATGAGCCCTAGAGGGTTGATTATCAACACTATCAGAAAGAGAGCTAGAAAACCCAAGATCCATGGTGAGTGAAATATCGCAGGATGACATGAGCCTCAAACAACATCTTACAATAGTATTGTTGATAGGACACCAAGTTGAAAAGCTCATACAAGTTTTACAAACTTAGTGTGCAAACACAAAATGAAAAGAGGCAATGTAATGACCTATAATGAAATGAAATTTTTAGATTCTAAATAATGCAATGCAATAAACTAAAAATGGAATGTTTTAAATGTAATTTTGAATTTTAACAATGCACTAAATGAAGAAAATTAATCTAGATTCCATGAATTTAGTTAAATAAAAAATCAAGAAACTAAAATAGAAATGTAAGAGAGGAACAAAAATCCTAAAACAAAGATTTCAAATTCTAAAAAATGTAAATTAAGACCTAATCAAGGACTCCTTCACTAGTTAGGGTGAATGGGTCCTAGATGAGGACTTTTGAAATGCTTTTGATTGATTTTTATGTGTTTTTCAATGAGTTTCAAATGCTAGAAGATGTAGTTCAAATCTAATTAGGGGCTCATTCACCGCAAGTGGTAAATGGGTCCTATATTAGGGTTTTTTAGCTATTTTGGATTGATTTTTATGATTTTACCAATGTCTTTCAATTAAAT
>VDFB02000015.1:112939012-112952431 GCA_007258455.2 Sequoia sempervirens
GTGTACCCAATAATTCTCAAGTAAAAGTCTTACCTTATTTTATAGTACTTTAAATGGTTAATTGAAGGTGCTTCTTTAGATCTGAGATAGTTGAACCCTAGATTAAAATATGGTATTAGATGGGCAATATAATGATAAAACTGAGGTCCATTGAACACAAATTACAAACATAATTTACTGGACTATGAATAGTGTTACAATTATAATTATTTCTCCTTTACCTACCTTTGCATTAATGAAAAAGATAGCAGATATTGGAAGTTCATTACATGTCTCATGTATGTGTTAGTATTTTAATTTTTTTTAAGTTGTTCAAGAGCTTGATTAGGTAAAGAATATGTTCTACAAGCCATGTTCTCTTGACACTGCTCAGCATTTTCCCTACACATTTTCTCTTCAATGAAACGTTTCTTAACTCCTTCCCTTGTTACCCCTTGGTTGTTCTCAAGTGTAATGCTTTTTCTATTCATCTTGCAATATGTATGTATGATCAGTCATCTCTTATGAAGCATGGATAACCTTTTATGGAATTTTTGTTGTAATTAGACAATTGCCATTGTGAGAATAATCATTTAATTTGTATGGAAGTAAGTCTTTTTCATATTATTTGACTTGGTATTGTAAACTTGTCTTTGCAGGATTCTCTAGGGGGGAGTAGAAGAACTATGATGATAGGTAGAGTTGTACAACACCATAAATCATTTGGCATTATCAATATATTGCTTATAGAATATTTTGTGCAAGTAAAATGGAATGTGCAATGATAATTGGTCTCGAATTCAAATCTGAATATAAGTACACTATACACAAGAAGATGGTATCTATTCTATGATTTAAAAGAACCCCAAAATAATAAAATTAATAGGTTCCATTTGTTTACTTGCTCTTAGACACTTGTTTAATCGGTGAGACCCTTAGAATGTCTTGCTGATAACCAGTAGTATTCAAAACTCCTGAAGATGTCAAATCGGTGTGACATTGGATCTGTCTTGCCGACAGAAGTCATCGGCAATACATGGACTATCGGAGTGAGTTTTTTATCCTATTTCGATGATTGATCTCTCACTGATTGGTTTGGCTTCGATGGTCATCTCCAAGAGTCTCCGCGATGGTACATTTCGAATATTTAAAAAAAAAAAATTGATTGTTCTGTCACAATTTTGACAAAGGCCACCGATGAATCATCGAAAAGGTCCAATGAAGTTGCTATAGCTACAATGAAAGCTTCGTCGTAACTTCTTTCCCATTTCATCGAAGTGGCAACGAACTTTTGGTATTGTTTCAACACTTCGGAAGAGCCATTGCAATTGCATTTTGGTTGTAATTCATCGATGGATACACGAAGTTTTCGTCGATATTCCAATGAACATTTAAATAATTTTATGATGCCGACGACTGACAAATGTGTGTCATTATTTCGACAAAAAAATAGCGATGAAAGTTTTTTTTGTCAATTCGTCGATTTTCTAACAAATGTTTGTCGAATGACCAATGAACGTTCATCAGAAAATGGAGTCAAATTCAGTAGTTAGTGTCCAGCACAATTGCATCAACTATATCCTGTTCAGGCAATAGTAAAACAACACTCTTTTTCACAAGTGCCCTTCCTTCTTCAACTGTGATATTTTGAAACACTTTCCTCATTTCCCTTCCTTACATTATATTAGATACTGCTCTCAGGTAATTTAGGATGCAAGATTCTCTATTAAGCAACCTTCTCTACATACTCTGAAGCTTTGGCTCTCCATACAAAATATTTTAATGTTGTTGTTTCAACAAACGAATCATCCTCCATGAATTCCCTACAAGTCTCTAGTCTTATGTCATCCATATTACTCAAGCCACTTAATTCTACCTTTCTTAACCTTAATCTACTTCCTCCATAGCTTAATGCAACTTTCCTTGGGGGAGAAGGCATCCCTTGCTACATAGCTTCAGGTGTTATCAAAATGTCATCTTCATCAGTATCAGGGTAGTCAAATACCCTACTCTTCTCAACCCTTTTTCTTTTAATTGGTGCCTGCTCTAAGGGAGGAGAACCTCTTGGAGGAGAATCAACATCAATTATAACAGGTGGAGGTTTTCTAGGAGGCAATGAAACTGATCCAGTTTGAGAAGTTGCCCTTGAGTCCTCTGATGCAACAAGTGTTGGTACTATTTTCTCCTTCTTTACTATCTCCTTCCTAGAATATAATTGAACCTTCTTGGGTGGTTGGTAAGAAGACCTTTCCTCCTCCTATATAGATGGCCCCTCTTCTACTGCCAAAGCTTTCCCCTTATTTGCAATTGTTTTTTCTAACCTTAGCACACCAACAACATTTTCAAAGTTTTCTAAAATGTATCTTACCCTATTCCATTCCCCCTGAATGTTGGGTAGAGGATCATAGTCAGGATCTAAATTCCTGATATTTTCTACCATCTTCTTGAAAGCAAGATACATAGCTTTGCTTTCATCTTGCACTTGTAATTCAAGAATGTTTCTGATGACATCCTCAAGGTAGTAGAAATTATGAATAAATACACCCAGATTAGTTATTTCCTTTACTATAGCAATAAAACCCTCAGGGTCATGGTTTCTAGGGTGTGTTAAACTTAATCTGTAGGGTTTAAGGATCTTATCAAAGTTCATCCAGCCTCCCTTAACCATTGCAAAATCTACAAATGTTGTGTACTCAGGGAAGAATGAACCCTTCTTTTTATTCTTTGGTAGATGTGCCATTTGATATCCTCCCAATTGTCTCATGATTTCTATAAATCTGATCCTTAGAGACACATCTCTTGGTAGTACAAAAGGATAAACACTTGTCCCATATACCTTGAATATAGTTTTTTCTGAATATGGGATGGTGTCTCCCCAATTATGAGTTATATTCAATTTTGGTCTCCTCTCCATGGGCCTCAAAAAGTCATGAATTTATTTTGGAATCCTTGGCGGATCAACAACCAAAAATCTCCTTAACTTGGAGGCAAAAAAATTGCTGAAGACCACATAATCAAATTTGTTGTCATCCCTGTCCAAAATTTGGGTCCAACATTGGACAGGTAGCTCAAGATCATCCTCCATCTTCTTTAATGACATATCTTCGCTAAAGCACCTTTCTTCCTTGTATAAAAACATGTGCATCAAAAGGGAATACCACCAGAATTTTACCCAGTGCTTCCCTTCCTTAAGAGCAATTAGTCCCTTATCCATATTCTCTACCAAATAGGTAGCAAAATCATATACTACATTGAAATCTGCATGTTGAATGTCCATTGCCATGTACATGTATTCCTTTGGCATCGTATCAAGTGCATCAAAACCAATAATTTGATACAAGGAGCAGATAGTCTTCCTGAAATAGTTGGAAAAGTGCCTCATAGGAAAAGGTTCCTTCTCATCTTTGCCAATCTTTATCTATTTTTTATTCTTTGCATGTCAAGTTGAAGTAGTGTGCATTGGCAACATTTTGGTTCTACACAAAACCTTGGTATTCTCATATTCCTTCCTAAAAGCATCAAGGTCAATAGGGATCATATCTCCATTCCACTCATTCAATTTAAATATTTTTGCAATCTCTTCCTTGGTGATCCTGACCATCTCAACACCATTACATGCCCTAACTATTTTGGACACAAGATCATATCTTGTTGCAATATCCTTGAGCAGGTCTACATCCATATACATGTTTGGGACCACTAGTTTCCCCATATCTAATCTCCAAGAATTGTAGGTGGGAACTCCACAATTCTTGTTCCCAAACCAGTTCCTAAACATTTTCCATCCTGTGAAATGCAATTCAGCATCCTTGATCCAAGGTTGTTTATCCAATAACCCTTCATGAACCTTAGGGCCATGGTATATTATTAATCCTTGATTCCTCTTGTTAGTCGAGGGTTTGAGTTGATATACAATGTCTTTAGAAAGTGGCCTAGTTGGGTTTTCAGAATGAGACCTTTATGTTTTGGGAGCCATGGATAACTAGGCAGCTTCACAATGAACTAGGGTTTTGACACAAAGAGGCTCAAAACCTAATTCTTTCAATTAAAATCCTAGGGCACAATTAGAAGATGTAGATTTGAACAAGTTTGATAAAAAACTATAATTTATGTGCAATTTTAACACAAAAAAGCAATTAAAGCATGCAGGCCAATCCAATTGGAAGAAAAACAGTCACAACTTGCCCTAATCCAAGATTGTTTAAATAAAGCATAAGATATAGCTTTAATTGTACTTACGAATTTTTGCATTTGGAGGATCCCTAATCTATTCATTTTTCAACTTGAAAAAACTTTGATCAATCACCCAGTTGCTCTACATTCACTTGCAATCTTCAATTGTGTGAGAAAATAAATTTTATGTTCCTTTATGACCCAATTATGATAGCTAATAATGTCTTATATTCCATTACTGCTCACTCACATGAAGGAAAATGGCTTTAATATTCATGTGTTTGATTTTAAATAACGGCCATTGATCTCCTTCTGATATGGTGCATTGAACAACTCAGATTGAGTCAACATGGTTTGAATTCTTGTTGCCATCATTCACCAACTCATCATCCAATGAGAATGTGTTGACTAGAAGCCACATCACTCCTTCCTGTGGGCTCCACTTCCTTTCCCAGGTAGATGAAACAATACACGTGTCGCTCAATCGCAGACCTTGCACATCTCTAGTGAGCATTATTTTAATGTTGTGAGGTGTGTGATGGATGGTTGAGATTTAATCTTGTGATTGCATGTGGACCGCCGATCTTAGAATCATTGAGCATCAAGCATCTTGAAAGTAGATCAGGCCCCACCATGGTGAATGCACATGTCAAAAAAATATGTACCTCTCATCATCTTTGAAAACCATTCTTTAACTCCTGTGAGGTATGCAATCAATGGTCGAGATTTGATCCTTAGATCCAACAAGCAGGATTTCAACACATGCTTATAATGTTAGTTTTAAAAAGAGGTCCATGACTAGGCTGTCAATATTATGACCCTCAGGGCGAATATTTAGACTTAAACCCATTTGATGTAACATAATTTCTCCCAACATAGGAAAAATTAAAACAATGACATAACGTTGGGCAACCAAAAAACCTAGGTGAAAGGACCAGTAAAGGTATGTTTCTGATGGCTTAAGTTATGACTTAAGTGACCAGTGACTGGGTGAAATAGTTCAACAAAGGATTAAAACACCCAAGGTTTAAGAGTTAAGAAAATTGAGAGAAAGGTTATAGAGCTAAAACCCTAAACCCTACCTTTGGGCATAGATGCAACAAACCATTACAAGGTACAGAACAAGCTCAAATTTTCAAAAAATTTGGGAGCTCTACCAATGGCTCATGCTCATGGATGCATACCCCTGGTGAGTATGGTGAGGATCTAGATCTCAGATGAAACATACCAATATAGAGAAACCAAAAAAACCTAGGAGCTTACCCAAACAAGGCAACCATATGCAGCAAAAAGCAAACACACCAAGCCTATATACACTAATGACAAGGATATACAATGTACATGTAAAATAACCTATTTCATGAGAAATAGGACTTCAAGAACTGTCCATGCACTAGCAATTCTAGAAGTTCACCTATTAAGGACTACAAAAAGTATGAGTCCTCCCCATGCGTATCTACAATCAAATATGGCCAAAGCCATAAAGGATCAAAATTCCCATGTTTTCCTTTGTCTTCCATCCTTGCATTCCACATTAAGACCATGCATAAAACTTCAAATTTCCTTTCAATGACCTTCTTATCATACAGGTGTTTGACTTGAAGCTGTAGCCTCTCATTTCTTTTATGAGCTTCTCTTCTAGTTTCGTCAAGCTCAATTAACTCATCCATCCTATGTTGCATCTCATCACAAATATCAATACCATATTCTTGAAAAAAAGTGTACATCTTTATCAAGTTATTATAAGGTATCCTCACTTCCACCCCATATACCAAGTTAAATGGTGAATGCCCAATGACCTTTTTAACTGTAGTCCTATATTCCCATAGAGCAAGCTGCAATTTTGAATCCCATGCCTTCTTGTTCTTCTCTATCATCTATTTGATGATCTTCATCAAACTTTTATTGTTGGATTCTTCTTATCCATTTCCTTTTGGGTGATAAGGAGATGAGTAAGAAATACATATACCATGTTTATTGCAAAATTCATTGAATTCTTCAGATCTAAAACACGTGGCATTGTCAAAAATAATTCTTTCCAAGACTCTGAATCTAATCATTATATTATTCATTAAGAAATCAATTACCACTTTTCTTGTAGCCTTTCTGGTAGGAATAGCTTCTACCCACTTTGTAAAGTAATCTATTTCAACAAGGATCTAGGAGTGACCCCCACCTAACTTTTCTGGCATCTCTCCAATAAAATCAATGCCCCATTGTTGAAAAGGTGCTTAGACTAAAATTGGTCTAAGAGGAAGGTTACTAGAAAATTTTAACTTGCCAGTGAATCTTTGGAAAGCATCACATTTTTAAAAAAACTTGTGAGCATCTTTGAACACAATTGGCCACCAGAAGCCTGCACTCAGTATTTTGTGAGCAATTCTTTTGGCCATGTATTGACCTCCACATGCTCCCTTGTGCATTTCAATCAAAAGGTCTTTTACTTGGTCGTCATCTACACATATGAGCAACACACCCTCTGGGCTTCTCCACCAGAGCTCACAATCAATAATAATATACTTGTTAGCCTATAGTTTTAGAGTTCTTCTCTCATTGTTAGGCATGCCTTCAAGGCACTACATAGTTTGTAGGTACTCTAAAATTCTTCTATACCATCCACAAGTTTCCATGTTGCATATGGGTGCAACATTCTCATGTTCAACTCGATTAATATGATTAGCCTCCAAGTTGGTCTTAGCCATCAACTTGGCTAGACCTTGACCCCTTACCAGCTTTGTAATCTAGATATCAATGTTGAACTCTTGGATCCTGTTGATCCATCTTCATGTCTGACCTGTGGTCTCCTATTGGGTGAAAATGTCTTTAACTATTTCACTTGGAACATAAGCTACACCAATTGCTCCAGTCAAATATGGTCTAAAATTTTTAACATCCTTTACCAGGGCATAGGCTTGCTTCTCTGTGGCATTGTATTTAAGCTCAACAGCCTACAGGGACTTGCTAAAGAAAGCAATAGGCTACTCAAAGACTTCATTGTTCTTCTGTAATAATACCCCTGCCATTGTATGAAATGAAGAAAAGGTGAATAGTTGAAATGGCTTTGTATAAATAGGATATTTAGGACAGGTGCTCCTTGATTGCATCCTCTATGGCTTGAAAATCCTTAGTAGGTTCTTCTGTCCATGATACCTTCTCTCCTTTCTTCAACATTTTATAAATGGGCCTAACATTTTCAACAAATCTTCTTAAAAAGTTAATTTGCTCGAAGAAGGATTGGATTCCCTTCACATTTCTAGGTGGTGAGATTTTATCTATAGCCGCTACATGTTTAGGATCAATCATGACCCCATCTTTTGAGATAATATGCCCCAGCAGCTTACCTTCTTTAACTCCAAAAGCACATTTCTTGGGATTCAAAGAAATCCCATTTTCCAATTCTCTAACAAAGATCTTCTCCAAGTGAGAACAATGATCTTCCATCTTGTTGTGAGCAGTCAATTCATCGTGATATATAGAAAGGAAAATATTAATAGAATCTATAAAGACTACATCCATGGCTCTTTGGAATGTTGCACCAGCATTGATTAGGCCAAATGGCATTCTTACATACACATAAGTCCCCCATGGTGCAGTGAATGCAATCTTGTACTGTTTGGATTCTCTCACCATGACCTGATTATAACTTGAGAGCCCATCCATCATTGAAAGAAGTTCACACCTTGTGACCTTTTGCAACATGGCCTCCATGTTAGGAAAAGGATAATTATCCTTTAAAGATGCCACATTTAGATTCTTGAAATCTACACAAAGCTTGAGGTCCCCATTCTTTTTCCTAACTAGGACCAAGTTTGAAACCCATGAAGAATTCCTTATAGGCTTAATAATCCCAGTATCTCTTAACTTCATGAGTTCTTCTTGCATTTTTTGCTGCAAAGTGGGATTTATTGGCCTATGTTTTTTCCTAAAAGGTTTTACATCAGGTTTCAAAGGGATTTCATGTTGGAACAGATCTTCCCTATAAGCCTTTAGGTCATCATACGACCAAGAAAATACATGTCTATACTTTCTTAACAAGGAACTTAACATGGTTCAGACATGTAGTTTCATCTTCTTCCCTATGTATAATTTTTTGGGAGAATTCCCCATTCCAAGATTTATTTCTTCCAAATCTTCCTTATGGGAAGATGCTTGCTTAACATTTGATTTATCAGGGCCATCAAAGACCCTCTCTAATGCAACCAATTCTTTGGAAATCTTATTGGTATTCAATTGAATTACCTCATTCCAAAATAATGTTTCTTTTCCATTAACCTCAACCACCAATGACCAAAAATCAATTTCTTGGCTTTCATATTGATCAATGCAGTGCGAAAAATTCATAATATCATTGTCATCATTGAACACTTTCTAGTTGCAAATGTTTCCAGGCACTACAAGCTGAGTTTGCACCTCTATTTTTGAAGTGACATAAAAAGTGACATCCTGCAATCTAACAACAATATTAGCTAACAAATCTAGACTGGCATTCAATCCTCTTTATATCCAGTCTATATTAAAAGCATCAAAGGTCTCAATAGTATCCCAAACTAAATTCCTATATTGCTTGAGCCTTTTATCTTTGGAAAAAAAATAAGATCTAACTTGGGAAACTATTAATTCAGAATCTCCTAATACTTTCAACATCTTAATGCCATGCTTTGAAGCTAATTTCAGACCAAGCAAGAGAACCTCATATTTGGCCACATTATTTGTACAAGAAAATTTTAACAAGGAGTACTTGAAGGTTTTACCTTGTGGGGAGATGAGGATAACCCCTGCCCCCAAGCCTTCCTTGGAATAGGATCCATCAAATTACATGGTCCAAAGAGCATCTTCTTGTGGTGCCTCTAGGACCTCTCTATCAATCAGTGTAGGCTAGACCTCTTCTTCACGTTTCAACTCTTCAACATGAAAATTTTCTAAGCTAGTATCTACAAAATTGATTATCATTATTCCTTCTAGTTCCTCTACATATTCAATCATGTGGTGAGCCCTTGGTTCTCTAGCAATCTTAACATTTTTTTGGTCAATTAAAAAAGTGGAAAATGACAAGTCAGATTGTATACTTCCAACCATGGATGCACTCTAGTGTCTTGACAATAACATCCCATAAGTTGGTGGAATGTCTAGCACTATGATACTCATAAAGAACTTCTTTTCAGGGAAGGCTGCCAATTTATATGGAACTCTATTAATTACTCCTATAACAGGCACCTCTCTTGAGTCCATAGCATAACACTTCCCATAAGTGCTATCAACTTTCAAGCCCATTTCTTCCATGATTTTTATTGGCATCACAATGTTTGAGGCCCCTAAATCTATCATGCAACTTCTAAGTAGCTTCCCATCAATGATCAAGCTTAGAAAAAATGGATTGACTTGACTTGGGTTTGCAGTAATTGTAGTTCCCAAATCTACCTCAGGATTTTCATTAATCACTACTTCCACCTAGGCATTCTTTTCTTGAATTTTGCTTGATTTAGGTTGATCAGCAACCACTTTAACCTTACCACCCATAGCAACATTGTTGATGAGAGCAACTATCTTATTTTTATGCTCATCAATTCTCATCATTTCTAAAAATGGGACTGAGACTTTAACCTAAGACAATACTTGGAACATATCTATGTGGAGAATAGTTTGATAACTCAAGGAGTATCAGTTCCTTAGGAATTACCTTGTCATCTTTTCTTTCAACCTTTTTAGCATTTGACTTCAGATTCTTGGCCTTTATAGCTTGGAAATAGCTTCACCATCTATCTTAGCCTTACTACCCTTTTTAGCCCAAATTCTCATCTCCTTACCTTCTTTAGGTTTTGTCTCCTCTTTCTTATTTTCTGCCTTAGTCCCTTTGTTTTTTGCATTTTTCTCCTTGATGAACATATTATGAGGGTTACCCTAATTACCACTTACAGTCCTATTTCTCAAATGAAGATTGCTCCTTGCCTAAGCAGCCAATGCAATTGTGTACTTTTCAATTTCCTCATTTGAAGGTCTTCTCAAAGAAACATTGTTTGACTCAAGAGTATAAATAGTGCAATTATTTTCTTTCTTCATCTGAAAATACTTGTTGATGGTAAGAACTTTCCCCCTACCTTTGAACATCCACATCACTTCTATTAGGCTCATCATCAAAGGAGTACTCATCACAAGCAAAATAAGATTTGGTCATAAGCACATTCACAATCTCATCATGATCATGAGGTGCACCATAACTTCTTTGATCATCTAGTGACTCTTCTAATGATCTTGCAACAGCACACTGTTGTGCAAAATGAGGCATTTGACATACTGCACACCATGGAAAATCTTCAATGACATTCATGGAATTTTTTTGCAAGGGATCAAGTGTGCTTTGAAAATTATTTTGATTATTGTTAACTGGCTTCCCATTGTGCTAGTTAGTATGGTAAGGGTAGTCCTGCAATCTTGGTGGCCTTTCATTCTTTTGGAATTGTGGCTTATCATTCTTTGTTTCCTTCTACAATAGACTAATAACCTAATATAATTCTCATCATGGGTTGCATTTTTACCAGTCTTTTCATTTTGAGCTCTTGGATTATTTAGAGCTTTAGGATCCTCCTTTCTTCCCACTTTACCTGATGCTCTCCTATTGTTTTCAATATTGACTACCATTTTGTAGGCTTCTCTTAGATGTTATGGATTCTTATCTATGGACAGGTAACACATTTTTGAATGATATGCATTACAGTATACCACTAGACATGCATTTTCATTGGGCCTCAAATAAGTAGGGACTTTATACATAGCCTTTTGGAACCTTGCATTGAACTTGGTTGCCATTTCATTGTCCCTTTTTGATACTGTTAAAATCATTTAACCTAAATCAAGGATTGGTTTGGTCTCCATACTATTCTATGATGATTCTATAGAACTCATCCTTAGAATCAATGCTTGCATCAAGAAATATTATTTTCCAATCCCTTGCATCTTTAGTTAAGGATTGCATAAAGTATTTCATGGCAACATCATCAACCTGCTACATCCTTAATATTAGTGTACATTAGGTTATGAATAGTTGGCTTGTGGCTATCTTAACTCTCTATATAGTCATATTATCACTATTATATTGTTATTTAGTTGTTTAGGTTGGCCTAAGACTTATATAGTTGTGTCTAAGTCGGCCTAGGTGATATCCTAGGCATAAATAGGTATATATAGGAGATTGTGAGTCTTATTTCATCATCAAGTTGTGAAGTGTGTTCTCATTAGAGATATTTGGAGATTTCCCCCCTCAAAGTGGCTTGTTATTCTCTATTATTATCAAGTAATTTCAGCATATTTCATATCATATTATTTTATTGTGCAATATATTTCATAACAAGTGATATCAGAGCATGATCTTGGCACTGCAGAGGCAAGGTTTTTTCTCAATTTTGGAGGCAATTTTGGGAAGAGCATATCTTTCATATTTTGGAGAATTTTTTTCTGATTTTTAAAGGGTTTTTGAAGAAAATATTAAAGAATATATAGTCCATATTTTAGTAGAATTGGAGTGGAATTAAGTGAATTATTGCAGAATTAGGGTTTCTACACTTCTTTTTTTTGGAATCTACATATCTCTCACATATTGTTGAGTTGGAGTCTTATTTTTATTGGGTTTTTTAAGAAATACTAAAGGATATTACAGTAAAAAAATTGGAGGAATTGGAGTATAAATAAGCAAGTTATTGAAAAATTAAGTGGTTTCCATCATGACGGGGCCTGCAACAAGGGGCAAAAAGAATGTTGTCACTCTAGGGAAGACTCCTAATAAGGATGGGGTAATAATAGAAGATACTACTCCTAATGAGGAAATAAATAAGTTCAAGGAAGAAATTTCCTCAATGAAGATGGATATGTGTGACCTAAGAGGAGATATATCAGACATACGAAACATGTTAAGCACCTACATGGTTGAACCAAGAAAGGAGTTCTCAAGCGACCAAGGTGAAAATTCTAGGTCAACTACCATTGACACAAGCTTTAGTACTCCTATGGGATCTAGGAATTTATTTCCAAAGGTGGATATGCACAATTTCAATGGCAAGGATCCTCTAACATGGATAAACCAAATGGAGAATTTTTTTGAAGTACACCAAATTTCTAATGGACAAAAAGTCACAATGGCTTCCCTATATCTAGAACTAGATCAATTCATTTGGTATCGTTCGCTTTGCACTCATCAAAGTAAAAAAGGGCTCACCGTCTCATGGTCAATTTTTACAGAGGAACTCCAAGGACAATATAGCAATAGTGTGGAACAACTGCTTTAGCTAAGTGGCCCCAACTTCAATAAGCGAGGATGGGTCAGGTTATATTTCGGCTTGTTTGAAAGATCTTTATTACAAGAAGGCTTGGTTATAGAGGGACCATTTAGCTGGTGCAGCTTCCCTTGGGAGGCTGGCATGTAGCACACAGGTGGGAAGTATTTGATTCCTAAAAACAGGGCTAATGTGACAAGAGAGAAAGGATATTCAACACAACCTACTAGGTTGACTCCACAAAAAATTGAGGAGAAAAGAGCAAAAGGTTTGTGTTTCAATTGTGATAGAAAATATAGTCGAGGACATAAATGTAGTGAAAAGAAATTGTTCTATATTGAAGGTCCAAGTGAGGAAGAAGAGAAGGGAGGAACCCATACCACTAAGAGGATGAAGGAGTCAAATGAGGGGAATCACGCTTGATTCTCAACCAATAATTTCTTTTCATGCACTCTTGGGTTTGATGCTCCAAAGCTCTCAAGGTGGTGGGGTTCTTAAAGAAATGAGGTACTTGATTGTTGATGGAAGGCTTCGGTAGTACTCATAATTTCATCAACAAAGAGGTAGCTACTCATCTAAAAATTTATATATCTAGCTCTCTAGAGTTTGAGGTTTTGATTTAGAGATGGTGAGGTACAATTGGTTGTTTAGGGATTTCATAGCATTAAATTGGCAAATTATCAACTTGATACCCCAGTGTATGCTGATATCCATGGGTGCAACAAATATTGTTTTGGGAGTACAATAGCTTTACTACATTGGGAACGATTGAGATGAACTTCCAAGAACTATTCATGAGATTTCAATCAGAAGGAAGGGTAGTAGAGCTAAGGGGGTTGAAGGAAAAATCCCCACAAATGGTAAGCTCTCATCAAATGCAAAAGTTTCTTAAGAAAGGAGTGGATGGATTTGTGGCCCAGCTATGTTCATTAGAAGTCTCTTAATCTAATGCTCCTACTCATCTAGATTTGCAAGCTATAATTGATTATCACTCAGTTGTTCT
>VDFB02000015.1:112952531-112981313 GCA_007258455.2 Sequoia sempervirens
AAGGGGCAAAAAGAATGTTGTCACTCTAGGGAAGACTCCTAATAAGGATGGGGTAATAATAGAAGATACTACTCCTAATGAGGAAATAAATAAGTTCAAGGAAGAAATTTCCTCAATGAAGATGGATATGTGTGACCTAAGAGGAGATATATCAGACATACGAAACATGTTAAGCACCTACATGGTTGAACCAAGAAAGGAGTTCTCAAGCGACCAAGGTGAAAATTCTAGGTCAACTACCATTGACACAAGCTTTAGTACTCCTATGGGATCTAGGAATTTATTTCCAAAGGTGGATATGCGCAATTTCAATGGCAAGGATCCTCTAACATGGATAAACCAAATGGAGAATTTTTTTGAAGTACACCAAATTTCTAATGGACAAAAAGTCACAATGGCTTCCCTATAGCTAGAACGAGATCAATTCATTTGGTGTCATTGGCTTTGCACTCATCAAAATAAAAAAGGGCTCACCGTCTCATGGTCAATTTTTATGGAGCAACTCCAAGCTCAATATAGCAATAGCGTGACAGACAACTTCTTCAGCTAGCTAGCTAAACTTCAACAAACAAGATCAGTTAAGGATTATATTCAGCAATTCCAAAATCTATCCTTAAGAGTGGATACAATTACAAAGGAAAACTTGACTGATTTATTCTTGGGGGGTCTCAAGGATCATATTCAACATGAGGTATGCATGTTTAGCCCTAGCTCCATAAATGAGTCTTTTATCTTAGCACACAAGGTAGAGGAGAAGTATTTGATTCCTAAGAAGCAAGGGGCTAATGTGACAAGAGAGAAAGGATATTCAAAACAACCTAATAGGTTGATTCCATAGAAAATTGAGGAGAAAAGATAAAAAGGGTTGTGTTTCAATTGTGATAGAAAATACAATTGAGGACATAAATGCAGTGAAAAGAAATTGTTCTATATTGAAGGTCCAAGTGAGGAAGAAGAGGAGGAACCCATACTAGAGGATGAAAGGGAGTCAAATGAGGAATCACATGATTCTCATCCAATAATTTCTTGTCATGCACTCTTAGGTTTCAATGCTCCAAAAACTCTCAAGGTAGTGGGGTTCTTAAAGAAGAAGAAGGTAACAGTGTTGATCGACTCAGGTAGTACTCATAATTTCATCAACAAAAAGTTAGCTACTCGTCTAAATTTTTTTATATATCTAGCTCTAGAGTTTCAGGTTTTGATTGCAGATGGTGGTACAATTAGTTGTTCAGGGAAGTTTCATAGCATTAAATTATCCATGGGAGATTATCAACTTGATACCCCAATGTATGTGATATCCATGGGTGCAATAGATATTGTTTTGGGAGTACAATGGCTTACTACATTGGGAACAATTGAGATGAACTTCCAAGAACTATTCATGTGATTTCAATCAGAATGAAGGGTAGTAGAGCTAGGGGGTTTGAAGGAAAAATCCCCACAAATGGTAAGCTCTCATCAAATGAAAACAAGAAGTGGATGGATTTGTGGCCCAGTTATGTTCATTAGAAGTCTCTCAATCTAATGCTCCTACTCATCTAGATTTGCAAGCTATAATTGATTGTCATTCAGTTGTTCTGGGAGATATGCCTAAAAGACTCCCTCCTAAGAGGGATCATGATCATGCCATACAGTTAGTTCCAGGGATCCAACACCAAACATCAGGCCTTATAGGTATCCACACATACAAAAGAGAGATAGAAAAAATTGTTGAGGAGATGCCAGAGGCAAGAATTATCAGGCATATCCAAAGTCCTTACTCCTCACCTGTGGTAATGGTACATAAGAAGGATGATACTTGGTGCATGTGTCCAGATTATAGAGTGCTCAACATGTACACCATTAAAGATAAGTTTCCTATTCCAGTCATTGATGATTTGCTAGATGAATTAAATGGAGCTATGTATTTTAACAAGTTAGATCTTAGATTTGGTTATCACCAAATTTGGATTAAGGAGGAAGATATTTGTAAGACAGAATTTTAGACTCATGAGGGTCATTATGAATTTTTGGTGATGCCATTTGGTCTTACCAATGCAACATCTACATTCCAAAGTTTGATGAATTCCATTTTTAAGAAGTTCTTGAGAAAGTTTGTGTTAGTATTCTTTGATGATATATTGATTTATAGCAAGACTTGGGAAGAAAATTTGCAACATATGGAACAAGCATTACAAATACTTGAAGATCATAAACTCTATGCTAAGCCATCCAAGTGTGCTTTTGGTCTTACGGAGGTGGAGTATTTGGGACACATAGTTTCACATGAAGGAGTAAAGGTGGACCCTAACAAAATTAAGGCTATCATGGAATGGCCTATTCCAAAAACCATTAAGAAACTGAGGGGTTTATTGGGATTAACAAGGTACTATAGAATATTTGTGAAGAATTACGGCCGTATAGCAGCACCTCTCACCACTCTATTGAAGAAGGATTCTTTTCATTGGAACGATTCTTCCAATACAGCATTTGAGAGACTGAAGGAGGCTATGTGTACAACTCCAGTGCTTGCCACTCCTGACTTCACCAAAGAATTCATTGTGGAATGTGATGCTTCTAGAAATGGGATAGGAGTAGTGCTCATGCAAGAAGGTCGACCAATTGCTTTTGAGAGTCATCAATTAAAGGGTAAGAATCAACTAAAACCTATTTATGAGAAGGAAATGCTAGCAATCCTCCATGCAATTAAACAATGGAGGCCTTATCTATTGGGTAGACACTTCAAGGTTCAGACAAATCATGATAGCCTAAAATATTTTTTGGAACAAAGACTATCTTCTGAAGAGCAACAAAAATGGGTCACTAAGATGTTAGGATATGACTTTGAGATTGTATATAAGAAAGGGAAAGAAAATATTGTAGTAGATGCACTTTCAATGAAGGATGAGAAATATGAAGCCTTATTGTGTGCCCTTTCAATATTACAAGAAAATTGGGTGGACGAAGCCAAAGCAGAGTGGAAAAGTGATGTTGCGACAAGTAATCTCATCGAACAATTAAAAAGTGATTGTAGTAGTTCAGATAAGTTTTGTTGGAAGAGAGATACTCTTTGGTATAAAGAGCATTTGTATCTCTGCAAGAATTCCACTCTTAAACACAAGATTCTCATAGAGTTGCATGAGTCTCCAATGGGTGGTCATGCAGGATTTTTTAAGACATATCATCGAGTCAAGCAATATTTTTTTTGGGAAGAGATAAAAGGTGATGTTCAAAAATTTGTGGCTGAATGTTCAGTTTTTCAAAGGAATAAAGGGGAAACAATTAAGACACCAGGTCTCTTGCAACCCTTATCTATTCCTATCCAACATTGGGAAGAGGTATCAATGGACTTCATCATAGGGCTTCCCAAATCTAAAGGTCATAATGTCATCATGGTAGTAGTTGATCGCCTTACTAAATATGCACATTTCATTGCATTATCACATCCTTTTACAGCAAGAGCAGTGGAAAAATATTTTTTGGAGAATATCCAAAAGCTACATGGTACACCTAAGCTTATTGTTAGTGATCATGATCCTATCTTCACTAGTCACTTTTGGAAAGATTTATTCTCATGTTTGGGTACTCAATTAGCTCATAGCTCTTCATAGCACCCTCAATCAGATGGGAAAACTGAGGTTGTTAAAAAGTGTTTGGAAGGATATCTACGTTGTTTCACTTCAGAGAAATAGTCTTAATGAGTAGATTGTCTACCACTTGCAGAATAGTGGTATGACACTTCTTTTCATAGCTCATCAAAAATATCTCCATTTTTGGCACTTTATGGATATCATCCTCCTTCCATCATATCATCAATAAAGGTGTCACCAAGAGTTCAAGTAGTAGAAGATCACTTGCTTCATCAACAACAATTACTTTCAGGACTCAAGGATAATTTAGCCATGGCACAAAATTGAATGAAACAATAGGAAGACCAACATCGTAGTGAAAGAAGTTTTGAAGTTGGGGATTGGGTCTTCTTGAGATTGTAGCCTTGTAAGCAAATCTCACTTAAGCAACAAAGAAGCTAAGGAATAGAACTCTCACTGAGTATCTCATCCAATGGAAGAATTTACCAGTTGAAGATGCCACATGGGAGGAGGAGGAGTTCATTCAAAATAATCCAAACTTGATTAGCATTAAGGACAATGCTTCTTTGAAGAAGGGGGCATGCTACACCCTTAATATTAGTGTACATCAGGTTATGAATAGTCGGCTTGTGGCTATATTAACTCTCCATTTAGTCATATTATCATTAGTATATTGTTATTTAGTTTTTTAGGTCATCCTAAGACTTATATAGGTGTGTCTAAGTCGGCCTAGGTGATATCCTAGGCATAAATAGGTATATATAGGAGGTTGTGAGTCTTATTTCATCATCAATTTGTGAAGTGTGTTCTCATTAGAGATATTTGGAGGTTTTCCCCCTTGAATTGGCTTGTTATTCTCTGTTATTATCAAGTAATTGCAGCATATTTCATATTATATTCTTCTATTGTGCAAGATATTTCATAACACATCACATAATTCAAAATATTCTATAAAACTTTGAAAAGCTTTTAAATGGTCCTCACCACTCATATCATTATTACCAATATAATTAGGTACATGTTTCCTTGCATTATCTAGAACTAGATTTGGATATCCTGGGATGTTCTCAAAACATAGTTTCCTATACCTATCAGAGTGCAATAATCTCCTTCTAACAAGTTCCTCGTGCTCATTCTGGTTGTCATGATTTCTTCTTCTATCATTATTATTTTCAAACCTTCTCAGTTGGGAATCATATTGATCATTAAACTAAATTTTCTTAGCTTTGTATTATGGTTGTGAGGATGAACTAGAAGGATTTGCACTATATGATGGTTTTTCATTTACATGAGGACTTGAAGATGATGTGTGGGATTGAGGGATTTGAGTCTCAATGATAAAATCCTTTATAGTGGATTCTAGGAAACCAAGTTTCCTTTTCATCTCAGTGTTTATAGCTAGTAGTTCCATCTCTTTCACTTTCTTCTCCAACTCTTCAATTTCTTTCATTAGTTTATCAGCCAGTGAGATAGAATCATTCTATTATGTGTCCTTCTTAGAAGGACCTCCCTCATTTATCTTTACTCCCCCATAGGTTGTTTTCCCTTATCCAAATTTTGGGGAGCAACATTTTTATTATTAGGGGGGGATTAACTGGGGTTGAATCCTTTACAATAGCATTGGTCCATGGATTTACACAGTCATTATTTGTAGAGGGAACTATAGGGTCCATCATTATAATCTCCTTAATAGTAGGACCTATTTTCTGGGCAGGTTTAGTTGTTAACCTGTTCAAATCCTCCATTTTCTCAACCTTTCTTCACAACATATCTCTCTCTATCATGACTTCCCTTATCCTTTTCTCTTTCTCTTCATCCCTTTTCTTTCTATTCTCATCACACCTTAAGGCTCTTTCTATAAGCCGTTGCATATCATTAAAAAATTATTCCTCCTCTAGTAAAGTAATATCAACATCAGATGCCACTACAACTTCAATCTGATTAGGAACATTATTACGGGGATATTCATCAAATCTAGTTAACAGGTCTAGAGGAAGGTGAGTTTATGGATGAGAAGTTGGGGTTGAATATCCTTCAGCTCTCTCACACCTAGCACTTTCATTATCTTTTTTTATTCTATCTCTTTCCCTCCTTTCCATGACTCTTTAGCCTTGATTTGTGGGTCGCTCATTCACAACAAACTTCATTGTAACTTCTCCTCTCTTGGTAGAGGTGCTACCACTAAAGTCTAAAAAATTCCTTTCACATTCAAAACTAGAACTAGAATGAATATCACGTTCAAGGTTTGGATGGGGAGTAGACTTACATGTTTCTACATCCTTTGCTTTTACCCATTTCCCATGAGTGTTCTTGGGAAATTCTCCTTCCATTTTCTACTTTGAATGCTTCTTCATGTGGCCATGAGTTCCTCGCATTTGTGCTTGAATCTTCTTTAGGTCAACCTTTTTGACTTCTTTCTACTCTTTTTCTTTACTTCTTTGATATATTTAAACACTAGCACGCACTAGTGCAGAGACTTCAAAGTCACCACCCAAATTCCTTGGGACAATTTCGTAGCAATTGCATTACAATTTATAAAAATTTCACAAGATCCTTAGAAACTCAGATAAACTTTGACAAATGTGAAATGCTTTTCACTGAACTTTGAACACAATCCTTTCAATAGACAAAATGATGAGAAACTTTAATATAAACTTTGGTAGGACGCTTGGCAAAGACTCGAGCAATGGTTAGCAGAAGAATCAGATAAACCGACTCTATAGGTAAACATCGCCATATATTATAGTGATCTTTGATAACGCACTCTGGAGAACCAATATTTACCAAACTTACGTCTCCCCAATAGAGTTGCTAATTTTTTGGTTATTTTTAAAGAACCAATCAGATCTCACCAAGTACCTATGAGCTTGCCAGACTCAATTCTCGAATACTTGAGAGATAATTTTCCAATGAATGAGATGGAGCTATGTTGCTTCTTCTCCTACACTTCGAGCTCTACAAAAACTGGAGAGGGTGATCCCAAAATGTATATCTTATAACTCTTCTAAACAATTGACTCATACATTGCACAACAAAGTAGATATATTCCCATGTTTTTATTTTGATGTGCAAATGTGATGGCTCAGGACTGTGGACTCGGGAGCTGAGCTAGGGCATCCGCGCCCTAGCTCGTGGTGGCTTTGTTCTGTCTCTGCGTAGGCTGGGAGGGGTCTTTGTGCGTGGCTGGGGGTTGGAGTCTTCTTTTGGAGGAGCTGTGGCCTGTGGCGCGTGGATTGCTTCAGGCTTGTTTCCTCTTTCTGAACGGGTTTTCTTCTTCTTTCTGATCGGGCTTTCTTAGCTTCTGGTGTTGGGCATTCATGTGAGTGGGTGGTTCTACTGCAGTCCAAGCGTGGGGTGGTGGTTTCCGGTGAGGGTGCAGGGTTGTTTGGTGGTGCGGTGGGGGTGCGTAGGCTGCTTCCATCTCGTTTGTTTGCTTCTTCTTCTTCATAGTGCGTGGGTGGGAAGGACTTGTGGTGTGGTACGGGTGCTGGTGTGGAGCAAGGTGAAGGGGCGTGGGGAGGTCTCCCCCTCCCATTGACGTTCAAGGATAGTAATTTTTGATCTAGTAGATGATGGCATTCTCGAAGGGTGAGACATCGGTGGGGTGCCCTAATTTGGACTTTCGGGCAACACTAGGCTCAAATTTTTCAAGCCAAGGGATGAAGACATTTGATAATAACCTGTTTGCTTCGAATACTGGGATTGCTGATTCTGGGTTGTCTAATGGTGCGCGAATCACAAAGATTAATGGCTGTCTTGAGCGGTGCAAGGAGAGGCCAAAGCTGGTTGTTCCGGCCAAAATGATTGCTGAAGATGTTGAGTATTATTCAAATCACTCCTTATATTGTAAATTTTTGGGGACGAGGGTTTCCTTGCAATTTTTGGAGGTTTGGGCCCGGAGGACATGGGAGCCAGAGGGGGAAATGGAGATAATGTTGTTGGCGAACAATTATTTCATGGTCACTTTTAATTGTATTGCTGATCGCAATAGGGTATTTGAGGGAGGCCCTTACTTTCATAATAAGGTAGGGTTGTTTATCAAGCCATGGCATGCAGGTTTTAACCCCGCTGAGGAACTTCCCAATCGTGTCCCGGTGTGGGTTCGTCTGCCGAGGTTCCCGGTGGAATGCTGTCGAGAGGATGTGCTGCACCTATTGGCCTCAGTGCTGGGAAAACCTGTTGGGACCTCATCGCAAACTTTGGGTAAAAAGGTAATGACTTTTGCTCGTATCTGTGTTGAGATTGATCTAAGTAGGCCTTTGCCCGATGCAATAGATATGTGTGCGGGCACTTATTCTTGGGTGCAACAATTAGACTATGAAACTCTTCCTTTTCGTTGTCGGCTCTGTCGAGAATATGGCCATTTGCAGAGGAGATGTCCAAGGTATAAGCCTACACAATCACAACCTTCACAGCCTGGTAGCAATCTTCCTGAAACAGATAAGGGGAAGAGCAGTTCTCATGATGATGTAGGTGTGTCTGATGGTTTTGCTCCGGTCAAAGCTCAAAATCGGAATAGGGGTCAGAAGAGGCCTTTTAAAGAAGGGCAGGATGAAGGTATCTTTAATAGATTTGAGGTTTTGGATGAGCTCGGTCAACAAGAGGTAAACCCAGGTTTGATCAACTTAGATCAGGGGCTTGTGGGCTCAGCTCAGGAGGATTTTGTTCTTGATTCTTCTTTGGATTCACAAAGGGATGAATGTCCACAAATGGAAGCTGGTCAACAGCTGGTGGTGTCAGAAGTGCAGGAACCCTCGGCCGTTGTTACTTTAGTTGGTGAGGATTCTTCTCTTCCTAGGCAGACCACTGGTTCAGATTCGTCTAAAAAGATTAAACCTCCCCTAAAATTGGGCATTTTGCAGAAGGATATTAAGAAGGGTGGGGCGGAGAAATTTGCTAAACCAGGCAGAAAAAAGGATGTGGAAAAGATTAAACTGGCAGGCGAGAATTTGGTGGAGTCAGGGTCGGTAAAGACTCTGGATTCTCATTTCTCAAGCCCTTTGAAATGATTGTTTTGTCATGGAATGTTCGGGGCTTGAACAGCGGCCCTAGACAAAAAGTGGTTCAGGGTTTAGTTAGAAGGCAAGTTCCTGATGTCTTATTTTTGCAAGAGACTAAGTTATCTGTTGAGAATATGCAAGGCTTGGCACCTAAGTTGTGGAGAAGCGGGGAGTGCCAATGCATTGGAGCTCATGGAGCTTCTGGGGGTTTGGCATGTTTATGGAATCCTCGAAGAATCCAGCCTCTTTGGTGGATTTCTTCTAAATCCTCGATGTCTATGATTGCTACTAGTTTTGAGACAGGGGAAGTCATCCTTTTTTCTAATATATATGCTCCTACAGATTTTCAGGGTAAGCAAGGTCTGTGGTCCCATATCAAGCTTATCCGTAGCATGATGCCTTTTCATCCATGGATTTTGGGTGGAGATTTCAATGCTATTTGTGAGTTGGCTGAGAAGCGTGGTGGTTCTGGAAGGTTGGAGCCCTCTGCACTGCTGCTTCGTGATAGTATCAATACCTTGAATCTTGTTGATATCAAACCCAACAATGGTCAGTTCACCTGGAACAATCGTAGGGTTGGGGATTTCTGCATTGCTGAAAGATTAGATCGATTCCTAGTTTCTTGTTACTGGGTTGGAGGGATGTGGTCATCTTACTCTGTGATCTTGGATTGGAGAGGATCTGACCATTGGCCTATTAAGCTTGCTATTGAGTCAACTCATGTGCCTCGTTTTCCATCTTTTAGGTTCCAACTTATGTGGTTGCGTGACCCTTCTCTGTATGCCTTGGTGACTGCCTGGTGGAAGAAAGGTAGACCAGCCCATGGTATGGCAATGTATACCTTTGCTAAACAACTTCAATATGTCAAATTTGAGCTCAAACGGTGGAATCGTCAGTACTTTGGGAATGTCTTCCACGTGAAGGCGAGGGCTCAGGAAGATTTGGATGGTATCACGAGGAGGTTAAGGGAGGATGGGGTGACTGCTGAGTTGCTTCAGGATGAGGCTCGGGCTATGAAAATTCTTGAAGAATGGGAGCTACGTGAGGAAATGTATTGGAAACAGAAGGCTCGCATAGAGTGGCTTCAGGAAGGGGATAAAAATACTGCTTTCTTTTTCAATTCAGTGAAAGCCAGGCGACATGGCAATTCTATTTCTAGTCTGGTGAATGATAGGGGAGACCATCTTTCTTACTTCCCAGAAATCTCAAGGGAGGCGGTGCAGTACTTCGAATCTCTTTTTAGGGAGGATTCGCAAGGGGGGTCTCCTGAGGAAGCGCAAATTCTTTCTTGTATCCCCTCTCTCGTGTCTGGGGACTTGAATCGGCAACTCATGTGTGATATCTCATTGGAAGAGCTTGAAGGGATTGTTTTCAATATGAAGAAAGGGAAGGCGCCTGGTCCTGATGGCTTCCCAATTGAGTTTTTTCAAGAATTTTGGGATATCATCAAACTTGACCTCCTTGCTGTGGTTCAAGAATCTCAACAAAATAAGCAGATGTTAAGGGCTCTAAATGCTACCTTTCTTGCTCTTATTCCCAAGAGTGAGGGGGCCGATAGGCTAAGCCAATTTTGGCCCATTTCTTTATGCAATGTAATTTATAAAATTCTTTCTAAACTTATTGCTGACAGGGTGAAGAAGGGGCTTGAGGTGTTGATCTCCGAAGAACAAAGTGGTTTTGTAGCTGGTAGGCAAATTTTGGATGGGATTGTGATTGCTACTGAGGTCATCCATTCTATGGCTAGCTCTAAAGAAAAAATGATGTTTATCAAATTGGACATGGCTAAGGCATATGACAGAGTTAGGTGGTCCTTCCTGCGAAGAGTTCTTGGTGCTTTTGGTTTTGCTGAAGAATGGATTCAATGGGTTTTGAGCTATGTTACTTCAGTCTCTTTCTCTTTGCTTATCAATGGGAGTCACTCTGAGTTATTTGGTGCTTCGAGAGGGCTACATCAAGGTGATCCTCTTTCCCCTTACTTGTTTATTCTTTTGGCTGAAGGTTTGGGAAGATGGATTAAATGAAATTTGGAGTCTTGTCTTATTCAAGGTTGGAGGTGGGGTGGCACCTTACCTCCGCAAACTCACCTTCAGTTTGTGGATGATACTGCTTTGATGAGGGTGGCTACAATGTGTGAGGCTTCTAATTTCTGGAGATTATTGGATGTTTACCTGGTGGCCTCTGGTCAACAGATTAATGAGGGCAAGTCTTCCATTTTCTTCTTCAACACTCCGGGCCCCATTCAACAGAGGATTGCCCAAACTTTGAGATTTCAGATCGGGACTCTCCCAGTGACTTACCTTGGCATTCCCATCTCGGTGAGTAGATTGCCTAAGGAGTCTTGGCAGATCATTTTGGATAAATTTCGAGCGAAAGTTAATCACTGGACTCATCGATGGCTATCCTTTGCTGGTCGTGTCCAGTTGATAAAGTCTGTGGTGCAGGCTTTGCCCCATTTATAGATGTATGCTTCAGGTTGCCCCTATGGGCTTTCTTAAGGACCTTGATTCTGTGGCAAGACAATTTTTATGGGCGGGGTGCTTGGAGTCCTCCAAATGGAGTCTGGTTAGATGGGAGGTTGTTTGCAGTCTGAAACATTATGGTGGACTGGGCTTGAGGCAATCGGCTTTGACTGGGGAGGCTTTGGCTGCTAAACTGTATTGGAGGTGGTGTAATGAGCAGGATAAGAGTTGGGCCAAGGTTCTCTCTCAGAAGTATCTCCCGGGGATCCCGCATTCCACTATTTCTAGGTACCCTCTAGTGGGGAAGGGCTCTGTGATATGGGGCACCCTCAAAAAAGGGGCGGTGCTTATTAAAGAAGGATTATTTTGGATCTGCAAGAAGGGGACTGAAGTCCAATTTTGGTCTGATTCTTGGGATGGTTTTCCTCCCATCACCTCCCAATTTCCCAACTTGTTGAATCTTTGTCAGAGGTTTCTTGAGGCTGGTTGGTCGAAGGTGAGTGATTTTAAGTCCTTTTCCTCCTGTGGTCAGATGGAGATGGCCAAATGGAAGTCCCCTGCCGAGTGGCCGGATGTTGGTTTGCAGGAGGAGTGTGTTGTGCTGCAAAGTATCCTCTCCAGTCGAAGATGTAGCTCTCTTCGAGAGGATGATGTGCTTGCCTGGTCCCCCAATCCTAAGGGGACCTATATTGCAGCTTCTGGTTATAGTGTGTTACTATCTCATAGGTTGGCTGGGCTTGAAATTCAGTGGTGGAAGAAGGTCTGGATCAAGCTTTCTTGGCCAAAGTGTAATTGTTTTGTTTGGTTGTTGGCCTAGAATAAGTGTTTGACTTGGGATAATATTCGGAAGAGAGGTTTCCATGGTCCTTATGTCTGTGTGATGTGCAGGGCTAATGAGGAGGACTCTACTCACTTGTTTTTTCGTTGCTCTTTTGCCCTCCAACTTTGGCATTTTTGGTGGGGTGTTTGGAAAACTCCTTGTGTTCATGCTTCCTCCTTGATTGATTTTTGGCAGGGGATGGGTCGGCCCCCTTCTGGGGCCTCCTTTTTACAGGAAGTGTGGTTTGTGGGGCCTATCTTCTTATTGTGGCAGATTTGGCTAGAGCGCAATCGTAGGATATTTCGTGGAGAGCGGAGGCTGGTGCAACAAATTTGGCAGAGATTATTGGGTATGGTTCAAGAAACTATGGATGCTAGGTGTGAAGTGGAATTTCCTTTGGTGAAAAGTGATACAGAGTTGGTGGAGAGATTGGGGATTCAGGGGTCATCGTTGGCTTTGGCAGGGGCTCGGAGAGGTCGACGGGAGAAGCAAAAAATTGTTAGGGATGGAAAATGGCAGCCTCCACCTTACGGTGTTCTGAAGATCAATACTGATGGATCTTCAAGGGGCAATCCGGGACCAGCTGGTATTGGGGGGATTGGTAGGGACTCTTTGGGCTCAGTGATCTTCCTCTTTTCAATCTGTGAAGGAATTCAGACCATCAACCTTATGGAAGGGTTGGCTATTCTTGACGCTCTTGAGAGAGCTCATGCTTTGGGATGGAGAAGGATTGTTTGTGAATCTAATTCTCAGATTTTGATCAATTTTCTTATAGAGAAAAAAGTGATTGATGTCAACTGGCAACTGGCTAGGGTTGTGCAACAAATTCTTCGGGTTAGTTCTTTGATGGAAACCGTGACTTTTGTCCATATTCCACGGGAGTGGAACAGGGCAGCTGATTGTCTGGCGAAATGGGCTTCTGAGCATGCTGAGGGATGGAGAATTGAGGAGTGGGAGTTGGTTCCTCAGGAGCTCCATCTTGATTTTACAAATATTCTTGCTGAAGATAGGGCTGGTAATGGTGACAGATGATGGTGTTGGTTGTTTATTCTTAGTTTGGGTCGTGGCTCTTGTTTTTCCTTGGGACCTCGGTCCTTTGCTTCCTTTGTAATGTTGCTTTCTGTTATTCAATAAAGTTTTCTCAAAAAAAAGTAGATATATTCCCATCAAAGGCTAAGTAGATGAAATTCTTCAAGAAATTGGCAATTCCTCAAAATAATTAAACACCTAAAACTGAGTATACAATACAACATCAACCACAACAAAAGGTAGATCAATTAACAATTATTTATGAATGTTGTTCTCAAATTGGATAATTGGAACCATGGGAAATGCATACAATACTTAAGATCAATGCCATATCTTTGGGTTAGGAGTCAAGTCAAAGAAAATTGAACTGTAAGGTAAATTTAATCCTAAACATCCATGATCTACATAAGATTGCTTTCCAATTCACAAATTGATACTCAAAATTTACCTTGACTTATCAAATCCACAACACAAGCATACAAATTAATGATTTAATCTGTCAACAGGCAAAAATATATGTTAGAAAACGAGTAGCAAACAAAAGAGTGCAAGAAAACAAAGATTAACACCCTAGTTAAACTATGCGCCTAAGTTATCCAAAAACAACAAGTAGCAATTGATAAATAAATAACCCTACAACGAAAATTTGTTAGTAATTTTTCCCCTTGTTTATTGCCAAATGTTGATTAGATGCTTGCACCGACACAATCAGAACACATTAGGAGGTTAGAAACACTTAAAACAGCTAAAGAGAATGTTGAAAACTCAAATTTCACCTTCTAAAAAAAGTTGTCCAAGTTAGGTCCGCCCCTCTGTTGGGTCAGGTCCACCCTTGGAGGTCAGTTCCACCCCTTAAAGAGATCAGGTCTACCTGCCTGTCAGGTCAAGTATGCCCCTCTATGAAAAAACTACATTTTTTTGTTTCTGGAGTCTGTGGAGGGAAGGTTTGCCACTCGGCAAGGTTGGGTCCACCGCTAGAGGTCAGGTCCACCTGTTTGTCAGGTTAGGTCTACCCCTCTATGAAAAATCTACAAATTTTATGTTTCTGGACTCTGTGGAGGGCAGGTTCGCCCTTGGGCAAGGTTGGGTCTGCCTCTAGAGGTCAAATCCGCTTGTCTATTAGGTTAGGTCAGCCCCTTTGTGAAAAATCTATAAATTTTTTATTTCTAAAGTCTGTGGAGGGTAGGTCCACCCTTGGGCTAGTTCGGATCTGCCTCTGGAGGTCAGGTCTTCCTATTTGTTAGGTCAAGTCTGACCCTCTGTGAAAAATTTGCAAATTTTTTATTTCTGGAGTCTATGGAGAGCAGGTCTGCCCCTGGGCAAGGTTGGGTCTTCCTCTATAGGTCAGGTCTGTCTATCTATCAGGTCAAGTCTGCCCCTCGAGGTCAGGTTCTCCCCTCTGCAACTTGCACCTACAAAAAATGAAAAAAATAGCAAATGTGAAAGATACAGACCCATCTGTACGTCCCACCAGGCATGCCAAAAATGTGAACAAGTGAAAATATATGTTAGAGAATGAGCAGCAAACAAAAGAGTACAAGAAAACAAAGATGAACACCCTACACCTCAAGATTGGGAAAATGATTAGCTTAATAAAATAAAATGGAAAATTTCACCTTGTTGAGTTGTTCTTTGGTTGGCGCTTGATTCGTGACGTTGTATGCTCCTTGGATGGCAAGTAGGTGGGGATGCAAGATGGTTGGAGTTGTATGATAATGGATGCAAATTCTAAGATGTGAGAATATGGCTAAGTGTGGCTTCAAATGATAAAACTGCAAGAGTTTGGCTATGGCATGCAAAGGTCCCTAAATAAGAGAAAAGAGGGGGTATTTATAGAGAATTTTGAATTCTCTAGAGAAATGGACAGTTGAGATTAAACCAACAAGGTCAAGATGTAGGGCTATGGTGAGTTGAGAACTCACAAGCCCTCACATCTTGAAATGTGGTATGTGATATGGCTTGGAAATGATGATGTGTAAATGAGGTGGAAGGAGGGTACATGATGTGGAAGAAGAACAAGTACTTTGCAAGTACATTGGGGGATGAGAAGATTCCTTGAAGAAATAAAAAGTAAATTTAAAATTCACATGATTGGAGAATCTTTTGGATAAGACAAGGTTCCAAAGGGAGAGGTAAAAAGTACCTTGGATAAGACAAGGTGCCTAAAAAGGTAAGCACTTGTCACACGTAACTTGATGTGACAAATAAGAGATTCCATGGGGAAGAGTTAACATGTGACTTAATGTGACAAGTCAAAGATCACGTGGGGAAGAGAAAAGGAATTTTAATATTCTTTGAAAGGAATTAAAAATTCCTTGAGAGGTTGATTAGGCTAGTTAATAAAGGATTAGAGGAGGGTTAGGTGGCTAAGAGAGATTAGGGGCCAACTTGTGAAAGTTGGAGGATGTGACACATCCTAATCAAGGATTAGGCATGTGCACATTCCTAATGATGGAATTATGAGGTTGATGAAGATTAAGGGATGTGACATGTGAGAAATTAAATAAATGTCATATTTATTTAATTCATTTGATGAAAGGGGGAAGGTATTTAAATTATTTAACTAGATACCTTAGGGATTAGAAGAACTTTAGAGGTATTAATTAAATAATAGTGATATTACTTAATTAATGCGAATAAGGGAATGTTTAGATGAAAAGGGATAAAATTGGATAAATTAAGTGTCCAAATTTAGGTGTCTACATTTTTCCCCTCTTTGAGATGGTGTTATGAAGTAGCATAATTTCAAATAATATTAAAACATAGAACCCGGAAGATGGTTAGATTGGAAAAGATGCCTTAGTCATTAAAGGATCGACTGTGAAGGAAGATGATGCAGGTGAAGATGAAGGTTAGGGATGAATGATGCCCCCTCGAGAGGACATGCAGGTTCAAGAGAACACGGGTGTGCTCTCCAAATGGATGAGATGATGAGAAGGGGAGATGAGGAAGATGATGCAAAGTGATGGATGTGGGTAAAATTGTCTATTAAAAGCGATGGGGAAAAGGGGAGTCTGCCAGATTAATGGGAAAATGGTCGGGTGGGAGGGGATGGACGTGCCCTAGTATAGGGTGAGTTCGCCCATGGAAAAGGATAGGAAAAAAGGTGGGTGGTCCCTGCAAAGGGGTGTACCCACCCCAAAAGGGGCGATCCCGCCAGTGTGGGTCCACCTACTCGAGGATGAGTCCACCCATGTCCAGGGGCGGGTCCGCCCATAGCCAAGGGCAGGTCCGCCCCAGGCTGGGTGAGTTCGCCCACGTCTAGGGGTAGGTCCACCCATAGCCAAGGGCAGGTCCACCCTAGGCTAGGAGGGTCCGCCCACATCTGGAGGGTGGGTCCGCCCTGTAGCAAGGCCAGGTCCATCCTAGGCAGGGCGAAACTGACAAGGGAAGGGGAAAAGAAGATTGAAGGGAGGAGGATTGGATTAGGATGTGAGATGGATGAAAGGAATAAAAATGATGAGGGAAAAGATGCTTAGAATAACTAATCAATATTATTCTAGGAAGATTGAAGAGATGATGACAAGAGATGGGAGGGATAGGGGACGGAGGTTGATGAAGGATGAATGGATGGGGGATACATGTACGATGATGGAATGGAAAATGAAAAGCAAACCTAATACAATTTTCTATCTTCGGAGCACTAATTTTTGCTATAGCAGAAGACATGATACACCAAGGTATAAAGAACTAAGGTAGATTAGTGTCTAATGCATGAAACAAACACAACAAACAAGAAAGCTATCTCAACACCCCAAAGTCACGATGACCTTAGTCGGTCCAGGTATTGGAATAACCACAAGCACATAGGATTTCCTAGCGTAACACAAGACCACAGGAGTCTTGGTAAGTACTACATGGGACAACTGAGAAGAAAACAACAAAGAAAAGATCAAGATATGCCCCTATATTTACTAGTCAAAGCACACCATGATATGATAAATCAAGGCAACCATGACAAGTGATAATAGGGAGCTAAAATGATAAACAAAAGCCAAAAGCATCAAAGGATTGCAATCAAATTCAAACGTCCATTGCCATAGGATCAAGGGGATGGATGGGATTGATGAGGTATGTTAGGAAGGATGCATCCTATTGAGACCAAAGATGATGGATACTAAGCTAAAAGATTGGTATGACGTAGGAGATTCAAAACTGATTGGATCTGATGATACAAGTGGATCTCGTTTGTGAAGAACTAGCTAGATAAGGGCATAGCTTGATGGCATGACACAAGGAAGACAAGACACGAGACTGAAACACCCTAAAGACCTAGGGGCTCAGGGGCCGATCAAAGATTAGCCTTGCCTACGTGAAAGCACAGAGCCCTCATAGTTTGATAAAAGACGGATGATTGATTAGGGATAAAAGTAGAAAGAGGATGATAGAGACCTCAATGGATGACAAGATGGAAAAAGCCCCGGGGGCGGATCAAATGATTGACCTTTCCTACATGAAAGCATAGGGGCAATGTACTTCGACAAAAGTCCAAAGAAAAATGATGGATAAAAGATGATGAGATGACCAGGATAAGTGGATAAAAAAATGGGATCAATACGATGAGATAGGATACACCTGGTGGATTAGATAGGATGATGACGATCACACAAAGCTCAGGGATGGGATAGTTATCCAAATCATCAAAATGAATTGGGAGGATGATATGATGAATAGATGAATAATGAGAAAGGATAGGAGATTGAAAAGATACACAAAATAAGCAGAAGTGATGATGATAAGATAGATGTGATTGGATTGCATGGGGAGTAGCCTATAGCTAGATACCAATGACAAGGGATTATGAGATGGGATGAGGATAGAAGATGGGGGGAAGAAAAGGATTGTTTGGATTTGTAAGGAGATAAGAATAAGGAGATGAAAGGAACTGTTTAGATGGATAGGATGATGAGGATGGGGGGATGATAGAGATTGTTTGAGTGGATAGGAAGATAATGGTGGGTAGATGGAAGAGATTGTTATCATGGATGATGTCTCCAAGGACTATGTCACAAAGGGAGATAAGTGCCCCGACTATAAATATGTCATGTGTCATGAGGCAGGAGGTAGAGGCAAGAGGTACGCAAGGTGAGTGGATGGGAAGATAAAGGAGATAAATAGAGGAGGATAGGATGGGTGACTAAGGAATACAATAGAGCATGGATGAAGGGAATGTATACCAAGAGGTGTTGAAAGCATGCATAGATAGGTGTCCCTGTTTTTATCAAGATCACAAGAAGGATGGAGGTATGGGAGATAAATGGGATATGATGGTAGGATGTGGAAGATAGGTGGGATGGAGGGGATGAATGAAGAGGATGTATAGTAGGAAGATGGGTGCATAGTTGGAAGCATAGCAGATGGAGGGAATGCATATCAGGAAGCTACCCCCAAGTGTGGAAAAGGACAAATGAGGATTTATGCATGATTCTTGTTTGCTAGGTTTTCATCATGGTACTTATCCAAGGTGCTTGTTTTCCAAGTTTTCACCATTGGATAAATTATTTCTTTTTTTTTCTTTTTCTTTTTTTTCTATTTTTTTGAATTTTTGGATTTTTTGACTTTTTGGATAGCATGCAGAAGGAGATGGATAAGGATAGGAGGTGAATAAGTAGATTTAGAAGACATGTGATAATGAGATGGATTACAGACTCAAGCATCAAGTTCCAGACAAGGTGTTAAGAGCCCATATTCGAAGTGACTGTTGGACATTGGTACAACCTTATTAGGATAAATGGATTATGCAAGAGGATGAATTAGAGGGATTTGATGGGGGAGATATGTGGGATAATGGATGGGATGTTGGAAAGGGTATGGATAGAATGATGGGGTGGGTGTGTGATGGGGTGGTGAGTTTAGGACCAACATTGGCACATACGGTGATGAATGTGAAATGATAAGAGTATTAATGGATGGGGAATGTGGGGATAATGGAGGAGATGGGATGGTGAATTTTGGAACATAAGGACCCAAAATAGAATTAGGAGATGAAAGGGGTGTATGATTAGCTTTTGGATTAGCAACTTTGGATGTTCTTATAGATTTTTCATTTGATGGCATTTCATCTATTTTCTTTGGGATCCACATGGTTTTGATCTTTTCTTTGGTGGACCTTTCAGGGCTATGGATTTGATTTTGATTTTGGATTTTCTTTTTCTTTTCTTCAACATGTCATTTAGAGGGGACATGAGGAGCGTTAGGTTCATGTGGATCTTTAGATTTAGGCACTTTTTCTTTGGCATCCAAAGTGCTTTTACTAGCAATGGGATGGGTGTGAGGAGATGGATGATGTGGAGCGATGGAGGTAGGATTATGAGGATTATGTGTAGATGGAGGATGTGTAGGTATGTGCCTTTGTTGATCCTAATTAGAGGACATGAGAGTGGGATGTTTATGATGGGCGACATGGATAGGTGATGAATGGATAAAAGGATGAGATGGAGGAGGTGATTTTAGGGTATAGGGGCCCAAAATAGATGTAGGACCTGGAGAAAACATGGACAAAGTAGATGGAGGATGGGAGATGGTAGAGGGAGGAACGTAAGGACCCAAAATGGATGGAGTGGATGAAGGAGGAATGTGGATGGTTGTTTTGAGGTGATACAATAGAGGAGGAGGGATGGCAACATATGATCTAGTGGAGCGATGGGAAGAGCCGATATTTCTTTTGGAAAAGGCTCGTTGAGGATGTGTAGAGGTTGTACCAACATCTTTAGATTGTGAGTCTTGGGAAATAGGTCCAAGACCTTTAATGCAGATTTTTTCTTTGACTTAGATGGGCTCTAAAATACCTTGCTCATGAAGGCCTAGACCTTTTCCTTGATAGTTCATTTTCTTAAGCATTTGATCCATGACAGGATTCTTGTTATTCTGGAAGAATGATGCGAGCCCATTATTTGGTGGGGTAGGATAGGTGGTATATATGCTTTATTTTTCTTCTGCAAGGAGACCACCATGGAAGAATGTGATGGTACCAAGGGGATATACAAGCGGTGTGGGAGTATTAGGTGTAGGCAACGATGGAGGATTAGGAGATGGAGATGGTGGGATAGCAACATCTTGATCGGGACAAGGGAGTGGTAAGGGATCAAGAGAGGGATTAGGTGACATGATAGGATCTATATTTGTGGTAGCGGATGATAAGGGCTCATGCGATGGAGATGGAGATAAGGGCTCATGAGATGGAGTGGTGGAATCTTGAGTGACAAGGGGATCATGGGATGGAATGGATGGGAGACTATGATCTTGAGATGCGCTAGATGGGATGACAAGATCTTGATGTGGAGGAGGGGATATGGCATGCTTTAGATCAAGATCTTGGCATGACTCATCATGTGCAGGAGGCATGATAATGGTGGAATATTGGATGGACTCCACAACTGGGGGAGATGGAAGGATGGAGGATTCATGAAGCTAAAGGGAATGGATTTTGATAATACTAGGAGTGAGAGGAATGGATGGGACTTGTGTGTCATCACTAGGAGTGGGAAGAGTGGCTTGGACTTGTGTGTTGTCGATGGGTTCAATGGCTCTCGGAGTAGGAGATGGGGGCTTACTAGATTCAGTGGATGTGAGGATTTCAACTATTTGAGTGGTGCTAGGGGTGGTAACATCAATGATAGGTGTGGTATGGAGAAGGGTATCATCACTAGTGACCATGGATGATGGATTGGGACTATGTGGGTCCACTACTTCAATGTATGGAATGGGGGATGTCTTTTTTGTTATAAGTCCTTGGAGAATTTTTGGACTGAGGAACTTGCATACTCTAGGTTTGGATGGTGAGGTAGGAGTGGATGAAGGATTAGGGATTGGTAGGGGATTAGGGCTATGGATTGCTAGATTAGGATTAGATTGAGGAACGGGATTGGATGGAAGACTAGGAGTAGATGGAGGATTAGGATTGGAGGGAGTGTTAAGGTAAGGCTATTGGAATGGTGAATTAGGATTGTATTAAGGATATTGGGATGGCAGAATAGAATGGGAAGATGGATTGAGATATGGAGACATGGATGATAGATTAGGATAAGAAGATGTGGAAGTTGGATTAGGATAGGTTGATGGGGGTGTAGGATTAAGATAAAAATGTGTGGATGTTGAATTAGGATGAGTAGACTAGTAAGGAGGATTATGAAAAGGGGACATGGATGGGGGATTGTGATAGGAATATTGGGATGGCAGATTAGGATAAGAGGATGTGGGTGTTGGATAAGAGGATGATGTAGATGAAGGATTGAAAAATATGCGAATGGGGAAGGTACTGGATATCCCTTGTCAAAGGTAGCATAAGGAACATGCTTAGGCATGGATGAAGACATAATGGGATAGCTCAGAGGAGTAGTTGGATTTTGGAAAGCTTACTAGCAATGACAGTGTCAAGGGGATCCATGTCATATACATCTTGATTGACAAGACTTTTGTTATCATCGTTGACGTAATTAGGGTTTCCCTTGAATACTATTGATGGAGGATAAGGATTCATGATGATGAAAGGATAAAGAGAATGGACCAAAGATTTTGGATGGAAACGAACTAAAGCTCAAATCAAGATTTACGTCAAGCTCAAATCAGGATTGGATTAAAGCTTAGATTAGGATGATCGAATGATTCGATGGGATTGATTTTGATGGTCAGATTTGATTACCAAAGGATGAACTCGGCACCAAATCTTCTTTGAGATGGAAGTAGATTGATTGGGTTGAAGGTGATTGGATAAGGATGTGATTGCATTGGATTGGATTGGATTGGATTGGATTGGATTAGATTGGATAAGATCGATCGAATGATGGATTGGATAGGATGACGAAAGGGATTGGAAAACCCCGTTCAAAGATTACTCTAGGTGACTTAGGATACTGATTGATCAGATTTAAGGATAAATGGATGATTGCAGCACTGAATCCACCTTGAGATTGAAAGTGAATTAATTGGGTCAATGATGATGATTAACTTAGGATGGATGACAATCCTAAGTAGATGTTGATAATGATGATCAATTCAGACACTTAGGTCAATTTGGATAATGACCTAAGACAAATTTCAAGGGATTTGGATGGGGAAGACGATGAAACAGATGATAGAAATGGACAAATGACTGCTCAGAATGAGAGAAGGAGGTTCGGAATAGATGAAAGATTACTCAGAATGAGTAAACAGATGATCGAGAGGGATGAACAACTACTCAAAATGAGTAAAAAACTACTAATAATGAATGAATGACTCTCAAAACGAGGAGAAAAAAGCTTAGAATGAATGAACGTTTACTCAAAATGAATGAGCAGATGATTGGAATGGAAGAATGACTCTCAAAACGGAGACATGAAGGCTCAAAATGAGTGAACGTTTACTCAGAACAAGTGAACGGATGATTGGAATGGATGAACAGTCCTTAGAACGGAGAGAAAAAGGATCGAAACAAGTGAGTGTTTTCTCAAAACGAGTGAACAAGAGCTCAAAATGATAGAAGGTTCAAGATGGATGAACGTTTACTTTGAACAAGTGATCGAAAAGGGGTGAACAAGAGTTCAAAATGAGGAGAATGAATGTTTGGAATGGATGAGAAGCTACTTGAAATGAGAAAATGACTACTAAGAATGGATAAACAATTCTCAGAACGAGGAGATGGAAGCTCAAAATGAGTGAATGAGTGCTCAGAACAGATGAACGAGTACTTGGAACGAGTAAATGATTGATTAGAACGGTTGAATGAGAGCTCAAAATGATAGAAGGAGGTTCAAAACATATGGAAATTTAATTAGAATGAGTGAATAGATGATTAGAATGGATGAATGATCACCCAAAATGGGAAAACAGTCAATGGGAATGAAGAAATGACACCTGAAATGACTAAACAAAGGACCAAAAAGGTTATCTAAAGGTCAGGTCCACCCCTGGAAAGGGGAAGGTCCACCCGTGGAGGTCAAGTCTACCCCTACTAGGGTAGGTCCGCCCCTCCAAAGAAGAACGAACAAAAATGATCAAAAACAATGAAAAACAAAGATAAAACAACCGAAAAAGCAAGCAAAAATGACTATTTTAGGGTTTGGGAAGTCTATCCAAGGGAAATTTGTCCCCTACTAGGGAAGATCTGCCCATCCAAAGAAGAATAAGTGAAAAAGACTAAAAACGATGAAAAATGAAGACAAAATAGCCGAAAAAGCAAGCAAAAATGGTTGTTTTAGGGTATGGGAAGTCTATCCAAGGGAAAGTCTTCCCCTCCAAGGTCAAATCCACCCCTAATAAGGTAGGTCCAACCCCCCAAAGAAGAATGGGTGAAAACAACTAAAAATGATGAAAAACAAAGATAAAACAATTGAAAAAGCAAGTAAAAATGGTTGTTTTAGGGTCTGGGAAGCCTATCCAAGGGAAAGTCTACCCCTCCAAGGTCAAGTCTACCCCTACTAGGGAAATTCCACCCATCCAAGAAAGAATGGGAAAAAAATGACTGAAAACAATGAAAAACAAAGATAAAATAGTCAAAAAAGCAAGCAAAAATAGTTGTTTTAGGGTCCGGGAAGACTATCCAACAGAAAGTTTGCCCCTCCAAGGTCAAGTCTATCCCTACTAGGGTAGGTTTTCTCCTCCAAAGAACAGGTGAAAACAACTGAAAATGATTGAAAACAAAGATAAAACAGCTGAAAAAGCAAGCAAAAACAGTTGTTTTAGGGTCCGAGAAGTCTATCCAAGGGCAAGTCTGCCCTTCCAAGGTCAAGTCCACCCCTACTAGGGTAGGTCTACCCCTGGAGGGTGGGTATGGATCTGGAGGGAAAGTATTGCTCTGGAGGAGGGAAAGTATGGCTTTGGAGGGTGGGTATGGCTCTAGAAAAGGTCAAGTATGACTCTGGAAGGGCAGGTATGGCTCTAAAAAAGGTCAGGTATGGCTCTGGAAGGGAAAGTATGGCTCTAGAAAAGGTTAGGCATTGCTTTGGAAGGGAAAGTATGGCTCTGGAAAAGGTCAGGTATGGCTCTCGAAAAGGTTAGGTATGGCTCTAGAAGTCAGGTATGGCTCTGGAGGGCGGGTATGGTTGTCAGTCAAGTCAAGTTTTCCCCTCAAGGAGGTCAAGTCCACCACTAGAGGTCAATTATGCCTGTCTGACAAAAGTTGGTCAAAATTGGCTAAAACAAGCTGAAAAGGGGTTGGTTCAAATGTCAAGTTCGCCCCTAGAATAGGTCAAGTCCACCCCTGGAGGACAGGTCTTCCCCTAGATAGGTCTAAACATGATTTTTGAAAAGAAGACTAAGGCAAAGGACCCAAAACAAAGCAAGCATCAATCAAAGGATACGACTAATTCAATTGAATGAAAAATTATTGGTTTCGCACAAAGAAAATAGTTCAAGCAGCACAATCCTAAGACTAGTAGAATGGGGTATGGCCAACAAAGTCTTATATTCTAGGATGAACATGGTTGCTAAGGATTCCTCAATATACACCTGGTACATGAGGCCCAAACCATGAACACCAACCTGTTACAAGCATGAGTTGGGAACCTTAGCGAGATACTAGAGGCTCAGACCAACTCTTCATTTCATCCCAATGCTTCACCCATTACAATGTGGTTGGATTGGGGTACAGCTTTGGCTATTCCCCCCTTTATATACCTCATCGGTAGGCATGGTTGGGATTGTCCCTTGGGGTGATGAAATCCCCAAACAGGTCCCCTAATAAAAAGAAAAAAGGGAGACACAAAGACCTGGTAAGCTACAATTTCTCATCACCCAATATTTCCAAATGGCACAAGGGGATTGGATATGTCAAATAGCCTACCAAAAAGCATGACACAATATTAATTGACACCCCTAGTTAAACTATGTGCCTAAGTTATCCAAAAACAAGTAGCAATCGATAAATAAATAACCCTGCAAGGAAATTTTGTTAGTGATTTTTACCCTTGTTTTTTGCCAAATGTTGATTAGATGCTTGCACAGACACAATCAAAACACATTAGGAGGTCAAAAACACTTAAAATAGCCAAAATGAGTGTTGAAAACTCAAATTTCACCTTCTAAAAAAAGTTTTCTAGGTCAGGTTCAACCCTCTATTAGGTCAAGTCTACCCTTGGAGGTTAGGTCCACCCCTGGAAGAGGTTAGGTCCACCTGTCTATCAGGTCAGGTCTGCCCCTCTATGAAAAAACTACAAATTTTCTATTTCTAGAGTCTGTGGAGGGTAGGTCTGCCCCTGGGCAAGGTTGGCTCTGCCTCTAGAGGTCAGGTCTGCCTATTTGTCAATTCAAGTCCGCTCCTTTGTGAAAAATCTACAAATTTTCTATTTCCAGAGTCTGTGGAGGGCAGGTTCGCCCCTGGGCAAGGTCGGGTCCGGCTCTAGAGGTTGATTTTGCCTGACTGTTAGGTCAAGTCCGCCCCTCTATGAAAAATCTATAAATTTTCTATTTCTGGAGTCTGTGGAGGGAAAGTTCACCCCTAGGAAAGGTTAGGTCTGCCTTTAAAGGTTAGGTCTGCCCCTCTATGAAAAATCTACAAATTTTATGTTTTTGGAGTCTGTGGAGGGCAGGTCCACCCTTGATCAAGGTTGGGTCTACCTCTAGAGGTCAGGTCCGCCTATCTGTCAAGTCAGGTTTGCCCCTCAAGGTCAGGTCTTCCCCTAGAGGTTAGGTATGCCCCTCTATAACCTGCACCTACAAAAAGTGAAAAAAATAGCAAACGTGAAACATACAGACCCGTCTGTGCATCCCATCGGGCGTCCTAGAAATGTGAATGGGTGAAAATATATGTTAGAAAATGAGCAGAAAATAAAAGAGTGCAAGAAAACAAATATTAACACCCTACACCTCAAGATTGGGCAAATGATTAGCTTAATAAAACAAAATGGAAAATTTCACCTTGTTAAGTTGTTCTTTGGTTGGCCCTTGATTCGTGACATTGTATGCTCCTTGGATGGAAAGTAGGTGGGGATGCAAGATGGTTGGAGTTGTATGATAATGGATGCAAATGCTAAGATGTGAGAATATGGTTAAGTGTGGCTTCAAGTGATAAAACTGCAAGAGTTTGGCTATGGCATGCAAAGGTCCCTAAATGAGAGAAAAAAATGGAGTATTTATAGAGAATTTTGAATTCTCTAGAGAAATGGATGGTTGAGATTAAACCAACAAGGTCAAGATGTAGGGCTATGGTGAGTTGAGAACTCACAAGCCCTCACATCTTAATATGTGGCATGTGAAGTGGCTTGGAATGATGATGTGCAAATGAGGTAGAAGGAGGGTACATGATGTGGAAGAAGAACAAGTACTTTGCAAGTACCTTGGGGGATGAGAAGATTCCTTGAAGGAATAAAAACTAAATTTAAAATTCGCGTGATTGGGGAATCTTGTGGATAAGACAAGGTTCCAAAGGGAGAGGTAGAAAGTGCCTTGGATAAGACAAGGTGCCTAAAAAGGTAAGCACTTGTCACACATAACTTGATGTGACAAATAAAAGATTCAATGGGGAAGAGTTCACATGTGACTTGATATGACAAGTCAAAGATCACATGGGGAAGAGAAAAGGGATTTTAATAATCTTTGGAAGGAATTAAAAATTCCTTGAGAGGTTGATTAGGCTAGTTAATGAAGGATTAGAAGAGGGTTAGGTGGCTAAGAGAGATTAGGGGCCAACTTGCAAAAGTTGGAGCATGTGACACATCCTAATCAAGGATTATGCATATGAACATTCCTAATGATGGAATTAGGAGGTTGATGAAGATTAAGGGATGTGACATGTGAGGAATTAAATAAATGTTATATTTATTTAATTCATTTGATGAAAGGGGGAAGGTATTTAATTATTTAACTAGATACCTTAGGGATTAGAAGAACTTTAGAGGTATTAATTAAATAATAGTGATATTACTTAATTAATGTGGATAAGGGGATGTTTAGATGAAAAGGGATAAATTTGGATAAATTAAGTGTCCAAATTTAGGTGTCTAAATAATCAAAAAAATTAACTAATCCATTGGATCATAGCCTAAATTAAAACATACATCAAAGCACAGTGACAATGAAGATTAATGAAATGATCTTTGATTGCATTTTCATTAATAATTTAGATACAATGTATAACTAGAGAGAGGATAAACTCTAAGGATTTTCATTCTTGTTCAAACATGTTCAGAAACCATACAATTGACAAAATTCACTAGCTAGACTTAAACTTAGATACAAACTCCATAAATTTTCTCTCTGTGTTCACAATTTGCATAATTCGGATCCAGAATTCAATAAGAGACCTATACTAATGGCCCTGAATTCCCTTTTATGAGAATAAGGGAGCAAAACAAGCCTTGGGCCAAGAGTACACATGTCACATCCTAATTGGACCGCTACAAGACATATTCCCTTTGTAGTTATATTTACACTTTCAATTGGAGGGAATACACATGAGACAAAGATTAGTTCCATTTGGTACGAGAAGAAAACCCACCTTTCAAAAGGCACATGTTGAAAAGAATAATCTTCAAACTGTTGTAGGACATTCATTCCATTTGGAAAAATGACAAAATGTGTAAAGATAGAAAAGGAAAACAAACATCCAATTCATCATCCACATCATCAGTGATCAACATTTTCCTGTGGTACTCTTAGTTAGGAGACACATATCTTTTATATATTGTAATCTGAAAGGACAAACCTATACTATACTTGACCAAATATATGTGTTCCATTTCTATACTCATAAATCCAATTCATCAATAAATATTATTTTCCACTATTCATAATCTGCCTCAGATGGCCAATTGAAATCAATGAGTTCATCCATCTTCTTTCTATATGGAGAGTACTTCGTCAACACTAAATTGGCCTCATTGTCAAAATCTTCTAAAAATTTGATGATGAAAGACAATTTCTCCAAAGTATCTTTCAGTATATCAATATCAATCTTTTCACAAATAAAAGTTGCTTGAGAAGCAATTGTAGTGTCCACTTGATTCTTCCACATTTGCAGGGGTTTTTACCTCATCATAGGTATGTTGAATATTAGGTAGCAATGTCAAATCTACCCCATCATACTTGGCCATCAATTCTCTTATTTTCTATTCTAATGGGGCAACATACCCTTGAAACTTTTTTTCCTTAACCTCACTAAAAAATCTATAAGTTGGGACCACCCTTGGAAATCTATCTTCCTACTGCTTAGCCCCAATTGCCATGAATTTCAAATTATCAACTCTGGGAATCCATTTATCTAGGATTGGTGTTGCCAATTCCTTATCCCTCTGAGATAACTTTATTGCTCACAACATTAAAGAATAATTTGCATGAACACTATTCAATTTACCTTGAATCTTTTTATTCAGATGCTTCAAAAAAGTGTGAATTTTTTTTGAATTGTTCTCATACATTATGTCCTGCATTTGCTCAAGCTATTTCTTATATATCTCAATTTGCAGAAGTAGTTGCTCCCTATAGGCTTGTTAGATGGAGTTGCACCTGATGTGCTTGGCTTCTCTTCTTCAAGCGGATCTTGTCCCATATTGTGGGGCACAACTATCAATGATTAATCAAGTGGATGAGGAGGAGACTGAGGATGAGTCACAAGAGAAGGAGCAGCATGACTCGAGCTAGTTCGTCCTTGAGGCCTTAATATTTCCTTTTGTTGTTTCCACAATGCTAGCTCTGTTTCAAGTTCAGTAACTCTTTGTTGACTCTTATTATATTCAACAATAAGCTAATTGTACTTCTATGCATATATTTGTCTTTAGTGAGGCTTTCAATTGTTTCTTTTGTGAACTTAGCAATGTTTATGGTCATATCAGCTGCTTCTAATGCTAGAGTATCTGCAACTCTTTTTATAATCAATTTTCCACTAAATCTAGCTAGTTCTGCAACTATGGGCTTTCTAGAACCAAGAGACAATGATCATATAGCTAAAGCATACCATTCTTGACTAAAATATGACCCTTGAAGTTTCATTT
>VDFB02000015.1:112981413-113325192 GCA_007258455.2 Sequoia sempervirens
AAGAATATGTTCTACAAGCCCTGTTCTCTTGACACTGCTCAGCATTTTCCCTACACATTTTCTCTTCAATCCAAAAGTTTCTTAACTCCTTCCCTTGTTACCCCTCGGTTGTTCTCAAGTGTAATGCTTTTTCTATTCATCTTGCAGTCTGTATGTATGATCAGTCATCTCTTATGAAGCATGGATAACCTTTCATGGAATTGTTGTTGTAATTAGACAATTTCCATTGTGAGAATAATCATTTAATTTGTATGGAAGTAAGTCTTTTTCATATTATTTGACTTGGTATTGTAAACTTGTCTTTGCAAGATTCTCTAGGGGGGAGTAGCAGAACTGTGATGATAGGTAGAGTTGTACAACACCATAAATCATTTGGAATTATCAATATATTGCTTATAGAATACTTTGTGCAAGTAAAATGGAATGTGCAATGACAATTGGTCTCGAATTCAAATCTGAATATAAGTACACTATACACAAGAAGATGGTATCTATTCTATGATTTAAAGAACCCCAAAATAATAAAATTAATAGGTTCCATTTGTTTACTTTCTCTTAGACACTTGTTTAATTAGTGATACCCTTAGAATGTCTTGCTGATAACCAGTAGTGTTCAAAACTCTTGAAGAGGTCAAATCGGTGTGACATTGGATCTGTCTTGCCGACAGAAGTCATCGGCAATACATGGACTATCGGAGTGAGTTTTCTATCCTGTGCCGATGATTGATCTCTCATCGATGGGTTGACTTCGATGGTCGTCGCCAAGAGTCTCCGTGATGGTACATTTCAACGAATATTTAAAAAAAAAATTGATTGTTTCATCACAATTTCGACGAAGGCCACCGACGAATCACCGAAAAGGTCCGACGAAGTTGCTATAGGTATGATGAAAGCTTCGTCGTAACTTCTTTCCCATTTCACCGAAATGGCAACAAACTTTTGGTATTGTTTCGACGCTTCGAAAGAGCCATTGCAATTGCATTTTGGTTGTAATTCGTCGATGGATACACGAAGTTTTCGTCGATATTCTGATGAACATTTAAATAATTTTATGATGCCAACGATTGACAAATGTGCGTCATTATTTCAACGAAAAAATAGCGATGAAAAGTTTTTTTGTCAATTCATCGATTTTCTAACAAATGTTTTTTGAATGACCGACGAACGTTCATCAGAAAATGGAGTCAAATTCAGTAGTGAGTGTCCAGCACAATTGCATCAGCTATATCCTGTTCAGGTAATAGTAAAACAACACTCTTTTTCACAAGTGCCCTTCCTTCTTCAACTGTGATATTTTGACACACTTTCCTCATTTCCCTTCCTTACATTAGATTAGATACTGCTCTCAGGTAATTTAGGATGCAAGATTCTCTATTAAGCAACCTTCTCTACATACTCTGAAGCTTTGGCTCTCCATACAAAATATTTTAATGTTGTTTCAACAAACGAATCATCCTCCATGAATTCCCTACAAGTCTCTAGTCTTATGTCATCCATATTACTCAAGCCACTTAATTCTACCTTTCTTAACCTTAATCTACTTCCTCCATAGCTTAATGCAACTTCCCTTGGGGGAGAAGGTATCCCTTGCTACATAGCTTCAGGTGTTATCAAAATGTCATCTTCATCAGTATCAGGGTAGTCAAATACCCTACTCTTCTCAACCCTTTTTATTTTAATCGATGCCTCCTCTAAGGGAGGAGAACCTCTTGGAGGAGAATCAACATCAATTATAACAGGTGGAGGTTGTCTAGGAGGCAATGAAACTGATCCAGTTCGAGAAGTTACCCTTGAGTCCTTTGATGCAACAAGTGTTGGTACTATTTTCTCCTTCTTTACTATCTCCTTCCTAGAATATAATTGAACCTTCTTGGGTGGTTGGTAAGAAGACCTTTCCTCCTCCTATATAGATGGCCTCTCTTCTACTACCAAAGATTTCCCCTTATCTACAATTGTTTTTTCTAACCTTAGCACACCAACAACATTTTCAAAGTTTTCTAAAATATATCTTACCCTATTCCATTCCCCCTGAATGTTGGGTAGAGGATCATAGTTAGGATCTGAATTCTTGATATTTTCTACCATCTTCTTGAAAGCAAGATACATAGCTTTGCTTTCATCTTGCACTTGTAATTCAAGAATGTTTCTAATGAAATCCTCAGGGTAGTAGAAATTATGAACAAATACACCCAGATTAGTTATTTCATTTACTATAGCAATAAAACCCTCAGGGTCATGGTTTCTAGGGTGTGTTGAACTCAATCTGTAGGGTTTAAGGATCTTATCAAAGTTCATCCAGCCTCCCTTAACCATTGCAAAATCTACAAATGTTGTGTACTTAGGGAAGAATGAACCCTTATTTTTATTCTTTGGTAGATGTGCCATTTGATATCCTCCCAATTGTCTCATGATTTCTATAAATTTGATCCTTAGAGACACATCTCTTGGTAGTACAAAAGGATAAACGCTTGTCCCATATACCTTGAATATAGTTTTTTCTGAATGTGGGATGATGTCTCCCCAATTATGAGTTATATTCAATTTTGGTCTCCTCTCCATGGGCCTCAAAAAGTCATGAATTTATTTTGGGATCCTTGGCGGATCAACAACCAAAAATCTCCTTAACTTGGAGGCAAAAAAATTGCGGAAGACCACATAATCAAATTTGTTGTCATCTCTGTCCAAAATTTGGGTCCAACATTGGATAGGTAGCTCAAGATCATCCTCCATCTTCTTTAATGACATATCTTCGCTAAAGCACCTTTCTTCCTTGTATAAAAACATGTGCATCAAAAGGGAGTACCACCAGAATTTGACCCAGTGCTTCCCTTCCTTAAGAGCAATTAGTCCCTTATGCATATTCTCTACCAAATAGGTAGCAAAATCATAGACTACATTGAAATTTGCATGTTGAATTTTCATTGCCATGTACATGTATTCCTTTGGCATGGTATCAAGTGCATCAGAACCAATAATTTGATACAAGGAGTAGACAGTCTTCCTGAAATAGTTGGCAAAGTACCTCATAGGAAAAGGTTCCTTCTCATCTTTGCCAATCTTTATCTATTTTTTATTCTTTGCATGTCAAGTTGAAGTAGTGTGCATTGGCAACATTTTGGTTCTACACAAAACCTTGGTATTCTCATATTCCTTCCTAAAAGCATCAAGGTCAATAGGGATCATATCTTCATTCCACTCATTCAATTTAAATATTTTTGCAATCTCTTCCTTGGTGATCCTGACCATCTCAACACCATTACATGCCCTAACTATTTTGGACACAAGATCATATCTTGTTGCAATATCCTTGAGTAGGTCTACATCCATATACATGTTTGGGACCACTAGTTTCCCCATATCTAATCTCCAAGAATTGTAGGTGGGAACTCCACAATTCTTGTTCCCAAACTAGTTCCTAAACATTTTCCATCCTATGAAATGCAATTCAGCATCCTTGATCCAAGGTTGTTTATCCAATAACCCTTCATGAACCTTAGGGCCATAGTATATTATTAATCCTTGATTCCTCTTGTTAGTCGAGGGTTTGAGTTGATATACAATGTCTTTAGAAAGTGGCCTAGTTGGGTTTTCAGAATGAGACCTTTGTGTTTTGGGAGCCATGGATAACTAGGCAACTTCACAATGAACTAGGGTTTTGACACAGAGAGGCTCAAAACCTAATTCTTTCAATTAAAATCCTAGGGAACAATTAGAAGATGTAGATTTGAACAAGTTTGATAGAAAACTACAATTTATGTGTAGTGTTAACACAAAAAAGCAATTAAAGCATGCATGCCAATCCAATTGGAAGAAAAATAGTCACAACTTGCCCTAATTCAGGATTGTTTAAATAAAGCATAAGATATAGCTTTAATTGTACTTACGATTTTTTGCATTTGGAGGATCCCTAATCTATTCATGTTGCAACTTGAAAAAACTTTGATCAATCACCCAGTTGCTCTACATTCACTTGCAATCTTCAATTGTGTGAGAAAATAAATTTTATGTGCCTTTATGACCCAATTATGATAACTAATAATGTCTTATATTCCATTACTGCTCACTCACATGAAGGAAAATGGCTCTAATATTCATGTGTTTGATTTTAAATAACAGCCATTGATCTCCTTCTGATATGGTATATTGAACAACTCAGATTGAGTCAACATGGTTTGAATTCTTGTCACCATCGTTCACCAACTCATCATCCAATGAGAATGTGTTGACTAGAAGCCACATCACTCATTCTTGTGGGCTCCACTTCCTTTCCCAGGTAGATGAAACAATACACATGTCGTTCAATCGCAGACCTTGCACGTCTCTAGTGATCATTATTTTAATGTTGTGAGGTGTGCGATGGATGGTTGAGATTTAATCTTGTGATTGCATGTGGACTGCCGATCTTAGAATCATTGAGCGTCAAGCATCTTGAAAGTAGACCGGGCCCCACCATGGTGAATACACATCAAAAAAATATGTACCTCTCACCATCTTTGAAAACCTTTCTTTAACTTCTGTGAGGTATGCAATCAACGGCCGAGATTTGATCCTTAGATCCAACAAGCAGGATTTCCACACATGCTTATAATGTTAGTTTTAAAAACGGGGCCATGACTAGGCCGTCAAGATCATGACCCTCAGGGTGAATATTTAGACTTAAACCCATTTGATGTAACATAATTTCTCCCAACATAGGAAAAATTAAAACAATGACATAACGTTGGGCAACCAAAAAACCTAGGTGAAAGGACCAGTAAAGGTATGTTTCTGATGGCTTAAGTTATGACTTAAGTGACTAGTGACTGGGTGAAATAGTTCAACAGAGGATTAAAACACCCAAGGTTTAAGAGTTAAGAAATTTGAGAGAAAGGTTATAGAGCTAAAACCCTAAACCCTACCTTTGGGCATAGATGCAACAGACCATTACAAGGTACAGAACAAGCTCAAATTTTCAAAAAATTTGGGAGCTCTACCAATGGCTCATGCTCAGGGATGCATACCCCTGGTGAGTATGGTGAGGATCTAGATCTCAGGTGAAGCATACCAACATAGAGAAACCAAAAAAACCTAGGAGCTTACCCAAACAAGGCAACCAGATGCAGCAAAAAGCAAACACACCAAGCCTATATACACTAATTACAAGGATATACAATGTACATATAAAATAACCTATTTCATGATAAATAGGACTTCAAGAACTGTCCATGCACTAGCAATTCTATAAGTTCACCTGTTAAGGAATACAAAAAGTATGAGTCCTCCCCATGCGTATCTATAATCAAATATGGCCCAAGCCATAAAGGATCAAACTTCCCATGTTTTCCTTTGTCTTCCATCCTTCCATTCCACATTAAGACCATGCATAAAACTTCAAATTTCCTTTCAATGACCTTCTTATCATACAGGTGTTTGACTTGAAGTTGTAGCCTCTCATTTCTTTTATGAGCTTCTCTTCTAGTTCCGTCAAGCTCAATTAACTCATCCATCCTTTGTTGCATCTCATCACAAATATCAATACCATATTCTTGAGAAAAAGTGTACATCTTTATCAAGTTATTATAAGGTATCCTCACTTCCACCCCATATACCAAGTTAAATGGTGAATGCCCAATGACCTTTTTAATTGTAGTCCTATATTCCCATAGAGCAAGCTACAATTTTGAATCCCATGCCTTCTTTTTCTTCTCTATCATCTATTTGATGATCTTCATCAAACTTTTATTGTTGGATTCTTCTTATCCATTTCCTTGTGGGTGATAAGGAGATGAGTAAGAAATACATATACCATGTTTATTGCAAAATTCATTGAATTCTTCAGATCTAAAACACGTGGCATTGTCAAAAATAATTCTTTCCAGGACTCTGAATCTAATCAATATATTATTCATTAAGAAATCAATTACCACTTTTCTTGTAGCCTTTCTGGTAGGAATAGCTTCTACCCACTTCGTAAAGTAATCTATTTCAACAAGGATCCAGGAGTGACCCCCACCTAACTTTTCTAGCATCTCTCCAATAAAATCATTGCCCCATTGTTGAAAAGGTGCTTAGACTAAAATTGGTCTAAGAGGAAGGTTACAAGAAAATTTTAACTTGCCAGTGAATCTTTGGAAAGCATCACATTTGTAAAAAAACCTGTGAGCATCTTTGAACACAATTGGCCACCAGAAGCGTACACTCAGTATTTTGTGAGCAATTTTTTTGGCCATGTAGTGACCTCCACATGCTCCCTTGTGCATTTCAATCAAAAGGTATTTTACTTGGTCGTCGTCTACACATTTGAGCAACACACCCTCTAGGCTTCTCCACCAGAGCTCACAATCAATAATAATATACTTGTTAGCCTACAGTTTTAGAGTTCTTCTCTCATTGTTAGGCATGCCTTCAGGGCACTACATAGTTTGCAGGTACTCTAAAATTCTTCTATACCATCCACAAGTTTTCTTGTCGCATATGGGTGCAACATTCTCATGTTCAACTTGATTAATATGATTAGCCTCCAAGTTGGTCTTAGCCATCAACTTGTCTAGACCTTGACCCCTTACCAGCTTTGTAATCTAGATATCAATGTTGAACTCTTGGATCCTATTGATCCATCTTCATCTCTGACCTATGGTCTCCTATTGGATGAAAATGTCTTTAACTGTTGCACTTGGAACATAAGCTACACCAATTGCTCCAGTCAAATATGGTCTAAAATTTTTAACATCCTTTACCAGGGCATAGGCTTGCTTCTCTGTGGCATTGTATTTAAGCTCAACAGCCTGCAGGGACTTGCTAAAGAAAGCAATAAGCTACTCAAAGACTTCATTGTTCTTCTGTAATAATACCCCTGCCATTGTATGAAATGAAGAAAAGGTGAATAGTTGAAATGGCTTTGTATAAATAGGATATTTAGGACAGGTGCTCCTTGATTGCATCCTCTATGGCTTGAAAAGCTTTAGTAGGTTCTTCTGTCCATGATACCTTCTCTCCTTTCTTTAGCATTTTAGAAATGGGCCTAACAATTTCAACAAATCTTCTTAAAAAGTTAATTTGCCCGAAGAAGGATTGGATTCCCTTCACATTTCTAGGTGGTGAGATTTTATCTATAGCCGCTACATGTTTAGGATCAATCATGAATCCATATTTTGAGATAATATGCCCCAGCAGCTTACCTTCTTTAAATCCAAAAGCACATTTCTTGGGATTCAAAGAAATCCCATATTCCAATTCTCTAACAGAGATCTTCTCCAAGTGAGAACAATGATCTTCCTTCTTGTTGTGAGCAGTCAATTCATCGTGATATATAGAAAGGAAAATATTAATAGAATCTATAAAGGCTACATCCATGGCTCTTTGGAATGTTGCACCAGCATTGATTAGGCCAAATGGCATTCTTACATACACATAAGTCCCCCATGGTGCAGTGAATGCAATCTTGTATTGTTTGGATTCTCTCACCATGACCTGATTATAACTTGAGAGCCCATCCATCATTGAAAGAAGTTCACACCTTGTGACCTTTTGCAACATGGCCTCCATGTTAGGAAAAGGATAATTATCCTTTAAATATGCCACATTTAGATTCCTGAAATCTACACAAAGCCTAAGGTCCCCATTCTTTTTCCTAACTGGGACCAAGTTTGAAACCCATGAAGAATTCCTTATAGGCTTAATAATCCCAGTATCTCTTAACTTCATGAGTTCTTCCTGCATTTTTGGCTGCAAAGTGGGATTTATTGGCCTATGTTTTTTCCTAAAAGGTTTTACATCAGGTTTCAAAGGGATTTCATGTTGGAACAGATCTTCCCTATAAGCCTTTAGGTCATCATACGACCAAGAAAATACATGTCTATACTTTCTTAACAAGGAAATTAACATGGTTCAGACATGTAGTTTCATCTTCTTCCCTATGTATAATTTTTTGGGAGAATTCCCCATTCCAAGATTTATTTCTTCCAAATCTTCCTTATGGGAAGATGCTTGCTTAACATTTGATTTATCAGGGCCATCAAAGACCCTCTCTAATACAACCAGTTCTTTGGGAATCTTATTGGTATTCAATTGAAATACCTCATTCCAAAATAATGTTTCTTTTCCATTAACCTCAACCACCAATGACCCAAAATCAATTTCTTGGCTTTCATATTGATCAATGCAGTGCGAAAAATTCATAATATCATTGTCATCATTGAACACTTTCTAGTTGCAAATGTTTTCAGGCACTACAAGCTGAGTTTTTACCTCTATTTTTGAAGTGACATCAAAAGTGACATCCTACAATCTAACAACAATATTAGCTAACAAATCTAGACTGGCATTCAATCCTCTTTATATCCAGTCTATATTAAAAGCATCAAAGGTCTCAATAGTATCCCAAACTAAATTCCTATATTGCTTGAGCCTTTTATCTTTGGAAAAAAAATAAGATCTAACTTGGGAAACTATTAATTCAGAATCTCCTAATACTTTCAACATCTTAATGCCATGCTTTGAAGCTAATTTCAGACCAAGCAAGAGAGCCTCATATTTGGCCACATTATTTGTTCAAGCAAATTTTAACAAGGAGTACTTGAAGGTTTTACCTTGTGGGGAGATGAGGATAACCCCTGCCCCCAAGCCTTCCTTGGAATAGGATCCATCAAAGTACATGGTCCAAAGAGCATCTTATTGTGGTGCCTCTAGGACCTCTCTATCAATCGGTGCAGGCTAGACCTCTTCACGTTTCAACTCTTCAACATGAAAAGTGTCTAAGCTAGTATTTACAAAATTGATTATCATTATTCCTTCTAGTTCCTCTACATATTCAATCATGTGGTGAGCCCTTGGTTCTCTAGCAATCTTAACATTTTTTTGGTCAATTAAAAAAGTGGAAAATGACAAGTCAGATTGTATACTTCCACCCATGGATGCACTCTAGTGTCTTGACAATAACATCCCATAAGTTGGTGGAATGTCTACCACTATGATACTCATAAAGAACTCCTTTTCAGGGAAGGCTGCCAATTTATATGGAACTCTATTAATTACTCCTATAACAGGCACCTCTCTTGAGTCCATAGCATAACACTTCCCATAAGTGATATCAACTTTCAAGCCCATTTCTTCCATGATTTTTACTGGCATCACATTGTTTGAGGCCCCTAAATCTATCATGCAACTTCTAAGCAGCTTCCCATCAATGATCAAGCTTAGAAAAAATGGATTGACTTGACTTGGGTTTGCAGTAATTGTAGTTCCCAAATCTACCTCGAGATTTTCATTAATCACTACTTCCACCTAGGCATTCTTTTCTTGAATTTTGCTTGATTCAGGTTGATCAGCAACCACTTTAACCTTACCACCCATAGCAACATTGTTGATGAGAGCAACTATCTTATTTTTATGCTCATCAATTCTCATCATTTCTAAAAATGGGACTGAGACTTTAACCTAAGACAATACTTGGAACATATCTATGTGGAGAATAGTTTGATAACTCAAGGAGTATCAGTTCCTTAGGAATTACCTTGTCATCTTTTCTTTCAACCTTTTCAGCATTTGACTTCAGATTCTTGGCCTTTATAGCTTGGAAATAGCTTCACCATCGGTCTTAGCCTTACTGCCCTTTTTAGCCCAAATTCTCATCTCCTTACCTTCTTTAGGTTTTGTCTCCTCTTTCTTATTTTCTGCCTTAGTCCCTTTGTTTTCTGCATTGTTCTCCTTGATGAACATATTACGAGGGTTACCCTAATTACCACTTACAGTCCTATTTCTCAAATGAAGATTGCTCCTTGCCTAAGCAGCCAATGCAATTGTGTACTTTTCAATTTCCTCATTTGAAGGTCTTCTCAAAGAAACATTGTTTGACTCAAGAGTATAAATAGTGCAATTATTTTCTTTCTTCATCTGAAAATACTTGTTGATGGTAAGAACTTTCCTCCTACCTTTGAACATCCACATCACTTCTATTAGGCTCATCATCAAAGGAGTACTCATCACAAGCAAAATAAGATTTGGTCATAAGCGCATTCACAATCTCATCATGATCATGAGGTGCGCCATAACTTATTTGATCATCTGGTGACTCTTCTAATGATCTTGCAATAGCACACTGTTGTGCAAAATGAGGCATTTGACATACTGCACACCATGGAAATCTTCAGTGACATTCATGGAATTTTTTTGCAAGGGATCAAGTGTGCTTTGAAAATTCTTTTGATTATTGTTAACTGGCTTCCCATTGTGCTAGTTAGTATGGTAAGGGTGGTCCTGCAATCTTGGTGGCCTTTCATTCCTTTGGAATTGTGGCTTATCATTCTTTGTTTCCTTCTACAATAGACTAATAACCTAATCTAATTCTCATCATGGGTTGCATTTTTACCAGTCTTTTCATTTTGAGCTCTTGGATTCTTTAGAGCTTTAGGATCCTCCCTTCTTCCCACTTTACCTAATGCTCTCCTATTGTTTTCAATATTGACTACCATTTTGTAGGCTTCTCTTAGATGTTATGGATTCTTATCTATGGGCAGGTAACACATTTGTGAATGATATACATTATAGTATACCACTAGACATGCATTTTCGTTGGGCCTCAAATAAGTAGGGACTTTATACATAGCCTTTTGGAACCTTGCATTGAACTCGGTTGCCATTTCATTGTCCCTTTTTGATATTGTTAAAATCATTTAACCTAAATCGAGGATTGGTTTGGTCTCCATACTATTCTATGATGATTCTATAGAAATCATCCTTAGAATCAATGCTTGCATCAAGAAAGCTTATTTGCCAATACCTTGCATCTTTAGTTAAGGATTGCATAAAATATTTCATGGCAACATTGTAACACCCCGTCATAATAACCTAAGGAATGTTGCAATTGTGTTATAAAGGTGTAATAATTTTTTTTTAAAATAATAATATTAAGTTAATTAGTTGCATACATTCATTAAGTTACACGACGTTACACTACTTGAGTTTCCATAGACGACTTTAGTATTTCGCATTGCTTATAATTAATTAACATATACATTAAAAAGTAATCATTACATAACATTTGAAATACCATTCAAGATAGCATAAAGTACAAACTTGTTTCTTATATTGCATTTGATAATATATTACAATACTCATTCATCTGATGAGGTACATCAAATAATAGTTACAATTTACATTTACATAAGTTCACCTCATATACAATTGAGGGATGTTTAACAATACAAGTTTAACAATAATGCAATAAAGAAAGTACATATGCATCCAAGTACAAGCTCTCCATCCATGAAGCTCTTGATTCCATGATCATAAACTGGGGACCCAACGGAGTAAGGTGCACGTTCCACCCAACCATGTGGTACCCGTAGGTCCACCCCCCATGCTAGGAGATAGTAATATGGTTACCTAGACATAACCTATTAACCCTAGACACAAGTACATAACTAACTAATGGTTACATTGCTTCCAGATTTTTAGACAATCGAATGTACTAAGTACACAAGGTAGACTATTATTTTAGGTGGAGTGTCATCACAATATTGCAAAGGTTACCCTGGTGTTTCTTCCTAGGTTCCGGCCCCCAACTTGGGTTACCCTGGCAACCTCTTACGAAACCCGGCCCCATTTGCAACTATTGCGGAATCGAATATCTTTTGAAGAAACAAGATTTTGATTTTCCATTCCAAGCCTTCTCATCTTATACTCAAGATTGAACTATCTCAAGAGTCATTAAGTGAGGCATAAACATCTTGTTAAAGATTTTAATTCTAACTACTGTGTTATTTAGTTATCACTGACTTACTAACTCTTTGTAAGTTACCCTGACACCACTTTGTGTGTCGGCCCTTACACATAGCCACTCCCCTAAACATAACATAGGAATTCTAAGTTTTCCTGACTAAGGTAAACAAGGTGTACATATTACAACACAAAATTCTACACTTTTCACAAAGAACATCAAGACTATGTTCACAAAATCAGATGTCTAAACACCATACAAAATCATGTACACAACCTTAGCCAATTACAAGAATTCAACAAAAACAATTATAATTTCCCCCCCCACGTTATACAACTTGTCTGGAAGACTTGTACATTTGAAACATGCCCAAATTGACCAATAAAAAAGAAAATACTATTTAAAGCAATTTAAAGCTCTATAGTAAACTATCGTTTGGATTTACTAAATCCATTCAATTCAGTCAAAATAACAAGAAATGAATCAACTTAAATAAAAGTATTTTCTTAAAACAATAAAAGAAATTGCTTCACTTAAATGATTTCTTGATTTTCTCAAATTCACATTATAATATATTCTATATTTTCTCAACCTTAAATTTCGCATGCAATATAAATTTTAAAATACCATAAATCATTTTTCTAAAACTTGTTAAATCACAATTCTTACAAATATATATATATTTATATACAGATATATATACATATATATTTGTATATAAATAAATATATATTATTATATATATATATATTATTATATTTATTCCTGCTAATATATATACTTATTCATATATATATATAAACATTGTAATATAATTCAAAATTTAAACATAACACATTAAAAAAAAAACAAATGCATTTTATATTTTTTAAAAAGTAATAAAATTTAAAAATCGCAGCCCAGCCGGGGCCTCCCTTTTGGGGAGGACGCGGCCCTTGCCAAGGCTGCGCCCAGCAGCCACTGGTTGTTGTGCGCAGCCTTGGTGGCTACGTCCACTAATAAGGGGAAAATGGGGAGGGTTTCGGCCCTCCCCCCACACTGTAATTTTTTTTAAAAAAAAAAAAATTTATAAAATTTCGCCCGTACGGTGAATTGCGAACTACGGAAATTTGCATAAAATTATTTGATTCACCTGCACGGCGATGAACATAAACAAATTAAAATTTTACAATCCAATTTATATATAAAACATATATAAAATATATGTACATATATATATATACTTAAAAATATATATATATGTATATATATAAATTTCATAGGGATTCACCATAGAAGTATACAGAAATTTCTTCAGGGTTATAGTAGGGAAATCAGGGTAACTGTAGAATTTTAATCGGGGTTTTCAAAGAAACACACACAGTATTTTCATTCAAATCCTAAATTATTCCCTGAGGAATCAATTTCCTTTTTAACAGATAATTCCCCTCACAAGATTTAAATACTTTCTACAGAGAGTATACTACAGAAGATTTCTAAATCCTTCAAATCTTCACAAGACAAAATACAGCGAACAATTTTTTTGCGAGAAGTACAGGGATTTAAATAAAACTAATTTCTTTTCACAAACATTCCCTTCCAAAAACAATCAAAATAAAATTCACAAGAAGAATACCTATTTTCCTTTGCTTCAGAAAGCTGACTGGTGAAGAGCTTTGCCTGTAGCTAGTGAAGAGCTTTTCCTGTAGCTTCCACAATCCTTTCCCAAGAAACAATACCCAAATTGCTAAACAGAGATCTTCCACAAATTTGCAACAATATCAAACAACCATAAACATGAATTTTTTACAGAGCTCAATTATTTTCTCGTGAAGAATGGAATAGCCTTCTGTGTTTTCCCAGATCCAAAATAACCTCCAGAAAATTCCTCAACAAACACAACAAATGCAACTGGCACACTTGTTGAGAAGAACAAAATATCTTTTAACCACTTCTCGGCAATCTTGCCTTTCAAATTTGCATGCATTTTATTTTATTTAATTTTTCCAATTTCCAAAATACCAAAATTTATTTACAAATAAAAATGCCACTTCCAATTTAATATTTAATTTCAAATTTTAAATAAATTTTTTCACACATTTAAAACAATTTAATTTTATTTATTTATTTATTTAATTAAATAAATTTAATCTCTAAGATCAAATTATTTAACCAAACAAACTAATTAATTTATTAAAAAAAACATGTAAACTTATTTCTTAAACATTTAAAAATTAATTAAATAATACTAAATTAAAGCATAATGAACTAACATTAAAATTGACATTTTTTTTCCTTTCAAGCAATTAATTCCAAACAAAACAATACAAGACAATCTATGACTCTCAACTAAAATAGACGATGTACTATGACCGGGTTATAGACTAGACTAGGATGAACCATGCTACTACCTCCCAACCAACATTTCTGTTGAGTCTTGACACGCTCAGACCTGAGTAACCAGGTGGAGTTGGTGTCATGTACCTGCAATCCTGCAACCAAGCAATAACATGCATATATATATATAAACCATTGTACAGGCACACCGTGCGGAGAAAATCACGGACATCACAGGGCACTCACAAGCGAGTGATGTAATTCCGTTCTCCACACCAATACATGTCACATCAAACTGACGAATTAAATAATAGTTAGTCCATCAAAAACATACATATAACAATAATCATCTGAAGGAAAACATCTACGCTATTTCAAAGCATATCAAAAAATAGTAATCACCATACATTGTATCATCATATCACAAAATAAATCCACTGTCACTCAAAATCAGTGATCCAAACATCCAAACCAAATACCAAAGTCTAACAATATAAAAACATGCAACAGAAAACATAAGCATAAATGGAGGGGTACTACATCCTCCCCCCCTAGGATCAAGCTTACTCCTGGAAGCCTGCTAGTAGCAAACAAATAACACATACACATCTAAAATAGGTCCTTCTAAGAAATGAAAGACTAGCCACTAAGATCCCTCTGGATCAGTACTCATTCAACGTCTTGAACCTTGAGGATCAACTCCCGATGTAGAAGGACATGCACGATTCCCAAAGAATGATGCCGGTCCTCCATCAGGAACCTCTCCAACTGCACCTTGGTGCTCATCCTAGTGGTTACCCACCATGGTAAATACCCTATGTGACCTACCTGTATCTCCCATCATAGGCTCTGAAACTGTAGGTCGAGGCTCAAAACCAGAAGAACCTCTCATCGAACGCTGCCTAGCAATGTGTCCCTGCTGTCCACACGAGTAACAACCAGTGCCTCTACTGAATCCTCTGCCACCCAAAGGTGCATTGGATTGCTAGAAACTACCTCTACTGACAGTAGACTGCACACTCGGAGGGATATTACCTTAATGTGGTTGAGGGCTAATATTCTTTTGAGGTGTTCACTGCTACTGTTGCCCACCCTTTGAGGGTGTCTATTGGTTCCTAGAGGAACCCCCTGTCTGTGCCTGTCCACCCCGTGGACTAAAACCTACTGCAGGAGCACTGCCAATCTGCACTCGTGTGTGACCACCTAACACCATAACAAGGTTCTCTTCCACTATTCGAGCCTTCTCCACTACAACTTCCATAATCTTTGGCTCAAAGACTCTGACACCACCACTAATGCGCGCGTTTAGACCCCTGATAAAGTGTTGTACTAGCATAGGCTCATCATCGCCAATACCAGCATACTGCTTGAGTTCATAGAATCTACGTTCATATTGCTCAACAGAAAGAGCCAACTGACGTAGATCATGGAACTCATCAGCCCGTCGCTACCTCTAGTGTTTCGATAGGAACCGAGCTCTAAACCTCTCCAGAAACATCTCCCAAGACACTGACCTAATATCTAAGTGGAGCTTTTTCTCCTCCAGGCACCACCAAGTAGAGGCGAATCCTCTCAGATGCATGATACCGCATCTCGCTCGGGTATTGCTACCGTAAGGGTGCATGGCGAAGCATCTACCCAAATCCAATAGCCAAGTCTCTGCCTCTAAGCCAACTCCTATACCATCAAAGGTAGGAGGGCGTGCCCTCAGTAAATCCCTCATGTGTCCTACAGTAATAGCATCCTGATGCATTGTATCATCTACTCTCCTAGGAGATCTATCTCTCTCTCTAACAACCTCCTGCTCAACTTCCTGTCTAGGTCCAAGTCAAGCTAGGACCTCCTCTAATAAAGAACGTATCTGTGAACCCTCTACTCCTAACTGTTCAGGATTCTGACCCTCATTCCTCTGATCCATCCACTCTGCCTATTCACTCTGATGAGGGCTCAGAGGGGGAGTAACCTGAGGGATTGGCCCTCGGCCTCCACCTCAACCTCTACCATGACCTCTTCCACCTCTCCTAGGCATGTTCCTACACATAACAATAACGAGTCTTAGATACTAATCAACCAAGGCTAACAAATAGCGACACTACGTACTAGGTCAACCTAATGGGCTCGCGATTACTCAGAGCGTCCAGTGTTTGTAACCTTGGCTCTGATACCAATCTGTAATGCCCCATCATAATAACCTAATGAATGTATGCAACTAATTAACTTAATATTATTATTTTTAAAAAAAATTATTACACCTTTATAACACAATTGCAACATTCCTTAGGTTATTATGACGGGGCATTACAAACATCATCAACCTGCTACACCCTTAATATTAGTGTACATTAGGTTATGAATAGTCAGCTTGTGGCTATCTTAACTCTCTATTTAGTCATATTATCACTATTATATTGTTATTTAGTTTTTTAGGTCAGCCTAAGACTTATATAGTTGTGTCTAAGTCGGGCTAGGTGATATCCTAGGCATAAATAGGTATATATAGGAGCTTGTGAGTCTTATTTCATCATCAAGTTGTGAAGTGTGTTCTCATTGGAGATATTTGGAGATTTTCCCCCTCAAAGTGGCTTGTTATTCTCTATTATTATCAAGTAATTTCAACATATTTCATATCATATTATTTTATTGTGCAATATATTTCATAACAAGTGATATCAGAGCATGATCTTGGCACTGCAGAGGCAAGGTTTTTTCTCAATTTTGGAGGTGATTTTGGGAAGAGCATATCTTTCATATTTTGGAGAATTTTTTTCTTATTTTTAAAAGGTTTTTGAAGAAAATATTAAAGAATATACAGTCCATATTTTAGTAGAATTGGAGTGGAATTAAGCGAATTATTGCAGAATTAGGGTTTCTACATTTATTTATTTTTGAATCTACATATCTCTCACATCTTGTTGAGTTGGAGTCTCATTTTTATTGGGTTTTTTAATAAATACTAAAGGATATTAGAGTAAAAAAATTGGAGGAATTGGAGTATAAATAAGCAAGTTATTGAAAAATTAAGTGGTTTCCATCATGACGGGGCCTGCAACAAGGGGCAAAAAGAATGTTGTCACTCTAGGGAAGACTCCTGATAAGGATGGGGTAACAATAGAAGATGCTACTCCTAATGAGGAAATAAATAAGTTCAAGGAAGAAATTTCCTCAATGAAGATGGATATGTGTGACCTAAGAGGAGATATATCAGACATACAAAACATGTTAAGCACCTACATGGTTGAACCAAGAAAGGAGTTCTCAAGCGACCAAGGTGAAAATTCTAGGTCAACTACCATTGACACAAGCTTTAGTACTCCTATGGGATCTAGGAATTTATTTCCAAAGGTGGATATGTGCAATTTCGATGGCAAGGATCCTCTAACATGGATAAACCAAATGGAGAATTTTTTTGAAGTACACCAAATTCCTAATGGACAAAAAGTCACAATGGCTTCCTTATATCTAGAACTAGATCAATTCATTTGGTATCGTTGGCTTTGCACTCATCAAAATAAAAAATGGCTCACCGTCTCATGGTCAATTTTTACAGAGGAACTCCAAGCTCAATATAGTAATAGCGTGACAGACAACTTCTTCAGCTAGCTGGCTAAACTTCAACAAACAGGATCAGTTAAGGATTATATTCAGCAATTCCAAAATCTATCCTTAAGAGTGGATACAATTACAAAGGAAAACTTGAATGATTTATTCTTGGGGGTTCTCAAGGATCACATTCAACATGAGGTACGCATGTTTAGCCCTAGCTCCATAAATGAGTCTTTTATCTTAGCACGCAAGGTAGAGGAGAAGTATTTGATTCCTAAGAAGCAAGGGGCTAATGTGACAAGAGAGAAAGGATATTCAACACAACCTAATAGGTTGATTCCACAAAAAATTGAGGAGAAAAGAGAAAAAGGGTTGTGTTTCAATTGTGATAGAAAATACAGTCGAGGACATAAATGCAGTGAAAATAAATTGTTCTATATTGAAGGTCCAAGTGAGGAAGAAGAGGAGGAACCCATACTAGAGGATGAAAGGGAGTCAAATGAGGAATCACATGATTCTCAACCAATAATTTCTTTTCATGCACTCTCAGGTTTCAGTGCTCCACAAACTCTCAAGGTGGTGGGGTTCTTAAAGAAGCAGAAGGTAATAGTGTTGATCGACTCAGGTAGTACTCATAATTTCATCAACAAAAAGTTAGCTACTCGTCCAAATTTTTTTATATATCTAGCTCTAGAGTTTCAGGTTTTGATTGCAGATGGTGATACAATTAGTTGTTCAGGGAAGTTTCATAGCATTGAATTATCCATGGGAGATTATCAACTTGATACCCCAATGTATGTGATATCCATGGGTGCAATAGATATTGTTTTGGGAGTACAATGGCTTACTACATTGGGAACGATTGAGATGAACTTCCAAGAACTATTGATGTGAGTTCAATCAGAATGAAGGGTAGTAGAGCTAAGGGGTTTGAAGGAAAAATCCCCACAAATGGTAAGCTCTCATCAAATGCAAAATTTTCTTAAGAAAGGAGTGGATGGATTTGTGGCCCAGTTATGTTCATTAGAAGTCTCTCAATCTAATGCTCCTACTCATCTAGATTTGCAAGCTATAATTGATTGTCATTCAGTTGTTCTGGGAGATATGCCTAAAAGACTCCCTCCTAAGAGGGATCATGATCATGCTATACAGTTAGTTATAGGGATCCAACCACCGAACATCAGGCCTTATAGGTATCCATACATACAAAAGAGTGAATAGAAAAAATTGTTGAGGAGATGCCAAAGGCAAGAATTATCAAGCATATCCAAAGTGCTTACTCCTCGCCTGTGGTGATGGTACGTAAGAAGGATGATACTTGGTGCATGTGTCCAAATTATAGAGTGCTCAACATGTACACCATTAAAGATAAGTTTCCTATTCCAGTCATTGATGATTTGCTAGATGAATTAAATGAAGCTATGTATTTTAACAAGTTAGATCTTAGATTTGGTTATCACCAAATTTGGATTAAGGAGGAAGATATTTGTAAGATAGAATTTCGGACTCATGAGGGTCATTATGAATTTTTGGTGATGCCATTTGGTCTTACCAATGCACCATCTACATTCCAAAGTTTGATGAATTCCATTTTTAAGAAGTTCTTGAGAAAGTTTGTGTTAGTATTCTTTGATGATATATTGATTTATAGCAAGACTTGGGAAGAAAATTTGCAACATAAACTCTATGCTAAGCCATCCAAGTGTTCTTTTGGTCTTACGGAGGTGGAGTATTTGGGACACATAGTTTCACATGAAGGAGTAAAGGTGGACCCTAACAAAATTAAGGCTATCATGGAATGGCCTATTCCAAAAGCCATTAAGAAACTGAGGGGTTTATTGGGATTGACAAGGTACTATAGAATATTTGTGAAGAATTACGGCCATATAGCAGCACCTCTCACCACTCTATTGAAGAAGGATTCTTTTCATTGGAACGAGTCTTCCAATACAGCATTTGAGAGATTGAAGGAGGCTATGTGTACAACTCCAGTGCTTGCCACTCCTGACTTCACCAAAGAATTCATTGTGGAATGTGATGCTTCTAGAAATGGGATAGGAGTAGTGCTCATGCAAGAAGGTCAACCAATTGCTTTTGAGAGTCATCAATTAAAGGGTAAGAATCAACTAAAACCTATTTATGAGAAGTAAATGCTAGCAATCCTCCATGCAATCAAACAATGGAGGCCTTATCTATTGGCTAGACACTTCAAGGTTCAGACAAATCATGATAGCCTAAAATATTTTTTGGAACAAAGACTATCTTCTGAAGAGCAACAAAAATGGGTCACTAAGATGTTAGGATATGACTTTGAGATAGTATATAAGAAAGGGAAAGAAAATATTGTAGTAGATGCACTTTCAATGAAGGATGAGAAAGATGAAGCCTTATTGTGTGCCCTTTCAATATTACAAGCAAATTGGGTGGAGGAAGCCAAAGCAGAGTGGAAAAGTGATGTTGCAACAAGTAATCTCATCGAACAATTAAAAAGTGATTGTAGTAGTTCAAATAAGTTTTGTTGGAAGGGAGATACTCTTTGGTATAAAGAGCATTTGTATCTCTGCAAGAATTCCAATCTTAAACACAAGATTCTCATAGAGTTGCATGAGTCTCCAATGGGTGGTCATTCAGGATTTTTTAAGACATATCATCGAGTCAAGCAATATTTTTTTTGGGAAGGGCTAAAAGGTGATGTTCAAAAATTTGTGGCTGAATGTTCAGTTTTTCAAAGGAATAAAGGGGAAACAATTAAGACACCGGGTCTCTTGCAACCCTTATCTATTCCTATCCAACATTGGGAAGAGGTATCCATGGACTTCATCACAAGGCTTCCCAAATCTAAAGGTCATAATGTCATCATGGTAGTAGTTGATCGCCTCACTAAATATGCACATTTCATTGCATTATCACATCCTTTTATAGCAAGAGCAGTGGAAAAATATTTTTTGGAGAATATCCAAAAGCTACATGGTACACCTAAGGTTATTGTTAGTGATCATGATCCTATCTTCACTAGTCACTTTTGGAAAGATTTATTCTCATGTTTGGGTACTCAATTAGCTCATAGCTCTTCATACCACCCTCAATCAGATGGGAAAACTGAGGTTGTTAAAAAGTGTTTGGAAGGATATCTACGTTGTTTCACTTCAGAGAAACAGTCTCAATGGGTATATTGTCTACCACTTGTAGAATAGTGGTATAACACTTCTTTTCATAGCTCATCAAAAATGTCTCCATTTTTGGCACTTTATGGATATCATCCTCCTTCCATCATATCATCAATAAAGGTGTCACCAAGAGTTCAGGCAGTAGAAGACCACTTGCTTCATCAACAACAATTACTTTCAGGACTCAAGGATAATTTAGCCATGGCACAAAATTGAATGAAACAACAGGAAGACCAACATCGTAGTGAAAGAAGTTTTGAAGTTGGGGATTGGGTCTTCTTGAGATTGCAGCCTTATAAGCAAATCTCACTTAAGCAACAAAGAAGCTAAGGAATAGAACTCTCACTGAGTATCTCATCCAATGGAAGAATTTACCAGTTGAAGATGCCACATGGGAGGATGAGGAGTTCATTCAAAATAATCCAAACTTGATTAGCATTCAGGACAATGCTTCTTTGAAGAAGGGGGCATGCTACACCCTTAATATTAGTGTACATCAAGTTATGAATAGTCAGCTTTTGGCTATATTAACTCTCTATTTAGTCATATTATCATTAGTATATTGTTATTTATTTGTTTAGGTCATCCTAAGACTTATATAGGTGTGTCTAAGTCAGCCTAGGTGATATCCTAGGCATAAATAGGTATATATAGGAGGTTGTGAGTCTTATTTCATCATCAATTTGTGAAGTGTGTTCTCATTAGAGATATTTGGAGGTTTTCCCCCTTGAAGTGGCTTGTTATTCTCTGTTATTATCAAGTAATTGCAGCATATTTCATATTATATTCTTCTATTGTGCAAGATATTTCATAACACATCCCATAATTCAAAATATTCTATAAAACTTTGAAAAGCTTTTAAATGGTCCTCACCACTGAGATCATTATTACCAGTAAACTTAGGTACATTTTTTCTTGCATTATCTAGAACTAGATTTGGATATCCTAGGATGTTCTCAAAACATAGTTGCCTATACCTATCAGTGTGCAATAATCTCCTTCTGACAAGTTCCTCGTGCTCATTCTGGTTGTCATGATTTATTCTTCTATCATTATTATTTTTAGACCTTCTCAATTGGGAATCATATTGATCATTAAACTAAATTTTCTTAGCTTTGTTTTATGGCTGTGAGGATGAACTAGAAGGATTTGCACTATATGATGGTTTTTCATTTACATGAGGACTTGAAGATGATGTGTGGGATTGAGGGATTTGAGTCTCAGTGATAAAATCCTTTATAGTGGATTCTAGGAAACCAAGTTTCCTTTTCATCTCATTGTTTATAGCTAGTAGTTCCATCTCTTTCACTTTCTTCTCCAACTCTTCATTTTCTTTCATTAGTTTATCAGCCAGTGAGATAGAATCATTCTATTATGTGTCCTTCTTAGAAGGACCTCCCTCATTTATCTTTACTCCCCCATAGGTTATTTTCCCTTATCCAAATTTTGGGGAGCAACATTTTTATTATTAGGGGGGGATTAACTAGGGTTGAAACCTTTACAATAGCATTGGTCTATGAATTTACACAATCATTATTTGTAGAGGGAACTATAGGGTCCATCGTTATAATCTCCTTAATAGTAGGACCAGTTTTTTGGGCAGGTTTAGTTGTTAACCTATTGAATTCCTCCATTTTCTCAACCTTTCTTCATAACATATCTCTCTCTATCATGACTTCCCTTATCCTTTTCTCTTTCTCTTCATCCCTTTTCTTTCTATTCTCATCACACCTTAAGGCTCTTTCTATAAGCCATTGCATATCATTAAAAAATTCTTCCTCCTCTAGTAAAGTAATATCAACATCAGATGCCACTACAACTTCAGTATGATTAGGAACATTATTACGGGGATATTCATCAAATCTAGTTAACAGGTCTAGAGGAAGGTGAGTTTATGGATGAGAAGTTGGGGTTGAATATCCTTCAGCTCTCTCACACCTAGCACTTTCATTATCTTTTTTTATTCTATCTCTCTCCCTCCTTTCCATGACTCTTTAGCCTTGATTTGTGGGTCACTCATTCACAACAAACTTCATTGTAACTTCTCTTCTCTCGGTAGAGGTGCTACCACTAAAGTCTAACAAATTCCTTTCACATTCAAAACTAGAACTAGAACGAATATCATGTTCAAGGGTTGGATGGGGAGTAGACTTACATGTTTCTACATCCTTTTCTTTTACCCATTTCCCATGAGTGTTCTTGGGAAATTCTCCTTCCATTTTCTACTTTGAATGCTTCTTCATGTGGCCACGAGTTCCTCGCATTTGTGCTTGAATCTTCTTCAGGTTTGTCAACCTTTTCGACTTCTTTCTACTCTTTTTCTTTCCTTCTTTGATATACGCTAGCACGCACTAGTGCAGAGACTTCAGAGTCACCACCCAAATTCCTTGGGACAATTTCATAGCAATTGCATTACAATTTATAAAAATTTCACAAGATCCTTAGAAACTCAGATAAACTTTGACAAATGTGAAATGCTTTTCAATGAACTTTGAACACAAGCCTTTCAATACACAAAATGACAGGAAACTTTAATATAAACTTTGATAGGACACTTGGCAAAGACTCAAGCAATGGTTAGCAGAAGAATCACATAAACTGACTCTATAGGTAAACATCACCATATTTTATAGTGATCTTTGATAAGGCACTCTGGAGAACCAATATTTACCAAACTTACGTCTCCCCAATAGAGTTGCTAATTTGTTGGTTGTTTTTAAAGAACCAATCAGATCTCGCCAAGTACCTATGAGCTTGCCAGACTCAATTCTCGAATACTTGAGAGATAATTTTCCAATGAACGAGATGAAGCTATGTTGCTTCTTCTCCTACACTTCGAGCTCTACAAAAACTGGAGAGGGCGATCCCAAAATGTATATCTTATAACTCTTCTAAACAATTGACTCATACATTGCACAACAAAGTAGATATATTCCCATCAGAGGCTAAGTAGATGAAATTCTTCAAGAAATTGGCAATTCCTCAAAATAATTAAACACCTAAAACTGAGTATACAATACAACATCAACCACAACAAAAGGTAGATCAATTAACAATTATTTATGAATGTTGTTCTCAAATTGGATAACTGGAACCATGGGAAATGCATACAATACTTAAGATCAATGCCATATCTTTGGGTCAGGAGTCAAGACAAAGAAAATTGAACTGTAAGGTAAATTTAATCCTAAACATCCATGATCTACATAAGATTGCTTTCCAATTCACAAATTGATACTCAAAATTTACCATGACTTATCAGATCCACAACACAAGCATACAAATTAATGATTTAATCTGTCAACAGGTGAAAATATATGTTAGAAAATGAGTAGCAAACAAAAGAGTGCAAGAAAACAAAGATTAACACCCTAGTTAAACTATGCGCCTAAGTTATCCAAAAACAACAAGCAGCAATTGATAAATAAATAACCCTACAAGGAAAATTTGTTAGTGATTTTTCCCCTTGTTTATTGCCAAATGTTGATTAGATGCTTGCACCGACACAATCAGAACACATTAGGAGGTTAGAAACACTTAAAATAGCCAAAGAGAGTGTTGAAAACTCAAATTTCACCTTCTAAAAAAAGTTGTCCAGGTTAGGTCCGCCCATCTGTTGGGTCAGGTCCACCCTTGGAGGTCAGTTCCACCCCTAAAAGAGATCGGGTTCACCTGTCTATCAAGTCAAGTCTTCCCCTCTATGAAAAAACTACAATTTTTTTGTTTCTAGAGTCTGTGGAGGGAAGGTCTGCCACTCGGCAAGGTCAGGTCCACCTGTTTGTCAGGTTAGGTATGCCCCTCTATGAAAAATCTACAAATTTTATGTTTCTAGACTCTGTGGAGGGCAGGTTCACCCTTGGGCAAGGTTGGGTCTGCCTCTGGAGGTCAAGTCCACTTGTCTGTCAGGTCAGGTCAGGTCAGCCCCTTTGTGAAAAATCTATAAATTTTTTATTTCTAAAGTCTGTGGAGGGTAGGTCCGCTCCTGGGCTAGGTCAGATCCGCCTCTGGAGGTCAGGTCTTCCTATCTATTAGGTCAGGTCTGACCCTCTGTGAAAAATTTGCAAATTTTTTGTTTTTGGAGTCTATGGAGAGCAGGTCTACCCCTGGGCAAGGTCGGGTCTTCCTCTAGAGGTCAGGTCCGCCTGTCTGTCAGGTCAAGTCTGCCCCTCGAGGTCAGGTCCGCCCCTCTGCAACTTGCACCTACAAAAAGTGAAAAAAATAGCAAATGTGAAAGATATAGACCCGTCTGTACGTCCCACTGGGCATGCCAAAAATGTGAACAAGTGAAAATATATGTTAGAGAACGAGTAGCAAACAAAAGAGTGAAAGAAAACAAAGATGAACACCCTACACCTCAAGATTGGGAAAATGATTAGCTTAATAAAATAAAATGGAAAATTTCACCTTGTTGAGTTGTTCTTTGGTTGGCCCTTGATTCGTGATGTTGTATACTCCTTGGCTGGCAAGTAGGTGGGGATGCAAGATGGTTGGATTTGTATGATAATGGATGCAAATTCTAAGATGTGAGAATATGGCTAAGTGTGGCTTCAAATGATAAAACTGCAAGATTTTGGCTATGGCATGCAAAGGTCCCTAAATAAGAGAAAAGAGGGGGTATTTATAGAGAATTTTGAATTCTCTAGAGAAATGGACAGCTGAGATTAAACCAACAAGGTCAAGATGTAGGGCTATGGTGAGTTGAGAACTCACAAGCCCTCACATCTTGAAATGTGGCATGTGATATGGCTTGGAAATGATGATGTGTAAATGAGGTGGAAGGAGGGTACATGATGTGGAAGAAGAACAAGTACTTTGCAAGTACATTGGGGGATGAGAAGATTCCTTGAAGGAATAAAAAGTAAATTTAAAATTCACATGATTGGAGAATCTTGTGGATAAGACAAGGTTCCAAAGGGAGAGGTAAAAAGTACCTTGGATAAGACAAGGTGCCTAAAAAGGTAAGCACTTGTCACACATAACTTGATGTGACAAATAAAAGATTCCATGGGGAAGAGTTAACATGTGACTTGATGTGACAAGTCAAATATCACATGGGGAAAAGAAAAGGGATTTTAATATTCTTTGGAAGGAATTAAAAATTCCTTGAGAGGTTGATTAGGCTAGTTAATGAAGGATTAGAGGAGGGTTAGGGGCCAACTTGTGAAAGTTGGAGGATGTGACACATCCTAATCAAGGATTATGCATGTGCACATTCCTAATGATGGAATTATGAGGTTGATGAAGATTAAGGGATGTGACATGTGAGGAATTAAATAAATGTCATATTTATTTAATCCATTTGATGAAAGGGGGAAGGTATTTAAATTATTTAACTAGATACCTTAGGGATTAGAAGAACTTTAGAAGTATTAATTAAATAATAGTGATATTACTTAATTAATGCGAATAAGGGAATGTTTAGATGAAAAGGGATAAAATTGGATAAATTAAGTGTCCAAATTTAGGTGTCTACATTTTTCCCCTCTTTGAGATGGTGTTATGAAGTAGCATCATTTCAAAGAATATTAAAACATAGAACCCGAAAGATGGTTAGATTGGAAAAGATGCCTTAGTCATTAAAGGATCGATTGTGAAGGAAGATGATGCAGGTGAAGATGAAGGTTAGGGATGAATGATGCCCCCTCGAGAGGACATGCAGGTTCAAGAGAACACAGGTGTGCTCTCCAAATGGATGAGATGATGAGAAGGGGAGATGAGGAAGATGATCCAAAGTGATGGATGTGGGTAAAATTGTCTATTAAAAGCGATGGGGAAAAGGGGAGTCTGCCAGATTAATGGGAAAATGGTCAGGTGGGAGGGGATGGACGTGCCCTAGTATAGGGCAAGTTCGCCCATGGAAAAGGATAGGAAAAAAGGTGGGTGGTCCCTACAGAGGGGCGTACCCACCCCAAAAGGGGCGATCCCACCAGTGTGGATCCACCTACCTGAGGACGAGTCCACCCATGTCCAGGGGCGGGTCTGCCCATAGCCAAGGGCAGGTCTGCCCCAGGCTGGGTGAGTCCGCCCACATCTAGGGGCAGGTCCACCCATAGCCAAGGGTGGGTCCACCCTAGGCTAGGAGGTTCCGCCCACATCAGGGGGCGGGTCCGCCTGCAACAAGGGCGAGTCCACCCTAGGCAAGGCGAGACTGACAAGGGAAGGGGAAAAGAAGATTGAAGGGAGGAGGATTGGATTAGGATGTGAGATGGATGAAAGGAATAAAAATGATGGGGGAAAAGATGCTTAGAATAACTAATCAATATTATTATAGGAATATTGAAGAGATGATGACAAGAGATGGGAGGGATAGGGGATGGAGGTTGATGAAGGATGAATGGATGGGGGATACATGTACGATGATGGAATGGAAAATGAAAATCAAACCTAATGCAATTTTCTATCTTCGAAGCACTAATTTTTGCTATAGCAGAAGACATGATACACCAAGGTATAAAGAACTAAGGTAGATTAGTGTCTAATGCATGAAACAAACATGGCAAACAAGAAATCTATCTCAACACCCCAAAGTCACGATGACCTTGGTCGGGCTAGGTATTGGGATAACCACAAGCACATAGGATTCCCTAGCATAACACAAGACCACAGGAGTCTTGGTAGGTACTACACGGGACAACCGAGAAGAAAACAACAAAGAAAAGATCAAGATATGCCCCTATATTTACTAGTCAAAGCACACCATGATATGATAAATCAAGGCAACCATGACAAGTGATGATAGGGAGCTCAAATGATAAACAAAATCCAAAAGTGTCAAAGGATTGCAATCAAATTCAAACATCCTTTTCCATAGGATCAAGGGGATGGATGGGATTGATGAGGTATGTTAGGAAGGATGCATCCTATTGAGACCAAAGATGATGGATACTAAGCTAAAATATTGGTATGACGTAGGAGATTCAAAACTGATTGGATCTGACGATACAAGTGGATCTCATTTGTGAAGAACCAGCTAGATAAGGGCATAGCTTGATGGCACGACACAAGGAAGACAAGACACGAGACTGACACACCCTAAAGACCTAGGGGCTCAGGGGCCGATCAAAGATTAGCCTTGCCTACGTGAAAGAGCAGAGCTCTCATAGTTCGATAAAAGACGGATGATTGATCAGGGATAAAAGTAGAAAGAGGAAGATAGAGACCTCAATGGATGACAAGATGGAAAAAGCCCCAGGGGAGGATCAAATGATTGACCTTGCCTACGTGAAAGCATAGGGGCAACGTACTTCGACAAAAGTCCAAAGAAAAATGATGGATAAAAGATGATGAGATGACCAGGATAAGTGGATAAAAAAATGGGATCAATACGATGAGATAGGATGCACCTGGTGGATTAGATAGGATGATGACAATCACACGAAGCTCAGGGATGTGATACTTATCCAAATCATCAAAATGAATTGGGAGGATGATATGATGAATAGATGAATGATGAGAAAGGATAGGAGATTAAAAAGATACACAAAATAAGCATAAGTGATGATGATAAGATAGATGTGATTGGATTGCGTGGGGAGTAGCCTATAGCTAGATACCAATGACAAGGGATTATGAGATGGGATGAGGATAGAAGATGGGGGGAAGAAAAGGATTGTTTGGATTTGTAAGGAGATAAGAATAGGGAGATGAAAGGGACTGTTTAGATGGATAGGATGATGAGGATGGGGGGATGACAGAGATTGTTTGAGTGGATAGGAAGATAATGGTGGGTAGATGGAAGAGATTGTTAATATGTCATGTGTCCAAGGACTATGTCACAAAGGGAGATAAGTGCCCCGACTATAAATATGTCATGTGTCATGAGGCAGGAGGTAGAGGCAAGAGGTACGCAAGGTGAGTGGATGGGAAGATAAAGGAGATAAATAGATGAGGATAGGATGGGTGACTAAGGAATACGATAGAGCATGGATGAAGGGAATGTATACCAAGAGGTGTTGAAAGCATGCATAGATAGGTGCCCCTGTTTTGATCAAGATCACAAGAAGGATGGAGGTATGGGAGATAAATGGGATATGATGGTAGGATGTGGAAGATAGGTGGGATGGAGGGGATGAATGAAGAGGATGTATAGCAGGAAGACAGGTGCATAGTTTGAAGCATAGCAGATGGAGGGAATGCATATCAGGAAGCTACCCCCAAGTGTGGAAAAGGATAGATGAGGATTTATGCATGATTCTTGTTTGCTAGGTTTTCATCATGGTACTTATCCAAGGTACTTGTTTTCCAAGTTTTCACCATTGGATAAATTTTTATTTTTATTTTCTTTTTCTTTTTTTTCTATTTTTTTCTATTTTTGGATTTTTTTCACTTTTTTCAATTTTTTGACTTTTTGGATAGCATGCAGAAGGAGATGGATAAGGATAGGGAGGAGAATAAGTAGATTTAGAAGACATGTGATAATGAGATGCAGTAAAAACTCAAGCATCAAGTTCCAGACAAGGTGTTAAGAGCCCATATTCGAAGTGACTGTTGGACATTGGTACAACCTTATTAGGATAAATGGATTATGCAAGAGGATGAATTAGAGGGATTTGATGGGGGAGATATGTGGGATAATGGATGGGATGTTGGAAAGGGTATGGATAGAATGATGGGGTGGGTGTGTGATGGGGTGGTGAGTTTAGGACCAACATTGGCACATACGGTGATGAATGTGAAATGATAGGAGTATTTATGGATGGGGAATGTGGGGATAATGGAGGAGATGGGATGGTGAATTTTGGAACATAAGGACCCAAAAAAGAATTAGGAGATGAAAGGGGTGTATGATTAGCTTTTGGATTAGCAACTTTGGATGTTCTTATAGATTTTTCATTTGATGGCATTTCATCTATTTTCTTTGGGATCCACATGGTTTTGATCTTTTCTTTGGTGGACCTTTCAGGGCTATGGATTTGATTTTGATTTTGGATTTTATTTTTCTTTTCTTCAACATGTCATTTAGAGGGGACATGAGGAGCGTTAGGTTCATGTGGATCTTTAGATTTAGGCACTTTTTCTTTGGCATCCAAAGTGCTTTTACTAGCAATGGGATGGGTGTGAGGAGATGGATGATGTGGAGCGATGGAGGTAGGATTATGAGGATTACGTGTAGATGGAGGATGTGTAAGTATGTGCCTTTGTTGATCCTAATTAGAGGGCATGAGAGTGGGATGTTTATGATGGGCGACATGGATAGGTGATCAATGGATAAAAGGATGAGATGGAGGAGGTGATTTTAGGGTATAGGGGCCCAAAATAGATGTAGGACCTGGAGGAAACATGGACAAAGTAGATGGAGGATGGGAGATGGTAGAGGGAGGAATGTAAGGACCCAAAATGGATGGAGTGGATGAAGGAGGAATGTGGATGGTTGTTTTGAGGTGATACAATAGAGGAGGAGGGATGGCAGCATATGATCTGGTGGAGCGATGGGAAGAGCTGATATTTCTTTTGGAAAAGGCTTGTTGAGGACGTGTAGAGGTTGTACCAACATCTTTAGATTGTGAGTCTTGGGAAATAGGTCCAAGACCTTGAATGCAGATTTTTTCTTTGACTTAGATGGGCTCTAAAATACCTTGCTCATGAAAGCCTAGACCTTTTCCTTGATAGTTCATTTTCTTAAGCATTTGATCCATGACAAGATTCTTGTTATTATGGGAGAATGATGCGAGTCCATTATTTGGTGGGGTAGGATAGGTGGTGTATATGCTTTATTTTTCTTCTGTAAGGAGACCACCATGGAAGAATGTGATGGTACCAAGGGGATATACAAGCGGTGTGGGAGTATTAGGTGTAGGCAATGATGGAGGATTAGGAGATGGAGATGGTGGGATAGCAACATCTTGATAGGGACAAGGGAGTGGTAAGGGATCAAGAGAGGGATTAGGTGACATGATAGGATATATATTTGTGGTAGCGGATGATAAGGGCTCATGCGATGGAGATGGAGATAAGGGCTCATGAGATGGAGTGGTGGAATCTTGAGTGACATGGGGATCATGGGATGGAATGAATGGGAGACTATGATCTTGAGATGCGCTAGATGGGATGACAAGATCTTGATGTGGAGGAGGGGATATGGCATGCTTTAGATCAAGATCTTGGCATGACTCATCATGTGCAGGAGGCATGATAATGGTGGAATATTGGATGGACTCCACAACTGGGGGAGATGGAAGGATGGAGGATTCATGAAGCTAAAGGGAATGGATTTTGATAATACTAGGAGTGAGAGGAATGGATGGGACTTGTGTGTCGTGACTAGGAGTGGGAAGAGTGGCTTGGACTTGTGTGTTGTCGATGGGTTCAGTGGCTCTCAGAGTAGGAGATGGGGGCTTACTGGATTCAGTGGATGTGAGGATTTCAACTGTTTGAGTGGTGCTAGGGGTGGTAACATCAATGATAGGTGTGGTATGGAGAAGGGTCTCATCACTAGTGACCATGGATGATGGATTGGGACTGTGTGGGTCCACTACTTCAATGTGTGGAATGGGGGATGTCTTTTTTGTTATAAGTCCTTGGAGAATTTTTGGACTGAGGAACTTGCATACTCTAGGTTTGGATGGCGAGGTAGGATTGGATGAAGGATTAGGGATTGGTAGGGGATTAGGGCTATGGATTGCTAGATTAGGATTAGATTGAGGAATGGGATTGGATGGAAGACTAGGAGTAGATGGAGGATTAGGATTGGAGGGAGGGTTAAGCTAAGGATATTGGAATGGTGAATTAGGATTGTAGTAAGGATATTGGGATGGCAGATTAGAATGGGAAGATGGATTGAGATATGGAGACGTGGATGATAGATTAGGATAAGAAGATGTGGAAGTTGGATTAGGATAGGTTGATGGGGGTGTAGGATTAAGATAAAAATGTGTAGATGTTGAATTAGGATGAGTAGACTAGTAAGGAGGATTATGAAAAGGGGACATGGATGGGGGATTGTGATAGGAATATTGGGATGGCAAATTAGGATAAGAGGATGCGGGTGTTGGATAAGAGGATGATGTAGATGAAGGATTGAAAAATATGCGAACGAGGAAGGTACTGGATATCCCTTGTCAAAGGTAGCATAAGGAACATGCTTAGGCATGGATGAAGACATAATGGGATAGCTTAGAGGAGTAGTTGGGTTTTGGAAAGCTTACTAGCAATGACAGTGTCAAGGGGATCCATGTCATATACCTCTTGATTGACAAGACTTTCGTTATCATCGTTGACGTAATTAGGGTTTCCCTTGACTACTATTGATGGAGGATAAGGATTCATGATGATGAAAGGATAAAGAGAATGGACCAAAGATTTTGGATGAAAACGAACTAAAGCTCAAATCAAGATTTACGTCAAGCTCAAATCAGGATTGGATTAAAGCTTAGATTAGGATGATCGGATGATTCGATGGGATTGATTTTGATGGTCAGATTTGATTACCTAAGGATGAACTCGGCACCAAATCTTCTTCGAGATGGAAGTAGATTGATTGGGTTGAAGGTGATTGGATAAGGATGTGATTGGATTGGATTGGATTGGATTGGATTGGATTGGATTGGATTAGATTGGATAAGATCGATCGAATGATGGATTGGATAGGATGATGAAAGGGATTGGAAAACCCCGTTCAAAGATTACTCTAGGTGACTTAGGATACTGATTGATCAAATTTAAGGATAAATGGATGATTGCAACACTAAATCCACCTTGAGATTGAAAGTGAATTGATTGGGTCAATGATGATGATTAACTTAGGATGGATGACAATCCTAACCAGATGTTAATAATGATGATCAATTCAGACACTTAGGTCAATTCAGATAATGACCTGAGACAAAGTTCAAGGGATTTGGATGGGGAAGACGATGAAACGGATGATAGAAATGGACAAATGACTGCTCAGAACGAGAGGAGGTTCAGAATAGATGAAAGATTACTCAGAATGAGTAAACAGATGATTGAGAGGGATGACCAACCACTCAAAATGAGTAAAAAACTACTAATAATGAATGAACAACTCTCAAAACGAGGAGACAAAAGCTTAGAATGAATGAACATTTACTCAGAACGAATGAACAGATGATTGGAATGGAAGAACGACTCTCAAAACGGAGAGATGAAGGCTCAAAATGAGTGAATGTTTACTCAAAACAAGTGAACGGATGATAAAAATGGATGAACGGTCCTCAAAACAGAGAGAAAAAGGCTCGAAACAAGTGAGTGTTTTCTCAGAACGAGTGAATGAGAGCTCAAAATGATAGAAGGTTCAAGATGGATGAACATTTACTTTGAACGAGTGATCGAAAAGGGGTGAACAAGAGTTCAAAATGAGGAGAATGAATGTTTTGAATGGATGAGAAGCTACTCGAAATGAGAAAATGACTACTAAGAATGGATAAACAATTCTCAAATCAAGGAGATGGAAGCTCAGAATGAGTGAATGAGTGCTCAGAACTAATGAACGAGTACTTGGAATGAGTAAATGATTGATTAGGACGGTTGAACGAGAGCTCAAAATGATAGAAGGAGGTTCAGAATAGATGGAAATTTAATTAGAATGAGTGAATAGATGATTAGAATGGATGAATGATCACCCGAAATGGGAAAACAGTCAATGGGAATGAAGAAACGACACCCGAAACGACTAAACAAAGGACCAAAAAGGTTGTCTAAAGGTCAGGTTCACCCCTGGAAAGGGGAAGGTCCACCCGTGGAGGTCAAGTCTGCCCCTACTAGGGTAGGTCCGCCCCTCCAAAGAAGAACGGACAAAAACGATCAAAAACAATGAAAAACAAAGACAAAACAACCGAAAAAGAAAGCAAAAATGACTATTTTAGGGTTTGGGAAGTCTATCCAAGGGAAAATTTTCCCCTACTAGGGAAGATCTACCCCTCCAAAGAAGAACAAGTGAAAAAGACTAAAAACGATGAAAAATGAAGACAAAATAGTCGAAAAAGCAAGCAAAAATGATTGTTTTAGGGTCTAGGAAGTCTATCCAAGGGAAAGTCTTCCCCTCCAAGGTCAAATCCACTCCTACTAAGGTAGGTCCACCCCCCCAAAGAAGAATGGGTGAAAACAACTAAAAATGATGAAAAACGAAGATAAAACAATTGAAAAAGCAAGTAAAAATGGTTGTTTTAGGGTCTGGGAAGCTTATCCAAGGGCAAGTCTACCCCTCCAAGGTCAAGTCTACCCCTACTAGGGAAATTCCACCCCTCCAAGAAAGAATGGGAAAAAAATGACTGAAAACAATGAAAAATGAAGATAAAATAGTCAAAAAAGCAAGCAAAAATAGTTGTTTTAGGGTCCGGGAAGACTATCCAAGAGAAAGTTTGCCCCTTCAAGATCAAGTTTGTCCCTACTAGGGCAGGTCCGCTCCTCCAAAGAATAGGTGAAAACAACTGAAAATGATTGAAAACAAAGATAAAATAGCTGAAAAAGCAAGCAAAAACAGTTGTTTTAGGGTCCGGGAAGCCTATCCAAGGGCAAGTCTTCCCCTCCAAGGTCAAGTCCACCCCTACTAGGGTAGGTCTACCCCTGGAGGGTGGGTATGGCTCTAGAGGGAAAGTATGGCTCTGGAGGAGGGCAAGTATGGCTCTGGAGGGTGGGTATGGCTCTGGAAAAGGTCAAGTATGACTTTGGAAGGGCAGGTATGGCTCTGAAAAAGGTTAGGTATGGTTCTGGAAGGGAAAGTATGGCTCTAGAAAAGGTTAGGCATTGCTCTGGAAGGGCACGTATGGCTCTGGAAAAGGTCAGGTATGGCTCTAGAAAAGGTTAGGTATGGCTCTAGAAGTCAGGTATGGCTCTGGAGGGCGGGTATGGTTGTCAGTCAAGTCAAGTTTTCCCCTCAAGGAGGTCAAGTCCACCCCTAGAGGTCAATTATGCCTATCTGACAAAAGTTGGTCAAAATTGGCTAAAACAAGCTGAAAAGGGGTTGGTTCAAAGGTCAGGTCTGCCCCTGGAATAGGTCAAGTCCACCCCTGGAGGACAGGTCTTCCCCTAGATAGGTCTAAACATGATTTTTGAAAAGAAGACTAAGGCAAAGGACCCAAAACACAGCAAGCATCAATCAAAGGATACGACTAACTCAATTGAATGAAAAATTATTGGTTTCGCACAAAGAAAATAGTTCAAGCAGCACAATCCTAAGACTAGTAGAATGGGGTATGGCTAACAAAGTCTTATATTCTAGGATGAACATGGTTGCTAAGGATTCCTCAATATACACCTGGTACATGAGGCCCAAACCATGAATAGCAACCCATTACAAGCATGAGTCAGGAACCTTAGCGAGATACTAGAGGCTCAGACCAACTCTTCATGTCATCCCAACGCTTCACCCATTACAACATGGTTGGATTGGGGTACAGCTTTGGCTATTCCCCCTTTATATACCTCATCGGTATGCATGGTTGGGATTGTCCCTTGGGGTGATGAAATCCCCAAGCAAGTCCCCTAATAAAAAGAAAAAAGGGAGACACAAAGACCTGGTAAGCTACAATTTCTCGTCACCCAATATTTCCAAATGGCACAAGGGGATTGGATACGTCAAATAGCCTACCAAAAAGCATGACACACAATATTAATTGACACCCCTAGTTAAACTATGTGCCTAAGTTATCCAAAAACAAGCAGCAATTGATAAATAAATAACCTTGCAAGGAAAATTTTTTAGTGATTTTTACCCTTGTTTTTTGCCAAATGTTGATTAGATGCTTGCATAGACACAATCAGAACACATTAGGAGGTCAAAAACACTTAAAATAGCCAAAATGAGTGTTGAAAACTCAAATTTCACCTTCTAAAAAAAGTTTTCTAGGTCAGGTTCACCCCTCTATTGGGTCAGGTCTGCCCTTGGAGGTTAGGTCCACCCCAGGAAGAGGTTAGGTCTGCCTGTCTATTAGGTCAGGTCCGCCCCTCTATGAAAAAACTACAAATTTTCTATTTCTAGAGTCTGTGGAGGGCAGGTCTGCCCTTGGGCAAGGTCGGCTCTGCCTCTAGAGGTCAAGTCTGCCTATTTGTCAGGTCAAGTCCACTCCTCTGTGAAAAATCTACAAATTTTCTATTTCTAGAGTCTGTGGAGGGTAGGTCCACCCCTGGGCAAGGTCGGGTCCGGCTCTAGAGGTCGAGTTTGCCTTACTGTCAGGTCAAGTCCGCCCCTCTATGAAAAATCTATAAATTTTCTATTTCTAGAGTCTGTGGAGGGAAAGTTCACCCCTGGGAAAGGTTGGGTCCCCCTTTGAAGGTCAGGTCTGCCCCTCTGTGAAAAATATACAAATTTTATGTTTTTGGAATATGTGGAGGGTAGGTCCACCCTTGGGCAAGGTTGGGTCTACCTCTAGAGGTCAGGTCCACCTATCTATCAAGTCAGGTCTGCCCCTCGAGGTTAGGTCCACCCCTAGAGGTTAGGTCTGCCCCTCTATAACCTGCACCTACAAAAAGTGAAAAAAATAGCAAACGTGAAACATACAGACCCGTCTATGCATCCCACCGGGCATCCCAGAAATGTGAACGGGTGAAAATATATGTTAGAAAATGAGCAAAAAATAAAAGAGTGCAAGAAAACAAAGATTAACACCCTACACCTCAAGATTGGGAAAATGATTAGCTTAATAAAACAAAATGGAAAATTTCACCTTGTCGAGTTGTTCTTTGGTTGGCCCTTGATTCGTGACATTGTATGCTCCTTGGATGGAAAGTAGGTGGGGATGCAAGATGGTTGGAGTTGTATGATAATGGATGCAAATGCTAAGATGTGAGAATATGGTTAAGTGTGGCTTCAAGTGATAAAACTACAAGAGTTTGGCTATGGCATGCAAAGGTCCCTAAATGAGAGAAAAAAATGGAGTATTTATAGGGAATTTTGAATTCTCTAGAGAAATGGACGGTTGAGATTAAACCAACAAGGTCAAGATGTAGGGCTATGGTGAGTTGAGAACTCACAAGCCCTCACATCTTAATATGTGGCATGTGAAGTGGTTTGGAAATGATGATGTGCAAATGAGGTAGAAGGAGGGTACATGATGTGGAAGAAGAACAAGTACTTTGCAAGTACCTTGGGGGATGAGAAGATTCCTTGAAGGAATAAAAAGTAAATTTAAAATTCACGTGATTGGGGAATCTTGTGGATAAGACAAGGTTCCAAAGGAAGAGGTAGAAAGTACCTTGGATAAGACAAGGTTCCTAAAAAGGTAAGCACTTGTCACACGTAACTTGATGTGACAAATAAAAGATTCAATGGGGAAGAGTTCACATGTGACTTGATATGACAAGTCAAAGATCACATGGGGAAGAGAAAAGGGATTTTAATATTCTTTGGAAGGAATTAAAAATTCCTTGAGAGGTTGATTAGGCTAGTTAATGAAGGATTAGAGGAGGGTTAGGTGGCTAAGAGAGATTAGGGGCCAACTTGCAAAAGTTGGAGGATGTGACACATCCTAATCAAGGATTATGCATATGCACATTCCTAATGATGGAATTAGGAGGTTGATGAAGATTAAGGGATGTGACATGTGAGGAATTAAATAAATGTTATATTTATTTAATTCATTTGATGAAAGGGGGAAGGTATTTAATTATTTAACTAGATACCTTAGGGATTAGAAGAACTTTAGAGGTATTAATTAAATAATAGTGATATTACTTAATTAATGTGGATAAGGGGATGTTTAGATGAAAAGGGATAAATTTGGATAAATTAAGTGTCCAAATTTAGGTGTCTAAATAATCAAATTTTTTAACTGATCCATTGGATCAGAGCCTAAATTAAAACATACATCAAAGCACAGTGACAATGAAGATTAATGAAATGATCTTTGATTGCATTTTCATTAATAATTTAGATACAATGTATAACTAGAGAGAGGATAAACTCTAAGGATTTGCATTCTTGTTCAAACATGTTCAGAAACCATACAATTGACAAAATTCACTAGCTAGACTTAAACTTAGATACAAACTCCATAAATTTTCTCTCTGTGTTCACAATTTGCATAATTCGGATCCAGAATTCAATAAGAGACCTATACTAATGGCCCTGAATTCCCTTTTATGAGAATAAGGGAGCAAAACAAGCCTTGGGCCAAGAGTACACATGTCACATCCTAATTGGACCGCTACAAGACATATTCCCTTTGTAGTTATATTTACACTTTCAATTGGAGGGAATACACATGAGACAAAGATTAGTTCCATTTGGTACGAGAAGAAAACCCACCTTTCAAAAGGCACATGTTGAAAAGAATAATCTTCAAACTGTTGTAGGACATTCATTCCATTTGGAAAAATGACAAAATGTGTAAAGATAGAAAAGGAAAACAAACATCCAATTCATCATCCACATCATCAGTGATCAACATTTTCCTGTGGTACTCTTAGTTAGGAGACACATATCTTTTATATATTGTAATCTGAAAGGACAAACCTATACTATACTTGACCAAATATATGTGTTCCATTTCTATACTCATAAATCCAATTCATCAATAAATATTATTTTCCACTATTCATAATCTGCCTCAGATGGCCAATTGAAATCAATGAGTTCATCCATCTTCTTTCTATATGGAGAGTACTTCGTCAACACTAAATTGGCCTCATTGTCAAAATCTTCTAAAAATTTGATGATGAAAGACAATTTCTCCAAAGTATCTTTCAGTATATCAATATCAATCTTTTCACAAATAAAAGTTGCTTGAGAAGCAATTGTAGTGTCCACTTGATTCTTCCACATTTGCAGGGGTTTTTACCTCATCATAGGTATGTTGAATATTAGGTAGCAATGTCAAATCTACCCCATCATACTTGGCCATCAATTCTCTTATTTTCTATTCTAATGGGGCAACATACCCTTGAAACTTTTTTTCCTTAACCTCACTAAAAAATCTATAAGTTGGGACCACCCTTGGAAATCTATCTTCCTACTGCTTAGCCCCAATTGCCATGAATTTCAAATTATCAACTCTGGGAATCCATTTATCTAGGATTGGTGTTGCCAATTCCTTATCCCTCTGAGATAACTTTATTGCTCACAACATTAAAGAATAATTTGCATGAACACTATTCAATTTACCTTGAATCTTTTTATTCAGATGCTTCAAAAAAGTGTGAATTTTTTTTGAATTGTTCTCATACATTATGTCCTGCATTTGCTCAAGCTATTTCTTATATACCTCAATTTGCAGAAGTAGTTGCTCCCTATAGGCTCATTAGATGGAGTTGCACCTGATGTGCTTGGCTTCTATTCTTCAAGCGGATCTTGTCCCATATTGTGGGGCACAACTATCAATGATTGATCAAGTGGATGAGGAGGAGACTGAGGATGAGTCACAGGAGAAGGAGCAGCATGACTCGAGCTAGTTCGTCCTTGAGGCCTTAATATTTCCTTTTGTTGTTTCGACAATGCTAGCTCTATTTCAAGTTCAGTAACTCTTTGTTGACTCTTATTATATTCATCAATAAGCTAATTGTACTTCTATGCATATATTTGTCTTTAGTGAGGCTTTCAATTGTTTCTTTTGTGAACTTAGCAATGTTTATGGTCATATCAGCTGCTTCTAACGCTAGAGTATCTGCAACTCTTTTTATAATCAATTTTCCACTAAATCTAGCCAGTTCTGCAACTCTGGGCTTTCTAGAACCAAGATACAATGACCATATAGCTAAAGCATACCATTCTTGACTAAAATATGACCCTTGAAGTTTCATTTTGGCCTCTTCTTTTGTTTGGAATAGAGGCTTTTTAGCTCTCCTTATAGTGTCAAGCACAACCGTGTCTATTATATCCCATTCAGGCAATAGTAAAACACCACTCTTTTGCACAAGTGCCCTTCCTTCTTCAGCTATGATATTTTTAAAATGTTCACTCATTTCCTTTTGTACATTAGCTTGGATAATTCTCTCAGGTAATTCAAGATGCAAGCTTCTCTCATAAGCAACCTTCTTTGCATACTCTGAAGCTTTGGCTCTCCTTACAAAATCTCTAAATGTTGATATTTCAACAAAAGAATCATCCTCCATGAATTCCCTACAAGTCTCAAGTCTTATGTCATCCATATTACTCAAGCTACTTAATTCTACCTTTCCTAACCTTAGGTTGTTTTCTCTAGAGCTATATGCAACTTCCCTTGGGGGAGAAGGTATCCCTTGATGCATATCTTTAGGTGTTATCAAAATGTCATCTTCATTAGTATCAGGGTATTCAACCACCCTACTCTTCTCAACCCTTTGTCTTTTAATTGGTGGCTACTCTAAGGGAAGAGAATCAACATCAATTATAATAGGTGTAGGTTGTCTAGGAGGCAATTAAACTGATCCATTTGGATAAGTTTCCCTTGAGTTCTCTGATGCAATAGGGGTTGGCACTGTCTGCTCCTTCTTTACTATCTCCTTCTTCATAGAGTATACTTGGATCTTCTTGGGTGGCTGGTAAGAAGGCCTTTCCTCCTCCTATATAGATGGTCCCTCTTCTACTATCAAATATTTCCCCTTATCTGCAATTAGTTTTTCTAACCTTAGCACACCAACAACATTTTCAAAGTTTTCCAAAACATATATTTCCCTATTCCATTCTCCCTGAATGTTGGGCAAGGGATCATAGTCAGGATATGACTTCTTGATATTTTCTACCATCTTGTTGAAAGCAAGATACATAGCTTTCCTTTCATCTTGCACTTGTAAGTTAAGAATATTTCTAATGACATCCTTAGGGTAGTATAAATTATGAACAAATACACCCATATTAGTTCTTGCCTTTACTACAGCAATAAAACCCTTAGGGTCATGGATTCTAGGGCATGTTGAACTCAATTTGTAGGGTTTAAGGATCTTATCAAAGGCCATCTAGCCTCCCTTGACCATTACAAAATTTGCAAATGTTGTGTACTCAGGGAAGAATGAAACCTTCTTTTTATTCCTAGAAGATGTGCCATTTGAGATCCTCCCAATTGTCTCATGATTTCTATAAATTTGATCCTCAGAGACACATCTCTTGGTAGTACAAAAGGATAAACACTTGTCACATATACACTAAATATAGTTTTTTCTGAATATGGGATGATGTCTCCCCAATTATGAGTTATATTCAATTCTAGCTTCCTCTCCATGGGCCTCAAAAAGTCATGAATTTATTTTGGGATCCTTGGTAGATCAACAACCAAGAATCTCCTTAACTTGGAGTAAAATACATTGTGGAAGACCACATAATCAAATTTGTGGTCATCCCTGTCCAGAATTTAGGGCCAACATTGGACAGGTAGCTCAAGATCATCCTATGTCTTCTTCAATGGCATATCTTCACTAAAGTTCCTTTCTTCCTTGTATAAAAACATGTGCATCAAAAGGGAGTACCAAAAGAATTTGACCTAGTGCTTCCCTTCCTTAAGAGAAATCAGGCCCTTATGCATATTCTCTACCAAATAGGTAGCAAAATAATAGACTACATTGAAAGTTGCATGTTGAATGTTTGTTGCCATGTACATGTATTCCTTTTGTATGGTATCAAGTGCATCAAAACCAATAATTTGATACAAGGAGTAGACATTCTTCTTGAAATAGTTGGAAAAGTACCTCATAGGAAAAGGTTCCTTCTCATCTCTGCCAATCTTTATATGTTTTCTACTCTTTGCATGTCATGTTGAAGTAGTATGCATTGGCAACATTTTGGTTTTGAAAAAAACCTTGGTATTCTAATATTCCTTCCTAAAATCATCAAGGTCAATAGGGATCATATCTTCATTCCACTCTTTCAATTTAAATATTTATGCAATCTCTTCCCTGGTGATCCTGACCATCTCAACACCATTACATGCCCTAACTATTATGGACACAGGGTCATATATTGTTGCAATATCCTTGAGAAGGTCTACATCCATATACATGTTTGGGACCACTAGTTTCCCCATATCTAATCTCCAAGTATTGTAGGCAGGAACTCCATAATTCCTTTGCCATCCAGTGAAAAGAAATTCAACATCCTTGATCCAAGGTTGTTTATCCAGTAACCCTTCATGAACCTTAGGGCTATAGTATATTATTACTCCTTGATTCCTCTTGTTGGTTGATGGTTTGATTTGATCGACAATGTCTTCAGAAAGTGGCCTAGTTGGGTTTTCAAAATGATACCTCTATGTTTTGGGAGCCATGGATAACTAGGCAGGTTCACAATGAACTAGGGTTTTGACATATAGAGGCTCAAAACCTAATTATTTCAATTAAAATGCTAGGGCACAATTAGAAGATGTAGGTTTGCACAAGTTTGACAGAAAACTACAATTTATGCACAATTTTAACACAATAAAGCAATTAAAACATCCAATCCAACTGGAAGAAAAATAGTCACAACTTGCCCTAATTTAGGATTCTTTACATAAAGCATAAGATACAACTTTAATTGTACTTATGGTTTTTTGCGTTTACAGGAACCCTAATCTATTTGTTTTGCAACTTGAAAAAACTTTGATCAATTGTCTAGTTTCTCTGCATTCACTTGCAATCTTCAATTGTGTGAGAAAATAAATTTTATGTGCCTTTATGACCCAATTATGATAATTGCTAATGTCTTATTTTTCATTATTGCTCACTTGCGCAAAGAAAAATGGCTCTAATATTCGTGTGTTTGATTTTAAATAATAGTCATTGATCTCCTTCTGAGATGGCGCATTGAACGACTCAAATTGAGTCAACATGGTTTGAATTCTTGTCGCCATCATTCACCAACTCATCAACCAATGAGAATGTGCTGACTGGAAGCCACATCACTCCTTCCTGTGGGCTCCACTTCCTTTCCCCAATGGATGAAACAATACACGTGTCGCTCAATCGCAAACTTTGCACTCTCTGACAAGCATTATTTTAATGTTTCGAGGTGTGTGATGGACAGTTGAGATTTAATTTTGTGATTGCATGTGGACCGCCGATCTTAGAATCGTTGAGCGTTGGGCATCTTGAAAGCAAATTGAGCCCCACCATGGTGAATAAACATGTCAAACAATTGCGGACCTCGCACCATATTTGAAAACCATTCTTTAACTCCTGTGAGGTATGTGATCAAAGGTCAGGATTTGATCCTTAGATCCAACATGTAGGATTTATGCACATGCCAATAAAGTTAGTTTTAAAAATGGGGCCATGACTAGGCAGACGGGATTATGACCCTCAGGGAAAATATTTAGACTTAAACCCATTTGATATAAAATAATTTTTCCCAACATAGGAAAAATTAAAAGAATGACATAATGTTTGGCAACTGACAAACCTAGGTGAAAAGGTCTATAAAGGTACGTTTCTAATTGCTTAATTTATGACGTAAGTGACCAGCAACTGAGTGAAATAGGTCAACAGAAGATTACAATGCCTAAGGTTTAAGACTTAATAAAATTGAGAGAAATGTTATAGAGCTAAAACCCTAAACCCTACCTTTGGGCACAGATGCAACAGAACATTACAGGGTATAGAACAAGCTCAAATTTTCAAAAATTTTGGGAGCTCTACCAGGCACTATCAAAAGATAAAGTGACAACTAAGAGTATCCTTTATGAGGCTTATAATTCAAAAATGGTGTATCCAGGTACTATTTTTAATCTTTTTGCCAAGGCTTATAAGATATAAATTCAATTTTGTGAATCATGTATATTGGAATAATGCCAATAACAACTTCGAAATTTTAACAATCCTAAGTGTATAGGTGAAGCTTTACTTTTCCCTCTAGCCATGTTAACAAATTTTTTGTAGCTTTGGAGAAAATATCAAGGATAGTGTCAATCCCCTTTTTGAAAAACCTCAATGCACAAACACATGTTTTTAGCAAGAGGACCATTCTGGTATTGAAATATAAGAGACCACCAAATAAATTGTTGATTCATGGAGAGACCATTACAAAAACTAGTGATGTTTTGAAGAAGCTAACTTTGGATAGCTTCCCAAGCTCTCCAAATTATTTTCACCATAAAACTCCCTTAGATTTGAATGGGTTGTTTCAAATGAGAATGGCATGAAAAGCAACCCCTTTCCATGTTGGTCTTCTAGAAATAAAACTATAAAAAATGCAATGTCAAACCAAAATTTCCCATGCCTCATTTCCCTTTAGATTTCTAATGGTCCACTTGGCACATAAGGCCAAACCCTAGAATTAGTTAGAGATAAAGCTCAATACTCCATAGTCATGTAAGAGATAAATATTCCTAGGCCACTTGATGAAAACCTCTATGATATTTGGAGTCATAAAGAAATTATTTAATAATATTTTTGAGCTTCAAATAAGAGTATTTAGAAGGGATCCAACATAATGAGTAATAAACATGTGTAGAAGTACTATTAGAAAAAAACTAGAACATCCTTGATATGGATAAGGGTTTAGTAACCCAATAGGCCAACTTCCTTTTAATTCTAGATAAAATAGCTTGTCATAGAATAATTGTAGAGGCTTGAAGAGAATAAAGGATGCCTAGAAACCTAAGGATTTTTTCATTACCAATTCATTTTCACCTATACAAATCAAGCCAAGGAGCTAAGGTAGAAAGTATTGCCTATAATAGTGATTTTTCAACTATTGAATGCTAGAACTTTAAGCTTACAAAAAATCCAAACAATGGAGATCTTGATTAATATTATTTTTTACTTCCAAAAAAGTGAGAAAAGAATCATAAAAAAAAATCCCATTAACAAGCTAAGTTATAGAATTATATAAAGAGATACCTTTGACAAGCCCTTGAGAAATAGATTGAGCTAGAAGGTATCCAAAATTTTCAATAACAAGCACATACAAAGCTAGAGATAAGGGAAAACTTTGGTGGATGGAACAAAAATATCCAAAAATACTATATCGTTGGTCATTGATAGCGAGACACTAAAGCATAGCACACATTGATTGAATAAAATGAGGACTCAATCCTAAAGCTTGAAGCATGGAAAGGATAAAAGGCATGTGATCATAAGCTTCAAAAAAATATTTTTTGATAAACAAAGATTGTTACCTAGATCATTGATCCCTTTCCAAACCACAATGATATTATCCAAAAAATATCTAGATTTAATGAAGCCCATTTTCTTAGATTGTGCAATTTGAGGAAGAAGAATGGTATTAATATAGTAGTTGTATTCCTTAAAAATAGGAGATAAATATTACATGATTGAGCATCCAAATATATTCAACACTCTTATTAGTTAGTTGGTGTCTATATATATGAAGGATAAAGAAGATTAAGGTATAACCTCTCTTTTTTCCACTAGATTTGTAGGATATCCTAGAGTGATGTTAATTAATAGCACCACCTCAAAGCTAAACCTTGATGGAGTAGTCAAATCCTTGTTATCTAAAGAGATGATGGAAATTTTAATGAAATTTAACAAATATTCTCTAGTTTTTAAAGGTTAGTTTGATAATATCCACACATCTAATAATGGTGATATGGCAATGTAGAAGATATATCTCACACAACACAAGAGATATGCATGGGCTAAGATGCTCTAATATTTAATGTATGAATAAATAAAATAAATCCTTGAGTTAGGATAACATCATATAATACTCCTTATAGAAGAAGCCACTCTACACTATATCCTAAACATAATATCATACTTATCACATATCCTTATAGTGATATTCATCTTCTTTAAATAGACCTCCTCCTAATAACATAATAGAGGGGTAAATCATTAAACCCATGTAGTCCTTCAAATTACCTAATATAATTGAAGACCCAACATATATAACTTAAAGTATGGGTGTTAAATGTTGACATATCCATTCACCTATATGCATTATAATTTCATATCCTTAGGTAAATAACATGCAATCCCTCCTTGACATGTTTTATCCTTGAAACATGAGAAGAATCCAAATTGTAATACTATTGAAAATCATTACAAATTGTGATGTGGAAAAAAGGGATCTAGGGTTTAAATCACACTTCCTTCTACATCACATTGGAAGGATCCAAAATTGATCACATATACCCACTTGGCTACTAACCTCAATGGACGAGTTAGAATGGTGGATCAGGGTTTTGGTTCTTTCTTTGTGTTAAATGGGAGTGTTGATGTTGATTACAGATTAACTTGATTTAATTATGAAAATTTATGTCTAGGTCAACTATGAAGCTAAAACAAATAGATGCTAATGTAGAAAATTGCAAAATTGGATGACAAAAATTAACAACAAAACAACAGAGTGCAAAGACAAAGGAACTTGGCATGGAAACAAGGGTTCAATTTTCTTCGATAGGGGTGGTAGCATCATAGTCCTAAGAATGAAGATCTTAGGAATCAATGAAAAAATATCATATGGTTGCAGTCTCTAGGTTTTTCCTTCTTGGAATCATCTTTGGAACTTCATTTTTTGATGACTAATTCCACTTGCACTAATTTGTTGAAGCTTGAAGGCTTGATCTTGCAATTAGGTATTCAATCTTCTTCCAAATCCACTTTAGATCTACCACCTACACATAAGAGAGGGGAGAAAGGTTGTGTCATAGAGGGGCTTACCTAAGTCAAACCTTGTTTTGGTGTTTCTACGTCCACAATGGTTATGATTATGTAAAGAGTGATTACTCTTGGTCAAATAGAGACAAAAAGGGATAAAATGAATTTCATAAATTGACAAGTGTTGTAACTTACCACTCAAATTAACTTTCTTAATGGATTGAAGTCATTGTACTCATCTCATCCAGGGAGAAGTGTTTTGTTGATTTAAATTCTTGCAAGCATTAGTAATCACATAATAAATGAACATACAACATGCAAAAACTCACATATAAACTCGATGCATTGCAAACATGAATCTTGACTAATAATAAGTGTTGTAAACTTTGCTTATTCTGCTCTCGACTATTTTTTTAGGATGATCAAATTGCTCAATCATTTCATTAGGAATTCAAATGTTAAAAAATACTTTTTATTAAAATGTATTTCTTGATTTTCACAAAATTAATTATCAAAAGCCAACAATTGATATTGTATTTGTAAATATAAAAATGTTGACAAAAACATATTAAAAATTGAGCCAAAATAGGTCAGACAATGGAGATACCCACGTCGTTCAGACCAACTTTGGGGCTTTTATTACCATTTGATAAGCATTAAATATTATTTCCCAATTTTATTCTGATTTCTCAAATATGACCACAAAAAAGGGTAATTTAAGAACATAATTAGGTCCAGGCACATAGGAGGGAACTAAACCTAGTGTGAAATTATCAGGGGCTAAAATTTTTGATGCTACACAAATATGATGTCATTTCCTATCATCCAACCATCCAAATATTATATTTGTAATTGTTATATATTGATGGTAACTATGTCCCATTATTGATCTACACTTTGATGTAGTCATCTTCTTTCATTATTCATCATAGTATGTCCTCCTTTGATATCATGAACAACCATTATTTTATGATGTCATTAATTGTTGTAATTGATCCTTTGATCTCATGTAGATCCATAGTGATTGACCTATGTATTCTATATATTATAACTCCTCTATGATAGATTCCTCCATGATTATTGCCTCACATTGATGTGGATGTCTATTTATTACACCCTTTGCTATCTTTGAATCATTATTTTATTCTTCACACATTTTTCTCACTTGTTTTATTGGATCATGATGGGAAATAATATTTTTCTCTTTTTTCTTTACATCATGCTCCTATTTTTTGTCCTCTAATTATTTAGTGCAATCTTCAATAGATTCCTAAACTTTCTCTACCCTGACATTTTGTTGGTTTTCATTATGTCTAATATCTTACAATGTATCTTTTTTCTTTATACTGTAGCTTCCTAAACTTATTTTGCATATTGTGTATTGTCCCCAAATATTCTAACTAAGGATATCTAAGAACAACATCTAACCCATTCATATCCACAACATAAAAAATTGAATGCAAATCATATTTATCCATAAAGAGTTTCAAATATTCAAAAAATGGATATCCTTACCCTCTAGTTAATTATCTTTTATTTTATTTATGTGTACATGTAGTTTCTTGACTATTTCTTGTTAGTATAGGTTTTTTATTTTCCTACTAGGTTAATTTATTTCCCTTAATCATTGGTTTTTTTTACACTTTTATTAAGCTTGTTTAGGTTAAATAAAGTAAGTTTACTTATTTAATAAATAAGGAGATAAGGTGATGAAGTGTCACCATCCTAAAATGGTAGAGAATTTACTATTTTGATCACTTTATTAAATATTGATGGTCACTCCCTATTGAAATTAGATTTGTCATATCCATCCTCTCCCTAGTTCTATATAAACTCAGTACCTAGCTTGTATTTTTATCCATTTTCTATTGCATGATTTTGCATCTTGGAAGATCTTGTTGGTATGTGGCGATTGATCATGCTATACTGTATAGCCCATGGTATACTGTACACCCCGGCCCCTATCCTTGCCGGGGTTCGGGGGCGGGGGTTCAGCAGCCCTGAGAAAAATTTTCTTTCTATTTTTTCGCGTGATCATCGAAAAAGGGAAAAATCAATGGGAAAAATCCAATTTTGCAGAACCCTAAAATCTGGAAGCTTCTAAGCTTGTTAAAAAGGGGTTCGGATGGGTATTACTGTATGATGAAAAACGCGATTATTCGCAAGATTGTAATAGGTTTTATACTGGATAATAAAAGTATTGGATGGCTGCGGTTTGGTGGATGTAGCCCGGATTGGGTGAACCACGTTAAATTCTCTATGTTAAGATTTATTCTGTGTGTGTTTTAGTTTCTCTATTTATTATTTAAATCTGCATTTAATTGTTAGATATCTGCCATATTCTAACCCTAACAGATCTTAATGTAATCTTGTTATTCTAACATTGCATCTCTTGGAGTCATTGATTTGTATTGTCTATATTTTTCTAGTTTATGTAGCTTAGAATTTCTCTCATAAAGTTATGTGAGTTATCAATCTATTTCAAATTTCTAACATTTCCATATTGATGAAGTTATTCTTGCTACTGAGGCTTATAGAAATAATAAGCTTTATCTTTGAATACCTCCATAAAATTAAAGGGTTGAATTTTTTGAATTAAATACATGCAATTTTATCCTTCATTTTCTCTTCATCATCCTCTTGTCTTTCTTATTCTCCTTCTTCTTCTATTATTTATTTTGGTGCCCATCTATCTAAGAAATTTTGTCCAAGTTCATCCAAATAAGAAATGTCATTGTGCAATGGAACATACCATTTCTTAGCTTCATTTAAGCATATATTAAACCATGATTTTCATTTTTTATTTTGATAAAAAAAAAAATGAAATTGGTACCATCATTCTAATACACCTCCACTTCCATCAAAAGTAGGGCACCCCATTGCAACTAAAATTTTCAAAAAAAACAATCAATAGATCAAATTTATACCTATATCATTGACTAAACTTTGACCCAATGTAGTTGGCCTCAAATTTAAAAATGTAGTTAATAGACTCAATGAATTTTGATGAGCTTTTCAAAAATGTAAAAAATGAAAGTTTTTTTTATGATTTGTAGTCTATTTTTTTAAACATATTGTAATAATCCTCAATATTGATGATCAAAAGCTAAATTTTGGATTATATCTTACTTATTTGATCCTTCGACCCTAGTAAAACATTACAAAAAAAATCATACTTGTTTGGAAGGTAAAGATGAATCTTCAAAAATTAAGTTTCTTCCTCACCTTTACCCAAATTGTAGTTTTGATACCACTTAACAAGATCCACCTATATAATAATAACATTTTTTGCTTGTATATGATATTTTGATAAAATTTAAAAAGAGCATTTGATTACATTTTATATAAAATATTTTAAAATACATTACACACATCATTAATGTTATGGTGAAATTTATATAATAATTATCCACAATTATACATGTTTATTTTTATTATTTTTATAAAGATGTTTTTATATTAATATTTATTTTATCTTAAATCAATATTTTGACTCTTTGCCAAATTTTTTTTTTTTGGAAAAAGATCAGTAGCCGATATATATTAATATATAATAAGGAGGTTACAAAATAGTTGTTATGGTTCTTAATAAAACAGACTATATCAGAATAGCTTTCTTCAAAATAGATTACAAAATTCCCTTTAGATTTTCTATGCCTTTACTGCCTGTGGACATTCACCCTTATATGTCAAAATAAAGCAACTAAACACAGCAAAAATCCCTTAACCTAAAGATATTGCATGCATATGCATCTATTTCCCTTCATCAACCCTTTACAAAACAAATCCACTTATTCCTCCATTTCGACAATGACATTTTCTGCTTGATTTTTTTCAAGTTCTTGATCTTCATTTCCCAGGTCATTAGGTTGCAAAGGAATGTTTAAATTTGGAATCCCTTGTTGAAGCAAAGGATTTGATGAGATCGCACGATCTGAAGCAACGACCAAAGGAACCTCTCGAGGCACTTGAGGAGGTGAATGAACTGACACATTAACTAGCTCAGGATGAACATGGATAAGTAGAGTGAGGATAGCATTAGTCCGCCTTCTCCAATTAATTTATTATTATATATTTATTTTATTATTATTTTTATATATAATATTTATTTTATCTTAAATCAATATTTTAATTCCTTCCAATTTTCATAACTATTTTTTTATAAATCAACAAAAACACAAGTAATTTTTTCTTAAAATTTGCCTACTACCCAACCCATTAAGTACTACATAAATATATTATTTTACCTAATAAATTTAAGTAGTCATATAGATTTTATATGAGTCAAATATTTAATATAATTAAACCACCACAAATTAATATATATACTAATTCTACATAAATAGACCAACAACAAACATACAAAAAAGACCCCTCATCTAACAAGTTAGTACGTGGTATCAACATTATATGAAGGGACGATTAGACATGTCTAAAAAAAAAAAAAAGTGACCCCTCATCCAAAACATACATGTGAATGACTACATGTCCTTGTATAAAATTGTCTTTATAGCCTCCTTAACATGTTATTTTAATATATTTTTAATATTATTAAAAATTAATAGTAAGAATATTTTTAAATAAATAATTGTTGTCTATGTCATTATACTCTAAAATGTTATTTTGTATAATTTTTATAATTTTTAAAATAATAAAAATATAGCTTTTAATCCACAATATTTATAAGAATTAAATTATATGATTTATTTTTCTAAATATTAAGTGATTATTTTTTAAATTATATATTTTTATATATTATATTAATAATTGATGCAATATTTATTTTTATTTTTTATATATATTTTTGTAAGTGTAATATTACATATGTTTATTAAATATGTTTATTAAATTTATTTGACTAATTTATTTTTAATTATTTAAGTAGGATAGGATAACAAGTCCACACATATTTTCTTTCATGAGATTATTTTTTTCTTAAATCTTTTTGAATTTAGAAACTTAGGTCACAATTTTTTGGGGGGTTTCTTCACTTCGATCATCTTGTTAGATTTAGAAATTATAAGGTTATATATCATTGCTCTTTTCTTCCATTCATATTGTGAATGTATACAAATGTGAATCACAAATATCAACAATGAAAAACTCACACTCTTGTAATCATGCAATGAAGTTCAAGATCTTGGTTCAAAATATAGAATTTAGATAACAAGCAAAGTCATCATAGCTAAGATCTTGATTTGCTCCATTATTGGTTCCTCTTCAAAGTAGCAAACTATGAAAGAACAATAATGATATAATGTAATGATAATGATAAACTCTCAAAGATAAATGATACCTATGTTTGATAAATGATAATGATAAATGTTTGATAATGCTTGAAAATGCTTGATAATGCTTGAATGATCGATAATGCTTGATAATATTTAAAAATGGTTGATAATGCTTGAATGTTCGATAACACTTGAATGCTTGAATGCTTGCTAACAAGAGTGCTAGGGAGATCTTGATCATAAAATTGCTAGGGGGATCTTGACAATAAAAATTCTAGGGAGATTTGACAATGCTAGTGCTAGGGAATTTGAATGAAATGAAATCTTCTTATTTATATGCTTCACTTAAAATTTATCAATGGTGGAGATTAATTTTCAAGATCAACGGATAGGAAAATTCAAGATAGGGTAAGATCCAAATTTTGAAATTGGAGGGAATTAATTCAAATGATAGCTTGGAGAAATAAATAAATAATATTAATTTATTTATTTTAGAAGAAATATTTAATTTAAATAAATTGTTTTTAATTTATTTAAAAGAGGGGTGTTAGTTAATTAAATAATTTTTGAAGATTATTTAATTATAAAGGACCAGAGATAAATTTAAATTTAATTTTAATTAATGATGGAGGGAAAATGATTAATTAAATAACTAAAAATTATTTGATTAATATAGATATGATAAAAAGATTGAGATAATTATTATGGATAAAGAGAGGAAAATATTAGCTTAATTAAATAATTAAAAACTATTTAATTAATATGGATAGAAGAAATGACAAGATAAAAATGCATTAGCCATTTTAAGGTGTCTACACATAACATATTCATTAATAAAAATGGAGCTCTTTTAATATTTATTATACATTTATATTCCTCATTTAAGAAACTAAATTTATTATGTTATTGTGATTTCTTAATCATCTATATTTATAGTTTCATATTTTCTACTATTTTCAGCAACTTTTATGTTATCATTTATTTTGTACTAATTATTGTTGTTTTTGGATTTGATTATGTGTATATTTTTTTCATCAACATTTTAGAACACACTTTGTGATCCATCATCAAGATGCTAGAGAGCTTAAGGAGAAGAATACACACTTTCTTAAGCTCTCTAACATCTATAGTTGAAGAAATTTCTCATGTACCTATTGCTACTGTAGAGTTGAGAATTACTTCAAGATTTTCTAGTGATTTGTTGTAACATTATTATATATAGGTAAGTGCAAGAAGTTAAGTACACTTTTTGGCCAAAAAGTGGAAGTATTTTTTTAAAAATAAAGTTTTCATAGTTGTGTTAAAAATTTAAGCACTTACAAAAAATAATAACATGAGGTAAAAAAATCAAATATAGGATTTTATTTTTAGTTTTCAAATATGTAATTTATCCTAGTATTTAGATGATAGAATTTGATTTAATATAAGATGTACAAAAGTGATTTTTGTAAAATATGTTGAAGGCCAAGCATGAATGTATAAAGTCAACAAAATAAGCAATAAATTATTTTTTTTCATTATTTTGTTGAAAGATGTATATGATGGGTGTTGCCACAAGTGTGTCTCACTTTTGGGACATGCTGATTTTTTTCTAAAATAACATTTTTTAGAAAAACTAATGATTTTAGCCTTGAGAGGTTCCATCTAAAGGGTTTTAATTGAAGAGGGATAGATAAGACCCCCTTAGATCAAACCCCCTTGGATAGAACCCCTCTAGTATTAAATTATACCCACAATGGAGTCTTCTTCACACCTATCAAAATGTTGGCAAAAAAGCACGTTTACTTTACCTTTTGAGGGATTAAATAACGTCGTTTGGAAATGACCTTTTGCAAGATTGTAGCCCTCGAAACAAGCTTTCCAACAATTATAGTTTTAATATGTTTTCATTTTAGCTTGTATTTAATTTTCAATTTTTACTAAACATAGGTTTTTCTCTTAACATCAAGCTCTTCATTCTATAGAGGTGGAAAAATAGTAAACCATTGTAAAAAAAAAATTCAAAAAATACCCTTTCCCTAGGTATTGATGTCCTTGTTTGACCAAAAAGAAAAAGAAAAAATGTATTTTGATAAATACACAACAAGTTAGATTGTACGACACACACGCATGTCCAAATTATGGTTACAATGAATTCAAAAATTAATTAAAAATAATATATGTAACAAACAATTATGAACAAATATCCTTTCCCTAGATATTGACTTTGAGAATTTATATTCCAAAAATTAGAATTTTATCCTTTAGAGAAGAAGAAAAAAAGCTATATTGTACAACACAAATGTTACTTTTTGAAAATGTTGTTTTCTTTTTAAAACTAGTTATTAAAGGAGATGTTGAAAGATTTATGATTTATTTCAAAAAAATTTAAAAATATATATATTTAGAATCTACACACAAATTTCCACAAATCACTAGTTTGCATCATCTTCAAATTCTTAATGGTTTAGCTGTTATAGGTCTCAAAAGATGAAGATTCAATTAAAAATATTGATGTAGATGTCCATCTTGGACAAAAAGTGAGACATAGTATTGTGATTTCACCTTGATTCTAAAGTTTGGTTTTGGATTTTTTTGGTAATTAGTTTTTAATTAAGATTAAAGTTTTTTTTTTTAAAAACCCCTATGTACAACTAACACAATTTGATCTAAAATTATTGTAAGATAAAATAATTTATCATATAAAGAATTATGACACAAAATTTTTTTAAAAATATTAAAATTAGTAATATATGCTATTTCAAGTTTATGAGACTTCTATTTAAAAATTAATTAAAAAATAGAAAAATATTTTCAATACCCACTTTTGTGTTTCACATTACTCCGCTATGAAGAATTTGGTTATGCGATCTTGAGGTAATGTCAATGCGTGTTGGAAGAGGCTAAATCCAAAGTTTCATGACTTTATGTCTTCCTCAATTGAAGATAGCATTGATAGAGTATCAACTCTAGAAGTGGCAGAGTCGTAGTGACAGAGTGTATGTTGGAATGCTCCACATTCCACTATAGATGAATATTTTGATATGCATATTTGTGGTAGTGTTTACATATGTTAGTAGTGAGTGCATTCCAAGTGGTAAGTGTTTTGGTGGTCTGTGTGTCAAGTTGTGAGTGAACACTTGGTTCATTTTGTTATTACTTCGACAATTTTGCTATCTGATCCCAACCTAAGTATTTTGGGGTCATGTGGAGTTGATTTGTGTAAGGAGAGGTGTCATAGGAGTGATTATAGGTCATGTCAACCTATTTTAATGTGTTACACATTTTGGTTCTTTTCGCAAGGTGTGTGTGTGTGTGTTGATTTTTTGGGTCAATGAGTTATGTGGTGCATGGTACATATAATTAGGCCGACCTAATTGATGTTTTTGGGTTATTGTGGTATATATACAAGGTTGATTCATTGTGTGAAAGTAGTGGACAGAGTATATAGTGTGAGAGAGAGAGAGAGATCTGGTGCAAAGAAGCGTGAAGTTGATGCAAAGGGATAAAAAATGCAAATACAATTGTGCTTCAAATTCTAAGTGACTATTTTTTTAGTGTCTCAACCCTACTTTGAAATTTTACCTACAAACCTTTCTTTTTAGGCTCAAACCCTTAACAATGTCCTAATTGGGTATTTGCTACAACAACACTCATTCGTTGACTTCTTAGACTTATTTCACCTTTAATACACTCCAGAGGGTCTACTCAACTCCCTTACTTTGCTATGGAAAAAATTTTGTGGGGACCTAGGCAGAAACCTAAGGAAAGGTTTCACCAAGTTTCATCAATTTTCAACGGTCAGAACAAAAGATATGAATTTATTTCACTCGCTAGAAACCCTAGTTTAGTAATAGGGCTGCTAGTAGTAATTTTTCTATAACTTGCTCAAAGCTTCATGAAATTTAATGAAGCCAGAAGCATTTGAAGATAAAAACACACCACTATCATTCAATCTGCTCTCAGACCTAAAAATGTTCTGTAAGGGCCATAAAAGACTATTTTTCAGACTATAATTGTAGAAAATTAACCAAAAATGGTGAAGAAACTGGGTATTTCAACCAAAAAATAATTTCTAGCTTCTTCAAGCGTGAAATCCAATTCTTTCAAGGTGAATTTACATTACCAAATAGTTTCCATTTAAATTACATGCTTTTCCTTCAAAAACCTAAATGTAACCTAATGTTTTATGCCTTAAACTTGTAAAATATACACTTTTACAACCTAGGAATTGAACAAAAACATGTAAAAAGACCCTACATGGTATTTCATATTCTTCTAAGACCTTATTGGACTCATCCAACCAAAAACTACAACTAAGGAACAAACCCTGACCTTTTACAAGCCAAAAAGCACCTAGAAAATTTAAATTTGCATTTTGGTGAAAAAAGTAAATTTTGAATTTCTGGTCCTATTTACTCAACTTAGACTATTGAAAATTATCCTCATGGTTCCCCTAAGACCTAACCTTACACAAATAACACTCATAACATCAAAATGAGCATAAAAACAAACCAAAGTGATGCTCCTACATCAGAAGTGTAATTGTGGTAAAGTACGAAGTGTGTTAAGTCAATTTTTTGAACCAAATTGGAACCTTGTTTAGCATATTTTAGATGCATTGTAATCAATTAAATCTATAGAAGAAAGCCACCCTCTTTTCTATTTAGGAAGTAAGCCATTTCTTCTATTCTTTGGATAGTGATTCCTAGATAGACAGTGAGCCCACTTGGCAATGAGTCATTTTGTAATATCTTGTAACTGGTTATAATATATTGTGAACTAATCCTCACTATGTTTTTTCCCTTTTTGGGTCTTCCACATAAAATTTGTTGTTCTTGTTTCTATTGATGTGATCCATGCTTTTAATGTTTCTTTCATTACTACACATTGAATGAGATATTGTGAAATACATTTTAAGTTAATGAGTTTCAATGAATATCGATTCACCCCCCTCTTAGTATTCCAAGTGTTCAACCTTAAATTCAATTTGTTGAATCATGTCTATTGGAATAGCATCAATAAAAAATTCAAAATTTTAACAATCCTAAGTGGATAAGTAAAACTTTACCTTTCTCTCTGGCCATGTTAACAATTTTTTTATAGCTTTGGAGAAAAGATTGGCGATGGTCTCAATCCCCTTTTTGAAAAACCTCAATGCACAAACCCATATGTTTTTATCAAGAGGACCATTTTGGTACTGAAATATAAGATACCACCAAATAAATTATTGATTCATAGAGAGACCATTACAAAAACTACTAATGTTCTAAAGAAGCTAAGTTTTGATAGCTTCCCAAGCTCTCCAAATAATTTTTACCATAAAACTCCCTTGGTTTTGAATGGGCTATTTCAAATGAGAATGGTATTAAAATCAACCCCTCTCCATGTTGATCTTCTAGAAAGAGAACTATAAAAAATGCAATATCAAACTAAAATTTCTCATGCCTCATCTCCCTTTAAAGTTCTAATGGTCCACTTGGCACACAAGACCAAACCCTAGCAATAGTTAGAGATAAAGCTCAATAATCCATAGTCATGTAGGAGATAACAAAATTCCTAGGCCATTTGATGAAAACCTTTGGATTTTTGGAGTCCTAAAGAAATTATCTAAGAATATTTTTGAGCTTCAGATAAGAGGATTTAGAAGGGATGCAAATGAGTAATAAACATGTGTAGCAGTAAGAATATTAGAACAAATCTAGAACATCCTTGATATGGATAATGGTTTAGTAACCCAATAGGAAAACTTCCTTTTAATTCTAGATAAAATAGCTTTCTATAAAGCTATTGGATAGGCTTGAAAATAATAAAGGATGCCTAGAAACATAAGGATTTTTTCATGTCCAATCTATTTTCACCTATACAAATCAAGCTAGGGGGATAAGGTAGAAACTATTGCCTATAATAGTGATTTTTATACTATTTAATGCTAGAACTTTAAGCTTACAAAAAAATCCAAACAATGAGATCATGATTAATATTTTTTTTCTTACTTCCAAAAAAATGAAAAGAATCATCAAAAAAATACCCATTAACAAGCTAAGTTAGAGAATTATATAAAGAGATACCTTTAATCAATCCTTGAGAAATAGGATGAGCTAGAAGGTATCCAAATTTTTCAATAACAAGCACATACAAAGCTAGAGATAAAGGAAGACTTTGGTGGATAGACCAAAAAAGTCCAAAAATACTATATTATTGGTCATTGATAGTGAGACACTAAAGCACCACAGAAAAGCATGCACATTGACTGAATAAAATGATGAATAAATCCTAAATCGTGAAGCATGGAAAGGATAAAAGGCCACTCAATGTGATCATAAGCTTTGAAAAAATCAATTTTGATAGACAAATATTGTTAGTTGGATCATTGATCCCTTTCCAAACCACAATGATATTATCCAAAAAATATCTAGATTCAATGAATCCCATTTTCTTAGGTTTCATGATTTGAGGAAGGAGAATATTATTAATATAGTAGTTGTATTCCTTAAAAATAGGATATTAATATTATATGATTGAGCATCCAAATATATTCAACAATCTTATTATTTAGTTGGTGTCTATATATATGAAGAAGTGTAAAGAAGATCAAGGTATAACCTTTTTTTATTTCCTACTAGATTTGTAGAATATCCTAGATTGATGTTAATTAGTGGAAACACCTCTAATATAAACCTTGATGGAGTAGTCAAATCCTTGTTATCTAAAGAGATGAGGGAATTTTTTGTGGAATTTACCAAATATTCTCTAGTTTTCAAAGGTTAGTTTGATAATATCCACACATCTAATAATGGTGATATGACAATGTAGAAGATATATCTCACACAACACAAGAGATATGCATGGGCTAAGATGCTTTAATATTTAATGTATGAATAAATAGAATAAACCCTTGAGGTAGGATAACATCATACAATACTCCTTATATAAGAAGCCACTCTACGCTATATCCCAAACATAATATCATACTTATCACATATCCTTATAGTAATATTCATCCTCCTAATAACATAATAGAGGGGTAAATTATTAAACCCATGTATTCCGTTGAATTACATAATATAATTCAAGACCCAACATAACTAACTTAAATGATGGGTGCTAAGTGTTGGCATCTCCATTCACCTATATACATTATAATTTCATATCCTTAGGAAAATAACATGCAATCCCTCGACATTTTTTACCCTTGAAACATGAGAAGAATCAAATAGTAATATTGTTGAGAAAAATTACAAATTGGGATGTGGGAAAAAGGTATTGAGGGTCTAAATCACACTTCCTTCTACATCACATGGGAAGGATCCAAAATTGATCACATATACCCACTTGGCTACTAACCTCAATAGAAGATTTAAAATGGCGGATAAGGGTTCATTTTCTTTCTTTGTGGGAAATGGGGGTGTTGACGTTGATTAAGGATTAACTTGATTTGATTATGTAAATGTATGTCTAGTTCAACTATCAAGCTACAAAAAATAGATGTTAATATAGAAAATTGCAAAATTGAACAAAAATTGACAACAAAACAACAGAGTGTAAAGACAGAGGAACTTGGCATAGAAATTAGGGTTCAACTTGGATAGGGACGCTATTACCATAGTCCTAAGAATGTTGATCTTAGGAATCAGCGACCAGATCTTATATGATTACATTCTGTAGGTTCTTCCTTCTTGGAATCATCTTTGGAACTTTTTTTTTTATGACGCCCTAATTTGTTGAAGCTTGAATGCTTGATCTTGCAATTAGGTATTCAATCTTCTTCCAAATCCACTTCAAATCTGCCACCTACACAAAAGAGAGGGGAGAAAGGGTTGTGTCATATAGGAGCTTTCCTAATTCAAACCCTGTTTTGGTGTTTCCACCTCCACAATGGTTATGATTATGTAAAGAGTGCTTAATCTTGGTTGGGTAAAGTCAAAAAAGGATAAAATGTGATAAATTGACAAATGCTGTAACTTACCACTTAGATTTTCTTTCCTTGATGGACTAAATTCATTTTACCCATCTCATCCAAGTAGAATTGGTTTGTTGATTAAAATTCTTGCAAGCATTATTACTCACAAAACAAATGAGCATACAACATACACAAACTCACATATAAACTTGATGCATTGCAAACATGAATCTTGACTAATAATAAGTGTTGTAAACTCTACTTATTTTTCTCTTGAATGCTTTTTTAGGATGCTCAAATTGCTCAATCATTTCATTAGGATTTAAAATTTTAAAAATATTTTTATTAAAATGTATTTCTTGATTTTGACAGAATTAATTATCAAAAGCTGACAATTGAGAAATTACATTTGTAAATGTAAAAATGTTGACAAAATATATTAAAATTTGAGCCAAAATAGGTTAGACGATGGTGATACCCACATTTTTAGACCAATTTTTGGGATTTTATTACCATTTGATAAGCATTAAATATTATTTCTGAATTTTATTCTAATTTCCCAAAAATGACCACAAAAAGGGAAATTTAAGAACATAATTAGGTCTAGGAACATAGGAGGGAGCTAAACCTAGTGTGAAATTGTTAGGGGTAAAAATTTAGGACACTACACAAATATGATGCCATTTCCTATCATCCAACCATCCAAATATTATATTTTTAATGGTTATATATTGATTATAACTATGTCCCATTATTGATCTATACTTTGATTTAGTCATGTCTTGTTTCATTATTCATCATAGTATGCCCTCCTTTTATATCATGAATAACCATTATTTTATGATGTCGCTAATTGTTGTAATTGCTCCTTTTATTTTATGTAGATCCATAGAGATTGACCTATGTATTCTATATATTATAACTCCTCTATGATAGATTCCTCCGTGATTAAATTGCCTCTCACAATGATGTGGATGTCTATTTATTATGTACCCTTTGCTATCTTTGGATCCTTATTTTATTCTTCACACATTTTTTCACTTATTTTATTGGCTCACGACATGGGAAATAATATTTTTCTCTTTTTTTCTTTACATCATGCTCCTCTTTTTTGTCCTCTAATTATTTAGTGCAATCTTCAATAGATTCCTAAACTTGTTGTACCTTTACATTTTGTTGGTTTTTATTATGTCTAATATCTTACAATGTATCTTTTTTCCTTTTATACCATAGCTTCCTAAACTTATTTTGCATATTGTGTATTGTCCCCAAATATTCTAACCAAGATATATCTAAGAACAACATCCAACCCATTCATATCCACAACATAAAAAATTAAATGCAAATCATATTTATTCATAAAGAGCTTCAAATATTCAAAAAGTGGATATCCTTACCCTCTAGTTAATATCCTTTATTTTGTTTATGTGTACATGTAGTTTCTTGGATATTTCATGTTAGTGTAGGTTTTTATTTTCCTATTGGATTAATTTATTTTTTCCTTAGTCATAGGTTTTTTCAACACTTTCATCAAGCTTGTTTAGGTTAAATAAAGTAAGCTTACTTATTTAATAAATTAGGAGATAAGGTGATGAGGTGTCATCATCCTAAAAGGGTGGAACATTTACTATTTTGATCACTTTATTAAATATTTATGGTCACTCCCTATTGAAATTGGATTTTCCACCTCCATGCGCTCCCTAGTTCTATATAAACTCACTACCTAGCTTGTGTTTGTATCCATTTTTAATTGCATAATTTTGCATCTTGGAAGATCTGAATGTAATTTTGTTATTTTAGCATTACATATCTCTTGGAGTCACTGATTTGTATAGTCTATTTTTTTCTAGTTTATGTATCTTAGAATTTCTCACGTAAAGTTTTGTGAGTTATCAATCTATTTCATATTTGTAACATTTCCATATTATAACCTTTATCTTTGAACACCTCCATAAAATTAAAGGATTGAATCTTTTTGAGTTAAAATACATGTAATTTTATCCTTCATTTTATCTTCATCATCCTCTTATCTTGCTTCTTCGATCCTTCTATTATTTATTTTGGTGCCCATCTATCTAAAAAAAAATTCAAGTTCATCCAAATAAGAAATGTTATTGTGCAATGGCACATTCCATTTCTTAGCTTCAACATTTAAGCATTTATATTAAACCATGATTTTCATTTTTATTTTGATCATTTTTTTTAAATTAGTACCATCAGTCTATCACACCTCCACTTCCATCAAAAGTAGGGCACCCCATTGAAACTAAGATTTAAAAAAAATCTTTCAATAGATCAAATTTCTACCTATATCATTGACCAAACTTTGACCCAATCAATTCATGATGTAGTTGGCCTCAAATTTAAGTAGTTAATAGACTCGTGATGAATTTTGATGAGCTTTTCAAAAATGTAAAAATTGAAAGATTTTTGTAATAATTTGCAGCCTTTTTTTTTAACGTATTATAATAATCCTCAATATTGATGATCAAAACTAAATTTTGGATTGTATCTTACTTATTTGATCTTTCAACTCTAGTCAAACATTACAAAAAAGAATCATATGTGTTTGGAAGGTAAAGATGAATCTTCAAAAAATAGGTTTCTTCCTCACCTTTACCCAAATTGTAGCTTTGATACCACTTAATAAGATCCACATATATAATAATAACAATTTTTTTGCTTGCATATGATATTTGATAAGATTTAAATAGAGTATTTGATTACATTTTATATAAACAATTTTTAAATACATTGCACACATCATTAATATTATGATTAAATTCATATAATAATTATCCACAATTATACATGTTTATTTTTATTATTTTTTATATTAATATTGATTTTATCTTAAATCAATATTTTAATTTTTCACAACTTTCATAACTATTTTTTTATAACTCAACATTATTGAATAAAAAATTATCAACAAAATTCTCTAGCCAACCCATTAAGAAGTACATAAATGTATTATTTTACCTAATAAATTGAAGTAATCATATAGGCTTTATATGAGCCAAATATTTAATATAATTAAACCACTAAATTAATCATTCTAAAGAAATGGACCAAATATTTAATATAATTAAACCACTACAAATTAATATACAATACTAATTCTAAAGGAATGGACCAAGAGCAAACACACAAAAAAAACCCCTCAACTAACAAGTTAGTACATGGTATCAACATTTATATGAAGGGACAAATAGAAATGTCTACAAAAAGTGCCCCCTCATCCAAAACATACATGTGAATGAGTACATATGTCCTTGTATAAAATTATTATTTTCACATTGGAAAATTTCCATTTCTTTTTTCTTAAAGATTGTCTTTATAACCTCCTTAACACATCATTTTAATATATTTTAAATATTATTAAAAATTAATAGTAAATATTTTTAAATAAATGATTAGTTTTCATGTCACTAAACTTTAAAATGTTATTTTATATTTTTTTAAATAATAAAAATATAGCTTTTAAATAATAAAAATAATAATAATAATTAACAGAGACCTAACTCATCACCATTGGGAAGTGGGGGGCGATATGGAGATAAGTTTCAAAGCAAAATATCATGTTCTTTCATTTCTCCTAACACATCACTGTCACCAAATAGATAATGTTAGGAAACAAATTGCATCTGATGTAGGAGCATCTAGGGCGAAGAGCAATCTTGCATCACCTTTTTTGTTTTTGCTTGATCGAATAAAGGTTGGTCATACTTCCTTAGTGGGACTTTAACATATCAACAAAACAAACCTGCGAATCCCAGTGATAGACCGACAATATTGGCAAAGGTTATGATTGTGGTTCATCAGCATGCAGTTCACTTATCGGTGGGACATTATGCCCCATCTCCCCAATGGTCCGATTGGTGTGTTTTGGTTGCGTTAGTGGAACCTTCTATGTTGTTTCCCCGATGACCCAATGGATCCCTCATTTACTTGTGATCATCGTCGGAACTCCCTTGTATTGGTAGAAGGTGACTTGTGGTCTCCCCAATGGAGTGACAATGTGGTGTCTATGTGACATGATGATATCGGTGGGAGATGGACTAGAGTCTAGGCAATAGTCTAATGCTGATAGATACGTGGTGGTCAGCGGTGATTGATGATCAAGCAAACCTGAGGTTGACATGTGGCGAAGTGATATTGAATATTTCACATCGTTGTTGTGAAATATAATTCTATTGGCCAATGTTGACTATGATATAGCGACTTAGAGATTTTGAATGATGATTAGGTAAAGAATGGTACTACAACATGAGACCAAGGCCGACCTGGAGATCTTGTGAGAAATAAAAAAGGCCATAAGAGAACATGTGCAAGGGAGAAAGAGGGAAGAACAAAAAATAGATAGGATCAATCATACGATATCCTTCGGTGAAGAACAAAGTGATTACTTATTATCTACCAATCGGTAGATGCTTGTAAGAAGCCAATGATGCCATGTTCTCTATAATCTATAGTGATCAATAATAAAGGTCACTTCTTTTACTATGAAAGCCAGGTTGTGCATTGTTGTTTTGGTTGTAAGGGGAGTCCCCTTCATCAAGTGGTATCAGAGCAGGAGTTCTTGAGTCTATAACAGAGTGTCGAACGTGAGGTAGTTGCAGTAGGACCTGTGAATGTGGGTTGAGAACAAATGCCTCCAAGAATGGGCCAACATGGTATAGGTAGGGGCAGAGGCACTGGAGGAAGAGATCTTCCTAGAGATGAAATTAGAGCCCTCACAAGGCAGATGCAAGCCTTGAAAGAAGAGGTCTGAAGAGGGAAAGGGATACATCAAGAAAGAGATGGTAGTGATGATGAAACAAAAGAGGAAATGGAAGAGGAAGAACAGGATCAGATGGATCCTGGGGAAATGAGGTTGCTAAAAGTGATATCCAACATTGGGAAGAAACCTAAGATGGAGGTTTCGACCTTTAATGGGAGTTTAAATCCAGAATAATTGATCGATTGGATCAATGATATGGAAGAATTTTTTGAATTTGAGGAGATTGAAGATCCTCATTGAGTAAATTTTGCAAAGACCAAGTTAAAAGGTCATGCAAGTATTTGGTGGAAAGAGATACAACTAGAAAGAGGGAGACAAGGGAAGGATAGAATTTCTAGATGGGATAGAATGGTGTCAAAATTGAAGAAATAGTTTATTCCAATTGATTATGAATTGGAACTGCTCAAGAAGATGCAGAATTTGAGACAAGGAATGAGGATGGTGAAGGAGTATACAGAAGAATTTCATAAGATCCTAATTAGAACAGGACATTTTGAAGCAAGTAAGGAGAAGGTAGCCCATTACATTAATGGGTTGAAGCTAATCATATAGGAGGAATTGGCATTAGTATGAATATACACCATTGAGGATGCATATCAGTTTGCATTAAAGGTGGAAGAGAGATTGAATAGAAAAATTGAGCATAAGCAAAAAGGGAAAAGCAAAAGTTATGAGCAGCAAAAAGAGGACAAGCAGAAAATTAGAGACATCAAGGACAATGATGGTAAAAGAGATGAAAGCTTAAAAAAGTTTCATGAACAGAATGAGAGAGGTAAAGGAAGATCTAGACGAAGACCAGGAAGAGGTTTTCGAGGAACCTGTTTTCAATGTGGAGAAGAAGGGCATAGGGCCTTTGAGTGTCCTCAACATCAAGGAAAATCAAATAGGAGGCCTGAAGACAATGCTCAAGTTTCCCATGTAGATGAAGATGCATAGTCCTCACATTCTGAAGAAGTTGAAGGAGGAGAAGCCTTGATGTCTAGGCGAGCCTTGTTGCATGAAGACAATGAACCTATGCACAAGAAGATTTGTTTAGAATGAAATGCAAATGTGAAGGTAAAGTATGTAATGTGATTATTGATGGTGGTAGTACTGATAATCTTGTTTCTGAAGAAATGGTGAATAAGTTGCAGCTAGAAAGAAAAAGGAACCTGCATCCATAAAAAATTGCTTGGTTGCAGGATGACCGTAAGGTTTTGGTGCATGAACAATGTCTGGTAAGCTTTAAGATCGGTAACTATCATGACAAAGTTTTGTGTGATGTTATTCCTATGGATGTTTATCACCTGTTGTTAGGTAGACCTTGGTAGTTCGACAAGAAAGCAATGCATGATGGGTATGCTAATACCTACCATTTCATGAAAGATGGAGTCAAGCATAAGTTGAAACCATTGAATAAATGAGAAGAGAAAGTATGCAGTAATGCTAAGAAGTGCTTGATTAATAGAGCTAAATAGTCAATTGAAGAGGATGAGGATGAAGATCAGGATTTTCTCATGCAAGTTGCAGCTATGTTGATTGCATTCAAGAGGAGTAGACTGCAAGTTTTGGGGGATAGAGAAGAGGTTAAATTTACTCTTTGTGAAAATGTCATTACTAATTTGTGTAAGCATAATGAGATTAGTGTAGATGAAGGTATTGCAGGAGTGAGTACCTTGATGATTGAAAGTGTTGTAGTGGTCAATAAGGACAAAGGTGGGAAGGTGCATACTGGTTCGATTGAGGACCTTCCAGTTGATGACCGTTTATTGTAAGATGACCAAGAAGAATATTATGATTGTATTCTTGAAATTGATAAGGATACAAATGAGAAGGAAGGAAAGTATGAGTACTTTGATTGTGTTATTGACATTGAAATTGTAGGTAAGAATTACTTTCTAGAAGAAATAGGAAAGGAGGAGCACAAGGAACATATGGAGAATGAAAATGAAATTATTGTTACAGCAGTAATTGGGGAAAAGGTAATGCATGAGTTTCCTGCAGGAGGTAAAATTGAAGATTATGATTTTCTAGCATTTCATAGTGCAGATTGGTGGGAAGTGGAATTTATTAAAAGAGGAAAAAAGAGAGGAAGAATGAAAGAAGGTCGAGACATCAAATTGTAGAAACAAGTTCGGAAGGGTGTTCAGCATGATAAGGTGAATAGGTGGATCCAGGACAAGCACGAAGTCTACAAATGTTTATGAGTTCAACTCATGAAACATTTTGATTTACCCCAAGTGTCTAATGCAGGAGCATCCAGGGCAAAGAGCAATCTTGCATCACCTTTTTTTGTTTTTGCTTGATCGAATAAAGGCTGGTCATACTTCCTTGGTGGGACTTTAACATATCAGTAGAACAAACCTGTGAGTCCCAACGATAGACCGACAGTGTTGGCAAAGGTTATGATTGTGGTTCATCGACGTGGAGTTCACTTATCGGCGGGACATTATGCCCTATATCCCCAATGGTCTGATCAGTGTGTTCCAGTTGCGTTGGTAGAACCTTCTATGTTGTTTCCCCGATGACCCGATGGATCCCTCATTTACTTGTGATCATCATCAAAACTCCCTTGTATCGGTAGAAGATGACTTGTGGTCTCCCCAATGGAGTGACAATGTGGTGTCGGTGTGACATGATATCAGTGGGAGATGGATTGGAGTGTGGGTGATAGTTCGATGGTGATAGATACATAGTGGTCAGTGGTGGTTGATGGTCGAGCAAACCTGAGGCCGACATGCGGCAAAACAATATTGACTATTTCACATCATTGGTGTGAAATATAATTCTATTGGCCAATGTTGATTGCGATGTAATGACTTAGAGATTTGAATGATGATTGGGTAAAGAATGGTACTATGACATGAGACCAAGGCTGACTTGCAGATCTTGTGAGAAATAAAAAAGGCCACGGGAGAACATGTGCAGGGTGAGAGAGGAGGGAAGAACAAAGAATAGAGAGGATCAACCATTAGATATCTTTTGGTAAAGAACAAAGTGATTAGTTCAAATCTTCCAATCGGTAGATGCTTGTAAGAATCCAATGATGGCATGTTCTCTGTAATCTATAGTGATCAATAATAAAGGTCATTTCTTTACTATGCAAGCCTAGTTGTGCATTGTTGTTCTGGTTGTAAGGGGAGTCCCCTTCGTCAACATCACATAAGGAATTGGTGGCAACTATAGAATCACAAGTTGAACCAAGTAACTTGAATGCACAACAGATCAGGTCGCTTCCATGTATCCCTGACATGAACATTACAGCTAATTCACAATCAAATCTGCCAACACATCAGTCTATTGAAAAAGGAGAAAAGGTGGAAAGTTTGTCTATAGGCAATGCTTGAAAATACAAACATTTTGAAAATACTTTTGCATATATGTTACAAAATAGAAGCATATAGTTAGTTGTTTTTGTAATGTACAAGCTTGACATTTTGCAGTTACAACACATCTAGGTTTTTCTATCACATCAGTGATATTTTGACAAGCTAAAATATTGTAACAACATATATAGGTAATTTTGATTACAAATATGCGACATAGATATGATGGACTTGAGAGTATATTTCCAATCAAAAATAAGGATACTGTAATCTTTTATATTATTATATAAATATAAATAGTTAGCTTACTGCCTTTTATTAAAATATACATATATTAACATTTGATGTAATACTTTATTTTATTTTTATATGTTTTATCGTAAGTTTAATATTACATATGTTTATTGAATTTATTTGAGTATTTATTTTTTTATTTTTTAAGTAGGATAGGATAACAAGTTCACACATATTTTCCTTTTTTCATTAGATTATTTTCTTTTCTTTAATATAGAAACTTAGGTGGCAAATTTTTTAGGGTTTTCTTTATTTTTCTCATCCTTATTAGATTTAGAAATTATAAGGCTATATATCATAGCTCTTACCTTACATTCATAACATATTGATTAATAAAAATTGAGCTCTCTTAATGTTTATTATATATTTATATTCCTCATTTAAGAAACTAACTTTATTAATTTATTGCGATTTCTTAATCATCTATATTTATAGTTTCATAGTTTCTATTATTTGCATCAATTTTTAGGTTATCATTTATTTCATATTAATTGTTGTTGTTTTTGGATTTGATTTTGCGTATATTTTTTGTATCAAGATTTCATCACACTGTGATCCATCATCGAGATGTTATAAAGCTTAAGGAGAAGAATATACACATTCTTAAATTGTCTAACATCTTGTCATCTTGATGATGGATCATGGAGTGTGATCTGAAATGTTGATACAAAAAATATACACATGATGAAATCCAAAAACAACAACAATCACTATAATGGATTATGGAAATCTAATTTACCATTAATCTATTTTATAAATTCTAACAAGGTATTAGAGTTTTTTGTGTAAGGTTAAAAAAAAATCTTTATTTAAGAGATTTGGGGAGGTTAATACTTTACAGGTAAGTTTTATGAAAACCCTATATACTCTTCTCTTACATCTTTTGATAGTCTAGAGAAAAAAAAAGGTTCGATAGAAAGTTATATTTTTTTAAGTTTACACTTTCACTCTTTAAAATTTGGGTGATTTTAGTTGTTTTATAATCATGACAACATTTTTAACTATTTCACAATGTCTGGAAGGCTCAAGAAAGTCAAGATAGATTTTATTTCACCAAAAAAAATGAATAAAGAGGTTAGAAATTTATTGCATCCATAAAATCAACATTACAAACCAATTAGGGTCCAAAACAAGCACCCTGAGAGAAAAACAAGAAACTCAAAACCAACAAGCAACCATAACAAGGTAGAACTCACATCAAGACCAACCAACATGAAACATCAACCACCCATTTCCTCCAAAATTAGCCTCAAGATCTTGGAAATAATCTAGGGATAACTGCTCCCAACCATCAATCTTCCAACCACTTGTCTACTCAAAATTCCATTTGGCCATTCCACTCTCTAGGGATGTGAGTGAAGGAAACAAACTCAAGCATGGAGCTCAAACACAAAATATACTTCAAAATAGAGGCAAGTTGCCAATTAACCCCATCCAAATTCTGTGTAGTCAACAAATTAACCATGATTTGGGAGTCTGATTCATAGATGAGCTTGTGCCAACCAAAAGCACAAGCTCGCTCAATAGCAACTATAATTGCCAAACCTTCCATGAAGTTGTTAGTTTTATGCCCCTTATGAATGGAAAAGAAGAAAAATCCCTTTCTAGAGCTATCTCTTCCAATACCACCAATCCAAGTAGGCCCAAGATTACCCCTTGAAGAGCAATTGGTATTGATTTTTAAAACATTCACTAAACGAGGAGACCAACCACCTTCTCTTTGAACCTTTTTTGGCACGACGACCTCTTCAAACATAGAAAAAGTAAAATGGTAGACCATGTAGGCCCAATCTATTCGCAATCTCTTCATCACCCCTCTCCAAAGTAAAAGACACTTTGCACTTAGCTTCCACAGTCTCCTGGATCATGCCAACAACTCTCTATCAAACCTGTTGAATCATCAACTTCCATGAAAAAATCTTATGATTCCTCTCAAGCCAAATCTATCAGAGGATGAAAGTGGGACCAATATTTCAAATAATCTGGAGGAAATAAGCCTTTGTCGAAGGCCTCCCCAAACTACTCCAAAATTCAGTCAATGAAGGGGCATGAACAAAGGAATGTCTCTAGATACCCCACCAAAGGTTCCAAAGAAGCTTAGAAAAGGGCATCAAAGAACATATGGGTCAAATCCTCCTCGCAGTAGCCACAAAGAGCACAAGTAGAAGGGCCCTAAAAACCCCGCTTACGAAGATTATCCCAAATCAGGCATCTATTCCAAGCTAAATTCAATAAGAAGTAGTTACACTTAGGCCAAGAGAATTTATTCCAAATGATTTTCCACCAAGAAACTTCTACTCCCCATACTTCCAAAAAATTAGCTCTTGATAACCACTCACTATCATGTAGAACCCCTTAGGATTAGGGCACCAAGCCAAAACCCCCAGTAGGCCACTCACTAGGGTCCTTCTATTTAGTCACTTCCACTTTCCCACAAAAATTAATAGATTTAAAATCTAGAACTTAGGACCAACCAGCTTCTAGGAAGTGATGAAATAGATCCATAAAATTAGGGTGTAAGGTCATGATTGGGGAAAAACCATCCCAAGAGTCATACAAAAAGAGAGCATTGGAGCCCCTGATGCAAATCTAGAACAAACCATCCTTGATCAACTTGGCTCCTTTCTTAAGTGTTTCCCAAATCACAGATCCTTTACCCAAAAGCAAAAAATGAGGAACCTCCTCCTTCGCCACCCCCTTCAAATATTTTTTAGAAATAATATTGGCCCAAACCCGGTCTTGTTCAATTCACCATCTCCAATATAGCTTAGCAGAAAAATCCAAACCAGTAAGACTGGATTTCCACATCCCAAGGCTGCCAAGTTGTTTTGGTCTATAAATGATCTCCCACTTCACAAGACTCAATTTTGAGTACATCAGGCTACTATCCTATAAAAACTACCTAGGGAGATAATCCAAATCCTTAATAAAGCTTGGAGGAGCCATCTAAAGCATACACCTGTAATTGGGAAGAGCCTGCACCACCAACTTTATAAGTAGAACCCAACCCGCAAAAGATAACCATCTATGGGTCTAGTGGTTCACTTTCACATGAAACTTATCTAAAATATTTTGTCAAGATCCCCTGGGCAGAGTGCTAGTGGAGAGAGGAATTCCAAGATAGGTCAAATGAAAATGACCAATCTAAAATCTTAGTATATAGACTATACATTATTAAATAGGCATAGGAGTGTTAAAGAAGAAAATAGAAGATTTACCTTCATTTGATCTATTGTTCTGAAGCTGTGAGGTAGATGTCCAATACCTTGCAAAAATTGGTAGCCTCTTTGACCTTAACCACACCCATCAAAGCAATACCATCAACAAATTGCAAGTGAAATTGAGAAGATAAGCCGTTACCATAGTTCCACCCTTAGATCAAACCTTAATTACCATGGCTCTTAATAGCTCTCCCCATCCCCTCAGCCAATAGAATAAATAAGTAGGGAGATAAGGGATCCCCTTGATGAAGACCTCTAGATACCCCAAACAAGGAGGAAGGCTCCCATTAACCAACACTAAGAATGAGGTGGACATGATTTAGATCATCACCAGAGTAACCCACTCCTCAGCAAAACCAAAAGGACCAAGCACTTTTTGTAGAAAGGACCATTTGACCCTATTATAAGCCTTTTCCATGTTTATTTTCATAAACATAGCATTTTATTTTGAGGCCGCCATAGAGTGAATAGTCTCAGTAGCAATGACAACTCCATCCAAGATTTTATTGTCTGCCACAAAACCCCCTACTCCTCTAAGACAAGCTTGCTAATCCATTGATTTAGTCTTTCTGCAATCAAATTGGACAAGATCTTATAGACCACATTGCAAATACCTATGGGCCTAAGAAAACTTATCCTATTGTCCCCATCACATTTGGGGATTAGGGCAAGAAAAGTAGATTTCATAGCCTTCAACATATGTTTTTTCCCCTAAGATTCATGAACCACCTCTAGTAAATCCAAATTTATGATTTCCTAGAATTCCTGAAAGAATTCTATCAAAAACCCATCAAGACCAAGAGTCTTCCCTTTCCTCATCTAAAAAATAGTAGCCTCTAATTCTTCCATATAGATTAAGCTCATGAGATGCTCATTCATTTCCATAGAAACTAGAGAAGGGATATAAGCAATCATATGATTTTTTCCTCCCTCACATCAAGTGAGTCCTTCTTGAACAAAGTAGAAAAATACTTAGAAGCCTCACAAGAAATATCCCCTTGAGAGGTTATGCAATCAACCCTAGAATTCAAAAATAAGGGATCGAGTTACCATGTGTTCTGGCCTTCACATAGCTAAAGAAAAAGTAGTGTTTCTATCCCATTCTTGTAACCACTCCACTTGCGCCTTCTGTTTAAAAAAAAAAAATCTCTTGCAGCTCACACTCCTCTAGAGCTTTCAAAGCCTTTGACTCCTCCTAGAGAGATTCATCAAAAATACCATGTTCCCTAATCCCACAACTGCTAGCATCCAAGCTAGCCTTAGTTTCAACCTTAGTGTGAAAGGTGTTGCCAAAACACTGCCTATTCCACCTCTTGAGTTGATACTTCAGAAACTACAATTGCTTGACAAAAGAATACATCGTCGTGCCAAAAGAAGTTCTACCTCTATTTCACCACTCAACCATAAGATCATGTAGAGAGGGATTCCACAACCACATAATTTGGAACTTGAAAGAGGGATTTTGAACAACACGGGCCAAAGAAGCTAAAAGCTTAATCGGCCAATGATCAAATCCCCTCCAATACAGAATCTTTGAGCAGGTATTCCAAGATCCTCCAATCCAAAAATAAGACACAAAGAATCTATCAAGCCTCTTAGAAATATAGTCCTTACCACACCTCCTATTATTCCAAGTATACTTACCATTACCAGGTTTTATATCCACCAGATTTAAGGAAAAAATTGTTGAATAGGACAACTAAGAGGGGGGGTGAATTAGTTGTCACCAAACTAAATGCTTTAATCATTTACCAGAACATGATCTTGATACTGCTTAATTGATTAAACATTAAGTGCAAAAACTAAAAGCCATCACATAAACACAATAACACCAGATTTACGTGGAAAACCTAATAAGGGAAAAACCACAGTGAGGATTAACTCACACTATAGAGAATATCAAAATCGATTACAAAAAGGCTCACTGCCTAAAATAAGGACTCACTATCCAAAATAAGGACTCACTGTCTAGAATAAAGACTCACTATCCAGAAGAAGGACTCACTATCCAATAGGGCTACAACCCGAAGATACAAAAGATGGCTAACTTCCAGAATACAAGAGTTGTGGCTCACTACCAAAAGTATGAACTAATGAAATACACCTTCCTTGTGTTGGGTTTAGTTTTGGATGAAGCTCTATATAAGTAGTACTGCTTCTCCCAGTAGTCGCTCAATAATTCTATTCTGATCTTCGGTTGATAAATCAATTAGGCTCACACCATGCACATACACTCTATCATCTTCACCTGATTCGCTCACTCTGCTCTTCTGCTCTCTTCCTATCTCTCTTTTTTCTTTTCCAGAGAGTCTCATATATATAATGTGTATATTTTATTCATCAATTAGGTCAGCATCATATAAGGTTAACACATTTCTTATGTCAGAAAAACATCCATGAAATATAACTAGTCCTCATAATATATTACATACGCTAAGTTGGCCAAGATCTCGAATGTTAGAATCATAGCTTGTTTTATAATAGAAACTGGACCCAAAAAACAACACACTAGATTACATATAACAAACATCTTCAATAGGGAATAGCTTCTAGTAAGCATCTCATACATTCAGTACTATGTTGACATCAATGACAACCTATTAACATTAATGACAACCATTTGATGCAATCTCCAACTTCCAACAATCTCCCCGTTTGTCATTGATGGCAACACAAGATGTGAAAATCCAACAACATCCTTTGCAGTTCTTCCCCTTTGATGAGTTGAAATGATTTCCATTCTTTTCACATGTTCTCTTTCCCCATTTGACATCAATGGAAAAGAATAGAAGATTTATCTCCCCCTTACTCCAAAATTTTCATACAAAAATGATATAAAAAATGGTTCTTTTACCTCAATCCTTCATCTCCTAAAATATCTCCTTGTATTGTTCTTTTAATTTTTGAAGAAATGTCTTCCAGGAGTCCACTGCCAACTTGATGTTTACACAAATTTTGTTGTTTATCACTATTGAATCAATTGTTTCTAGGTGAGTATCTGGGATAGTGATATTTTGTTCATTCTTCTCAGCTTCCACTAGGAGATCGGAAAGTTGTTCCAATCTCAATTCAATTATTTCTTTGACTTTCCAAAATGTCTTCACAATGTTATCCCTCTACCAAAATGCCTACAAGTTTAGACTGTAAGGAATTGATACTTTTCTTCTGTGCTTCATCCTTGTCATTAAGGATATTATATGTTTTCCCAATAGAATCTAACTCAAGCTCAATAGCATCGATTTTAGCTATGTAGTTTTTGATATCAGTCAACCACCAGAGACAATACCTATACATACTGTTTACACTCTTGATGCATGTTTTCAATTCATTTATGCTCTCAGTCAATTTCTTCTATGCATTTCTACATCTTTCTTCCATAGCCAATTGAATCTCATCTTTTTCTTCTATTTCACTAGGTGACAGTGCTTTTAGTCTTTCTTCAATATGCTCAATCAATACTTCTGATAAAACACTTGTTAATTTGCTTCGATCAGTATCATTATGAATTATGTAAATAGCCAAGGTGTCTATGATCTCACCATGTTCATATGATGGTCATGACAACCAAACATCTCCAATCTTCTTCAGTCCATCAGATTTCTCAAGAATCTTCAACACCTTCTCCTTAGTAAAGTCTTTTTCATCATCATCCGTTGATACCAGATCAATTGCCTCTATAATATTTTCTTCTTTCTTCTCCTGTATCTTCAACTTTTTTTATTTTTGGAGGATAACTTGAGATGATTCTTCTTGCTTTCCTCTTTCCAGAGGAGGATCATGCCTTAGGCATCCTAATCGGACTTGAAACCATACTAGAATTCCATGCATTTTTTTTTCAAGTATTCTTTACAAATATTTTCTTTCTCTACTAAACATTCTAGGTACCGGTAGACCTACTTCCAAACTAGTACAACTGACTTCCACACAACATTCTCTTTCAATGGTAATGATTTCAGAAAATACATCATCAAAAATATAACCAGAGATCCAAAATGAAAAGGGTAATTGTAATTATTTTTCATTGTAATATTCTCCATTAATTGATTCCTCAATAACTCACACAAATTGAAATCCTCATTCTTTTCAACCATTTGATGCACAATGTAAATGACAATCGCCGAAGTAGAGCCTTCTCTATTTCTAAAATAAATCTTATATGAAATGTCATATGTCACATACCTTATCACAAGGTCGATTATAGTATGAATTAGAAGTGCCCTTTTATCTCCTGTTACCCCAGTTAGGGCTAAAACCCCTTTGTTCTTCACTCACTTCTTAATTGGAATGGGTCCATTATTACATAATCATGTTATTGTTGCAATTGCTTCCTTTGTGATCTCATAGGTTTTTTCGAAGATCATATGATCACCTTGAATTATGCTTAGGAAAAATCGAACAATGTCCACATCCGAAAAGTATGGAAATTCACTCCAAATGTCTAAACCCTTGTGCCCTAAATTCTTGACCTTTTGTATTTTCTCAACTGAAAGTGAATCCTTGAGATTTTGAATCTTCTCATGGTTAAATTATCAATCTATATCTTACATAATTTATGCAATTCATTGTTACATGGATTAAATACCACCATTGCCTTCGACTCCATTATTTTATCCTTGTTCTCCCTACTTTCACTCACCAACAACCCTAACTCTTTATCTCCCAGCTACACTTTACTCAGCTTGTTCAATTCACAATGTGAAAAATGACCACTCAATCTTCCTTATTTAACTTGTCACTTTTAGAGTTTCATCATAAAAAGGTAATTTATTGCTTATGACATCATCATTTGTACTTCACTCTGTCAATGCCTCCTTCTCATCCAAAGTTGTCAGATCAATTTTTCCCTAATTTTGCATTTATTGCATTTTCAGATTTTAAGTTGCCAACTCCTTTATGAGATACACTGTAAACCAAGAAAAGCTTTGCATTTTATTTTTTTGCTTGTTTTCTACCAAAATTTTCTCCACAGCCTTCAAAATGAAGATTCACATCACATATCCTTGTGTCATCGTATGACACCTCATATATCGAGGGTTTGTTAGATTTTTTGTGACTTCTCCCCCTGAAACCACTGCTGGGTTTAGTTCTCGAAAGAGGTATCTGCACCGGATGTAGATATAGGGTTATTTGACTCATCCTTGTTCTCGGGTTCTTCCTTCTTCCTCCAAATTTTTTGACATCTCTCTCCTTACTTCTTCTAGATCTACCTTGTTCACAAGTTTTGTCTTATGTTCAAGATTAGTTTTCTTCCCAAATTTGCTACAACAAAATTTTGAGATATGTCCTAGTTTGTTGCAAGTGTAGCACATAACATATCCATGATCAAATGAATTTTCTTTTATCCTTGACTTGCACTAATTAGCCTTGTGTCCAAAGATATTGAATGTATAGCAATAGCCTTGAAAGGATTGAATTCTTCTACTTGTATTAAATTTGTTCATTATCATCTAGCTTTTGCATTTGGTAGCTCTATGTCCAAACTTGTTGCAAACATAAAATTTTCCGGCAAAGAATCCAACATTTTGACTCAGTCTATTCTGATTCATCCTACTTCTACATTCTATTTCTCTATGTCCAAATTTATTGTATGAGAAACAAAATCCATTAAAAGATGGGTACCTTTGAGCATTAGGTTGTTGGATGGGAATCCTTCTGGTAGTGTTCCTTCAATTCTTGTTTTGATAAGTATTGCCTTGAAATTTCCTTTGATTGTCCACTTTGTTGAAAGCTAGATTGGTCTTTGAACTCTATCCTTCTTCAAGCCCTAGATCACCTTTATCCTTTGCAGGTTTCTAAGATGAAATCAACTCATCAATCATTGTAGAACTTGTCTTGAACCTTTCTTCACGAGCTTTTGTTTTTTCTAGAATAGCTCTTAGGGTTACTAGTTCTTGTTCAAGCATATCGCATTTTTCTGTCTTTTGATTGATAATCTCTTTCAAGCATCCTTCCTCTATCTTGCCTTGTTCAATTGCCAATTTCAAATTCTCTTCCATCCTTTTTCTTTCTTCAAGTTTCATTCTTAGATTCTCAACAATCTCCTTTGCTTCCTTTAGTTCCTGGTTAACTTCTTTATGTTTCAACTTGAACTTTTGGATCTAATTCCTTAGTTTCTAAATGCATTCACCTACTTGCTTGACATTTTATTTTAGATCTTCATTTTCAGACTTGTTGGTTGAAAGATTTATCACCTAACTTTATATTCTCACACCCACTAAGGTGATAAATGTAACCACAGTTGAATCGATAATCATGTAATTCTCAAACCAATTCTCTGCTTATTTTAAAAGGTGGCAACTACCTTCATTTGAAATTCAAGGAATAATTCTCAACTACTGTTGCTTTTAACCAAAAAGAAAATAAAGGAAAGGGTTTTTAAGCATAAAGGTTTAAAGGTATTCATCAACTTTAAATGCTAAAACTAAAAATACTTCACAACTAGAATGAAATAAAATATCACCACAAAACCCTTATTCATAGATAACGATACTACAACAATGTAACAATTCAAAATATCTATTATTCCAATAATAGATCAAACACTGGCAGAACATTCAACATAAGCAGAACAGATTCACACACCATAATTCAAAGATTACAAATGCATAAATTCCACCATGGTCTTCTATATCAAAATAACAAAAAGCAATAATTCCAAAATAACAAAGTTTTGCTCCAATGAGAAAATCAAAGTTTTCCCAAAAGATCTAAATCACACCAGCCGAATCCATATTTAAAGCATAAACAAATTGTCTTTGGTAATGGTTTCTTGAAAGTAACCGCACCGAATAATTAAAAGAGTTTTAAACTTAAAAGAGCCAAATTAAAGAAAGTGTCATGGAATACTAAAAATTAACTATGCATCATCTCCTGCTGCCTCAACCTCTTCATCTTCCAAATCTTCGACCGCTTCTTGTTGCAACAGTTTTTCTTGCACCTTCATCCTGGTTTTGTAGTCCCTGTACTTGGTAATAATTGCAAGTAACTCTTTGCTCACTGGAGTTGTGGTGATCTGCAGCCCAATTCTTACTTTGGTTAAAGCTACTTCAAACTCATTCAAAGTGTCAGACCTTCTACTTGCTTCAGTTTTAAAAGAAGTGAGATAAATTTGTAATCTATTGAGCTTTAAGTAGGATTCTTTAGTCATGGTGATAGGATCGACCATCTCCTTGTTGAATATTTCTTTGAATTTCAAACAAATTTCCTTTGAATCTAGAATCTTCTCATCAAACTCATTAGTTATCTCAACTTTTAGGTCATGACAATTTCCTTTAATCTCCACCAGCATGTCCAAGTACCTTTCAAGTACTATAGAAATCTCCTTTACCAGGGTGTCATAAACACATAATTTCCACTCTAATGAATTGGGCCATGAAGGGTATAACTCCTTTGGATCACTCACGATTTGTTCATTGATTAATTTCATTTGATCCATGGAAATCAACTCTTTGATTTCTTGTGAAAGAACATAGAGACTAGTCTAATCTTTTCTAATTTGTCGTAGCTCTACCATCAATTCCTTCCTTTTATCAACAACTTGAGTGTAGAAAAGCACAAACTTACTGATAAAGATGATAGTTTCTTCAAGAATTTCATCAATCCATTCACTGACATGTTTGGAATAGCTCAGGTTCTTTCTGATCAATTGCATTGTGGACCAATCAATAACTTCTACCTGAGAACTTGAGGCTCCACTGGATATAGAAGAGGGAACTATAGAAGAAATAAAGTTCTTCAAATCAAGAACTTGGGATTGCAATGCCACTTTTTCTTTTCTTTCTTCCTTTACCTACTTAATCAAAGCATTGACCAAATAATTAGCATGATACACATCCCCTTCAATTGTTTGAGGCCCCATGTCAACATGTGTGATTTTGTAGTTAGCTATTGTTATCTCATTCTCATTTAGATCTTTTATTGGGTCTACAATTTCCAATACTTGATTACCATATGTGGGATCAGTCAGCATTCTTCACATCTTCTGAGCTTTCTTTGGCCTTGAAGAAGTCTAGAGTAACTTTGCAACTGTATCTACTCCAACTGTGGTTGTAGGAGTGTGCTTCCTCTTTTTCTCTACTGCCTTTCTCATCCATACTGGGGAGGCTTCAATCAAAGCAAAATCCTTATTCCCTAGAGAAATTTCTCTAGACTCACCAGGAGTAATGGGTATGTTTTCTACTGGGGAAGAGAATACTTTGGACAATGGAGGAAAAGTATTATCTTCAAAAATTTGCTTAAAAATAGCATCAGAATCCTTAGGCACAGGTTTTGTTTGACTGACCTTCTTTTTAGGAGTAGGGGTAGATGGGTTGTCCTGTTTGCATACTGACTTCAATTTAACCATCTCCTCGGGCTTCTCACCATCACCCCCAAATTGCGAATTTGAACTAGAAAACCTTGTAGCCATTCCTCCTGATGATGTACCCACTATAATTGTCTAAGTGGACCCCTATTCATTTTTCTGAGAAGATTTTGGTTCTTGAGTAGAACCTACAACTTGTTGCCATTTTTCTTCCAGCCAGTCCTGAGTTCTTTTCATCACTAGGGCAGCCCGTATATTCATATCCAAGACTTCATTTTTACTCCAGTCAACCTTGGGATGAGATTTATTAGGCATTTTTTCATATTCGAGGTCAATGACCACTGAATCATTAGTTGTACCCTCAAAAATATGGAAAGGAAGACCAAAATCTTGTATCTGCCTGAGGGTTAACGTCATGTAATCTCTTTTTAGGACTTCATTTTCATCAGCACAATCTTCCCAAAAGTCCTCAATAGAAGGCTAATGCTGGTATGAACTTCCTCCATATAAATTTCATCTCATGAAATCCTTGCTATCAAAATTAGCGCTCATGAATAAATGTTGGAGATTATACTCTTTGAGAAGTACTTCAACACATTTGGCCATCTGATTATTTTTGCATGTGAAGGAAGGGGTTGTCAATGAGAAAGGATACCCCCTCTTCCCCATATTCATGTATTTTACATTCACAACGGCCATTTGTCTACAAACCTCCAGAAACACCAACAAATCTTTAGGATATCTAGGCAATTTTAATGGGGCTTTCTCAAAACCTCCTATCCTCAAGTAAGAAAATCTATCACATTGAATATAAAAGCTTCCAAATTATGATACAAGAGACATTGATTGAGAAGAAAAACGCATTTCAAGATTTTTGTCCAATTTCCTCACAGCTTCCATCAAAAATGCATCATTGACAAGGGAAAAATTTCCCATTCCAACTTGCTTAGTAAACTATAGATAACACTTATATACAAGAATGCCAGAAGTTGGAGGTACCTATGGCTTTAATCCTGGCCAAAATAACCTTTGACTAGCTATAATATATATTAAGCAATAACACAGATCGAAGGTAGCAATTTTCTAGAAATTGACTAATTACTCGTTCAAATGAAAGCAAATTATTTTGGCCCAATCAATGAACACATTTTCATCACAAATAACCAAAATGAACTGACACATCCAATCTTCAAAATACTCATTTTTTGCATTTCCAACAATATGATGCAAAAAATCAATGGCATATGCAATTTCCCCTTTGAAATGCATTCTTTTAAGTTTGACTGGTAGTTGTGACTTACCTCTTTTCTCTGATTTCAACCACCCTTTGGCCATAGAATTCTTACACCAGTTCTCATTGGCTTTGAAAAACTCACTAGCCACTACAACAAACATGTTTGTCATGGTCGTTCTCTCAGGAATCCTTAGCACGTAAGAAACAGCTCCAGGAGAAATCTTAGCAACAACAACAATCCCATCCACAGCTTTGATTTCCTACATTTCTGGAATGTATCTTCTAGCGCATGTGCCTATTAGGTCCACACTCAGAATGGCTTTTGGAAAAACCCCAGCGTGAGCTAATCTGCTTTCTAACAGTTTTGCATCGATAACAGCTCTTTTGTCACTTTCCAAACACATCCAGAATTCCTTGAGCTTAAAGGATCCCAATTCCATGTCCCTTACACTAGGCCAGTGATTTTCAATTCTAGATTGCATGAGCTCACAATACACAGAGGAACACTCATATGCTTGAAGAAATAATTGCAAATGGTGAAGGTGCTATTACAGGCACAACCAAATAAATCTTCACCACCTTAAGTCATGTAAAATGATAGGATGTTCATTTGGTGTTGAATTAATATGGCACTCTATTTTAATCCTTGGTAAAGAAAACCCTAGGATTTGCTTGCTTTACAAAAATCCTTGACAAGACATCTCCAGGTTGTACCGTATGCCTCATTAAATGCATAGGTGCACCTTGAAACATGTGGGGTGAACAACATATTACCTTGTCACATAAAACTAAAACTTTATACCTCAAAGTCGGGAGTTACGAAGTTATGACAACCTTCAACTCCCCAACTACATAATGGACTGACATACTTGACACCACAAAATAATAACAAGTCTAGCCATTGGGAAGTTAGGAAGAAAACGAGCCCGACGACAAGGTTAAAGACACTAAGCGCCAACAACTTAGGTTTCAAAACTTATAAAATGCACGACAAGAAATTAGAAACTTAGAGGAACCCGTGACAAAGACTAAAATGAAGGCAAGGACTTTACACTTGGGTAGAAAATAAAAGATTAAAGACCAATGAAGACAAAAATTAAAGGGATGTGGTACATAGAATACCTACAGGTAACAAGACTCTAAAGTATTTGTTCTTAATTCTTCATCCAAGTCAAATCCCTTCACCATTTTGTTCATCCTACCAAGATCTCCTTTGAGCTATTAAACTCATTCCAAAGGACCAAGCTCTGATACCAATTGTTGAACAAGACAATTGAGAGGAGGGGTGAATCAGTTGTCACAAAATAAATGCTTTAATCATTTACCAAAACATGATATTGATACTACTTAATTGATTAAACATTAAGTGCAAAAACTAAAAGTCATCACATGAACATAGTAACACCAGATTTATGTGGAAAACCCAATAAGGGAAAAACCACCGTGAGGATTAACTCACACTATAGAGAATATCAAAACCAATTACAAAAAGGCTCACTGCCTGAAATAAGGATTCACTGTCCAAAATAAGGAATCATTGTCCAGAATAAGGACTCACTGTCCAGAACAAGGACTCACTATCCAACAAGGCTACAACCCGGAGATACAAAAGATGGCTAATTGCTAGAATACAAGAGTTATGGCTCATTTCCAAAAGTATGAACTGATGAAATACACCTTCCTTGTGTTGGGTTTAGTTTCAGATGAAGATCTATATAATTAGCACTGCTTCTCCCAGTAGTCGCTCAATAATTCTATTTTGATCTTTAGCTGATAAATCAATTAGGCTCACACCATGCACATACACTCTATTATCTTCACCTACTTCACTCACTATGCTCTTCTTCTCTCTTCCTACCTCTCTTTTTTCTTTTCTTGAGAATCTTGTATATATATATATATGTGTGTGTGTGTGTGTGTATTTTATTCATCAATTAGGTCATAATCATATAAGGTTAAAACATTTCTTATGTCAGAAAAACATTCATAAAACATAACTAGTCCTCATAATATATTGCATACGCTAAGTCGGCCAAGATCTTGAATATTAGAATCATAGCTTGTTTCATAGTAGAAACCAAACCCAAAAACCAACACACCGGATTACATATAACGAACATCTCTGATAAGGAATAGCTTCCGGTAAGCATCTCATACATTCAATACTATGTTGACATCAATGACAACCTGTTGACATTAATGACAACCATTTGATGCAATCTCGAACTTCCAATAGAAATATTATCTCTAAGAAGAAAATAAGATGGCTCCAACATCAACATTCCTCCCCTATTTTCCTCTCAATCAATAAAACATTAAAATCCCCAACAACGGTCCAAGGATAAAGAGGAGAAGTACTCTGAATAAAATAAATATGAGACCATAGACATTTTCCAGGCATATCAATTGGGGCATAAATATTAGATAAGAGAACAATCTCTCTAGATCTAGACTTGAAGCAACCACAAAAAGAGAAAACTTACTAGAAATCCACCAAAGAGGGAAAATCTTCAAATGTTTCATAAGAAAGCCACACCCCCAGCATTACCTTGCACACCAATACACTGACATTGGCCTTGGCACCAAATTTTGGCACCAAAATACACATACTCTCCATAGAGAGTTTAGTTTCTTGAATAAATTACATATCTGGTCCATGATTTTGCACTAGATCACAAACAACTTTTTGTCTAGGGTCATTGTTCAAGCCCCTCACATTCCATGAGAGAATAGTCATCTTTGAGAGTTGGAAAAGTGGAAGTCAAGAATTTTGAAAGACTCTAACTCCACCAATGTCTCACCCATCATCTTGATTTTATCTGAATCCTTCTTTCTCCCAACCTTGGAGGGTTTTTCAGAAACCCCTTTCTTCCAATTTTTTGAAGAAGCCCTAAGGAAGGAGAAGTCGTATTTCCTTTCTCTAAATCAAACACCATCTTCTTAAATGGGGATGTGTTCTCAACTTCAAGCCTATCCATAGTAATACGGGCCACAGGTTTAGCTAAAACCACAAGGTGTAGATCTATATCCATTTGAGCAAGTTTCATACCGACCTCCTAAAAGTTTTGAAAATCAGACTTAGTACCCTCTTGATCCACCTCCAAGACTCTCAGTGCCATAACCATCATACTAGGGTTCACCTCCTATTGGTTGAGATCATCCAACACATTTATTTCACCAAATTCAAATATCATGAATCTCATTTAAAAATGGGGGTTTAATGATTTCATCTATCATACTACTTATTTCTAGAGTATTTTTAGGCCAAATGAACCGTGGAATTACATCTAAAATGTCTAAAAAGTCCTATTTGTATATGAAATTTTCCTAGTTTCAATGCTAGAAGAATTTGAGGCAAATTATTTCAAGAACTCTTCATTTCATGAGCACTATTCACATTACTAGTGGTTTGGATAACCACCAATGGCTAGCAATACTCACCACTCAGTGGCCCCTAGTTGGCCATCTTACCAACAATATTTCTCGAAGTTCATTGCTTTGTGACCACAACACTAGTAAGTCACATTTGCTAGTATCATTTGTCCCACCATCTATTCTTATCTGCACTATGATCATCACCAATACACCACCCTTTGATTGCTTAAGTGATGCTTATCTTCTACTAGAGCTTCTATCCCCTCCCCATTATACTTTTTAGTTTGATAGTGCAACTTCAAATAGTTTTTTAGTCATATAAAGGTTTTTTTTGAGTTTTTTTTAATTTGGAGTAGAATTTTATGCTCTTCACAATGATGAATTCAATTTTCTTATTTGATGCTCTAATTTTTTTTACAATTTTTGCTACACAAATCTTATTTATATATATATATATATATATATTCCGCTATTAGTCATACCATCAACTAGGTCAACCTAATTGGATGAAAAATATAATCCCAAAACCTATCATCCCAAAACTCCTACATGCCTTGTGGAAATATCCAAAGCATTTTCTTCACCAAAATAGGTTGGAATGACCTATAGATACTCCCATGAATTCGCTCCATACACAATTTAGTCCTGTACGACCCTAAAACCCTTAAGTTGACACCACACAACCAAATTGCTAAAGAAACAATTGAATGAATCAATTGTTCATCCAAAACTTGATGTGTGGATCACCAAACCACTTGAAACTCAAAATGCACACACATTTGAAATCTTTAAGCACTTTTTGAAATCCACAAAACATAATGATCATCTGTGGTGGAATGGGGAGAATTCCAACATGAACTCTGTAACTGTAACCCTATCTCTACTTAGTCTGATACTCTATCATTAATATCTTCTGTTGTGAAAGACATAAAACCCTAAAACTTTGGATATGAACTCCTTCAATATTATACCATTATCTCAAAATTGCATGACAAGATAATGCAATGTGGAACAATGTGGATGAAAAAATTATTCCTTGATTATATTGAAAATACACTATCTCAGTCTGGAACTTAGCCAATTTCCCAAAACCACTTGGTCTTCTTTGGACTATATACCTACTAATACACCATCAATTCTACAATGGGTTGACATCAATGACAACACCATATACTATCATGCTCATGTTTCCAAAAAGCAAAGCCTACAAATGAGAGATGGACTCTCATACTCCACTAATATAATGAGGATGTGGTCAGAGTGTGTTTGAAGTGTATAAATGATTAAGACACTAACACGAAGACATGGTCACCACCTACAATTGTAGGAAATTGTGGATTTTCAGGGCTCATGCAATTATACATGTTGTCCATTCTAGGCAACTTGTAGAAGGATAAATGTAGATTGTGTTTCTTTTCTTAGAAGGGGATGGAATTTTCCTGAAAGAGGGATAAGAGAAATAAAGAGGAGAAATTGTAGAACCAATTGAAAAAAGTATATTCATAAGAACCCATACAACTTCAATTTTTAGTTCTAGGTAAATGTATTTTGGTATTATAATGATATGGGTTTGTCCCAAAGTTATAATACATTTGCATTTTTTTTGGATTGAATGATTAAAAGAAAAATTATCCTTATTTGAGTGTCTCCCTGTGTATGGTATATATTTTTGGATGTGTGTTGTTTATTTGGTCAATTAATGAGAAATAATTCTTGCAAAGCCTTTGCAAGGCATCTTTTCAATATAATAGAGAAATATATAGGTATGCTCATGGATTACTAAATAGACTCACTTAATATAAATTACAACCATTTATTGCTTTTCTAAATGTATGTGTAGAGACCATCTTGCTTGTGCATTTTAAAAGGAATAGTCTTTTTGTGGTGTCTTGATTAAGGTATCACTTTGGTTTCAGTTATTACATGTTTTGTATGAATTTAGAGAATTTTTTGGCCAATTGGATAAGGCACCAATATGTTATTGGCTCCTTCTCTCAATCATCCTCTACACACTCAAAACAAACCAACATAAACATCTTTTAATTTTATCCTTTCTAGTGTGTTTCCAACTATCATGTTTAAATTATATAACATCATAAGGGGTTATCGTAAAGCACATACTTAGAAACTCATATGGTAGATTATTTTTTATAATAATGTGTTTGACCTTTTAATATTTCAAACCTATGAAAAATGTCACAATTGAAATAGGGATGCACTATGTAGTGGGTATGGTTTGTATCAAGATAGATATTGTGCTTATATCTTGATATCTATTATAGCATCTTAAGGAAACCCCCCTTGGTTTAGCAGAGCTAGAAGTGAATGAGGTTTTTTCCACCTTAATAATTAGTTATAAGTTTCCCAACATAAATATAGGTTTGTGGTAATCTTCCAAGGTTTGACACCCTTGGCACTTGGAAGACTATCCAATCTTAGGGATTTGGGATCCACAACTCGTATCACCAACAAAATTCATACATGTTCTTGTTGGGATTTTTTTCTCTATATGACTTCCATTTAAAGTGGACTCAAGTTCTTACACCCACTCAAGTAATAATGGGTGGAATAGGTTGTTGCCAATTTGAATCGACATGTGCCCTTGATCTTTCTGATATCAACATAATTGGGTTTTAAACCTAATTCAAACTTTACCCATGTTTTTTCAAAAAATATGATGACACCTCACAATTTTCATGTGGTTTATGGTCAAAGACTATTCACCATCACTCCAAAAAATGTGCTACAATTTGCAAGTGCCTATACCATTTAACTAAAACATTTTTTGTTGTTGTTGGAGGGATGGCTTCGTTTGTAGGAGGGTCAACAAAATATGGGATGAGGGTTTGTGTAGAAATATGTAAATCAAGGATCTATCTATATCATAATTCATCTAAATAAAATTGTTTCCTCTCCTCCCTCCATAGACAAGATCTATTTATATTTTATTTAATCAATGATGGTTTGCATTGAAGAGATAAATCATGTAATATGTGGGGGAATTTTTGGATCATTGTGGAAAAAATCTATTTTTTCTTGTAATGTGGCTATATTTTTATTTATGGTTGCCCTCATTTGAGCCTCATTCGATGGAAGGAGTGGGGAATTTAGGGTTAGTGGGATTTGTGGTTGGGATTTTTGAGGTGGTGGATTTGGAGGTGGGGTTGGTTCTGTAAAATCTCTTCTAGTTAAAAAAACATATTTAGAGAACTAACCCATATGAATACAACGGAACCAATTGCAATTACAAAAAATAAATATAATTTTAATTATGTATTGAAACATGCTAAATGCACAATAATTTCATTACAATTAAATCAATACTTATAATTTGAATTGTAATAATTATCTCTAAAACATAAATATGCATTTTATTTATAATGAACAATGTATGTGTTATATATTAAATTTGTAATAATCATGCTAAGAAAAAATATAGTGGGTTGCAACATGATATTGGTTTATATCATTATTGATGTATATCAATTGATATATTGATCAATATTTATAGGGTTTCTATTGTATCATGTGCATTTTTATATATGTATATTGATTATTTTATACATATCATTTCTAGTGTATATCAATTTTGATACATTGATCAATATCAATTGATATTTCTAAGGTTTAGACATTGTATCATATTAAAATGTATATGTATTGATTATTGGTGTATATCATTATTGGTGCTTATCAATTGATATATCAATTAGTATTTTTAGGGTTTCTATTGTATCATGCTAATTTTATACCTCAATTGATATTTCTAGGGTTTTTAAATTGTATCATATTAAATTTTAGGGATTTATATTACCATATAAAATTATGTATGTATTGATTTCATTGTACATATATAATTTGATATTGATTAGTGTATCAATTGGCATATCAATCAACCTCAATTGATATGTACACCAACAACAAATACATATAAAATTTTAAATATATTCAGTGCATTGGTGTACATATCAATTGATATATCCATCAATATTAAAATTGATATTCTAGAGTTTATAAATTGTATCATATTAAATTTTAAGGGTTTCTATTGTGTCACATAAAATTTCATATGCATTGTTTGTTTGTGTACATATATCAATTAATATCAATAATTACATTGGTGTAAATGTTGATTGATATATCAATCAATATCAATTGATATGTATACCAATGCAATCAATACATATAAAATTTCATGTGTTGATTATTGATGTACATACATGAATTGATATATCGATTGATATCAATTGTTGTTTCTATGTGATATGTATCAATCAATGTATCAATTGATATGTATACCAATGCAATCAATACATATAAAATTTCATATGTGTTGATTATTGATGTACATACATGAATTGATATATCGATTGATATCAATTAATATTTCTAGGGTTTCTATTGGTGTGTATCAATTGATGTTGATCAAATTAGCAATGGATATGTCAATCAATATTAATTGATATTTCTATGATTTATATTTTATCATATTTAATCTTATATATATATATATATATATATTATTGTGGTATATCATTGTTGGTGTATAGCAATCAATCTATAGATCGATAGATCAATTGGGATATTGATCAATGGGTCAACATATCAATTGATATATCAATCGATATCAATATTCTTAGGGTTTCTATATTGTATCATATTAAATTTTTAATGTATCAAATTGTATCATATTAAAATTTATATGTATTAATTTTTAACCTCGAACTATTACAAACCCTATAGCTTGCAATATACAATTTAGGGCCTAAGGTTTAGAGTAGGGCCTAGGGATTATATTTTAAGGTGAATTGAGTTTAGTACAAGGTTTTAGGTTTCAAAAATGAATTTATATTCAAAAATAAGAAAACAATTATAAAAAATAAAAAATTTAAATAATGGAGAGTCATCAACCTCAGAAGCCTGTTGATCAATTCTTGTGAAGTGAGGAGGTAGAATCGAGACATAGTTGAGGATCCTCAATATTTATATGTATTTTGAGGCATTGTTCCAATTTTCTCCTATTATTAAAACAAATGAAAATAATTTTGTAGGGGGGATGAAAAACTTTTTGGAAAGAGTATATCTTCCTAAATGGACACACATTTATAATGGCTACCCATTTAGGAATAAATTCTCAAACATAAATGGGTACATGTTCTAAATACATACCCAATTAGGTTTAGGCTTTCATTCCTAAATGGGCACATATTCCTCATGATAAACTTTTACCTATGATATTTCCACTAAAATTGAAATCAACTTCTTGCACTTACCCATATGTCTTCAATATTCACCTCATTGGGACATATTCTTTCCAAAAATATCTTTATTTATGGAATAGTACATATTGGATCTAGATAACACCATTGAGGATATATATTTCCTCTTGTAGGACATTCCTCCATTACTTATTATTTTATAAGAGTTTGATTTTGCATCTTTGAGGTCATCCAATGATTATCTATTATAGGGATCTTCGTGCCTATAGGATTCACTTCATTGGAAGGTCTACTTACTAGAAATTTCACATTTGTTTGTGGACACTCACCTTTTAGATCTTGATAGTTCAGTATTAAGGATATTTGTTTTCTCTTTTATGACTACTCTAACAAAATTGCATCTATTTCTCTACATGTTTTTTTCTTAGACACCACATGCTTTCATGGTGACACAACCTAGAATTCCTAAATCTTATGATTCATCTAAAACATCATTTATGTTTTTCTTTTGTAAAAGTACCTAGATCTTGGTTTAGCTCTCATACTAATGTTAATAATTTCTTTGAGCCCTATTTGGTACTTAATTTGATTCATCAACACTTGTCAAAATTTAGTATCAACTTTTTTGAGTAATACCTGGAGACATCTTTGTACTCCATCTCTTGGGGGGGTCTCTTTTTCTTTCTTTAAGGGACCATATTTATGCATTTTCTAAGACCCATTTCTAGTTCTCTTTCCTCTTAGAGGATGATTTTATCTTTGGATGTAATGAGGTTGCTTATAAACTCTCCTTGTCTCTCTCCTTTGCTTTATGTTTTGTTATTACCATATTCTATGGTTAGGTTTGGAACTTCTTGTTGGAATTGTTAGGAAAATAGTGTCTCAACCTTGCAATTACACAAGGTTACTATTTATATTAAGTTCAATTTTGAGCATGGATTGGTGTGTAATTTTTTGAACACAATGTTGTGTTGAGAGGGGGGTGAATCAACATAAATTAAAACTTAACCATTCCCATTTGTAGATTAGAAATACATCACATAAACTAAAAAGAGCAGAAGAGAACACATGCACCACACAAGGACATCGAGAGTTTTACATGAAAAATCCAATGAGGGAAAAATCACAGTGAGGATTAACTCACAATATATGTAGCTCACTGCTAACAAGAATTACAACGTTGTTTTAAGGCTCACTAACTATGGAATTGCAAACTAAGGTGTATGATGAGACCAAGTATTAGCTAGTTTTATGTTGTTTTAGTTCATACTTTTAGACATTTCCATATACTCATTTCATATACATTCCTAAACTTATCTATCTTTTTATGTCTTTCATGCAACATTGAACCAATTTTTGATGTATGGGATTATGATTATGATATGATGGTAATTGCATAATTAGTTGTATGAGTGTGTATGGAATGCAGTATGGATATATTTTTAATTTATGGTTATTAGTATTATGTATATGTTAAATGAATTAACTCCTTGCATCCAAGAAGCTAAAGTAAGCAGAGTGTAACCCGTAACATCTAGGAAGCACAACCCACAGCCAAAGGATTTCAGACAAAGATGCAGGGGAGATTCCAAAAAAATAGGAACATGATAGTTTCATAAGTGGAAGCACTCATTAATGAGGATGATTGTGAGTGACCAGACCATTTAATAAGATAGCTGAAGGAAGGAGTCTGCAATGATTGGGAAACCAATGTGATTATTTCCATAGTACACATATTTTCTATGTCGTTAAGGATAGAGTTCCAGTCCTAATCATCTTCCATCTTTTCGGTTACACTTTTAGTTACATGAACTTTATCACTCTCTATTTTATAGGGGAGTTGTAATTTGCATTTAAGTTTTCTGTTTTGAGTCCTCATTCTAATAAACCTCCCCCAAACCTATATAGTTGGCTCAGTGGTTGAGGAGTAGATATAGCATATGGATATGTTTATATAGATATAGTTTTTTCCATTACATAGATAATACTTTTTTAGTTTCTTATTATGATTTCATGAATAAGATATCTTTGAAGATTCTTGTCAAATTGTGAAATATAGTTATATACAATGAAGAGGTTTTCAGTTTATCATTATGATCAGTTGATTTAAGAAGTTAGATTTGAGCTTATTCTATGGATACAGTAACTTGAGCAAGGTCCACTCAAGGTAACTATTCTCCACCATTAATTTTTGTTGTTACAGTAGTTACTTTCATTATTGCATTTATTTTAATCAGATTCTTCATGTTTTGTATATGAATGAAATCATGAGTGAGATCTTGCTTTATACTTTATGTTTTGTTTGTCTCAATGCATTATCCTTTCGAGTGAGACAAGTGTTAAGAAGTATTTAGGAGTGATTCTAAGTTAGCAGTGTTAAGTTCATTACAAAGTTCAGGTCTTAATAATGAACTAGTCATAGTCTTAAGTTGTAAGTACACATAGCAATAGTTCCAAATTTAATCCTTTTTCCTTGTTTTGTAGTTTAAGTTTAAGTCCTTTTACATATGTTTCAACCACCTATGCTAGATGATATATGCAGTATAGAATCTCTAGGTGCACATATAGTGCCAACATCATCACAAGTTTATGTTAACCCTGGTTGATAATTAAATGGAGTCTTTACAAGGGTTTAGTAGACTTTTTAGTTAGGAACTATCTTTGAATTGTGTGTCCATCACCAAGTTTACTGCGCATTAGTTGGCCTTACATTTTTGGCACCGTTGTCAAGGATGGTGCTACATACAAGATTCTCCTATGTTATTTCAAGATTTCTTAGTTTAAAGTTTTGTTTCCAACATTAGGATAATTAGGTTTTATCCACCAACACCAAAACATTTTACTAACATTATGTAGAAGATGGTGACACAAAAAGTCATAAGTTTTATATGCAGAGGCAGCGAGACACTTTGGAAAGATTTATCCCATTAACACATAAAGCTAGAGAGGATATTGGTGATCAAAGTGAACAGAGTAAGGGTATTCCTGAAGAAGAACTTTCCCTAACACCAACATCTATTGCAGATACAAAGGATACCTACCAAACCATGGCTAATGCAATGGTGCATGACCCACCAGAACATGTAACTTTTGAGTTACCAATTTCCAACCAAGAGAGAGAAATTTCCTTAAAGAACATACCTCCTTCAATATTGTCTATCTTCTATGGTTTGGTTATTGAGGATCCAAATACCTTCTTTTTTGAATTTGATGTGTTGTGTAGAAGCTATAATTATAGAATAAATGCACATAGACTCAAACTATTTCTAGCAACCTTGAAGGATGTTGCTTTAAGATGGTTTATGGGTTTGGGCAAAGATGTTATTCCTAATTGGAATACTATGAAGACAAAGTTCTTGGAGAAGTACCAAGACTAATGTACAGGAATTGATAGAAGAAGGGATGAAATTTTTAGGATGTCTCAAAAGGAGGATGAATCTTTGGAAGACTACATGGAAAGATTCTAGTTTTTCCTTAATAAATCCCAACAAAATAAGCTCTTTGATGAGTCTCTAAAGCTAGTATTATTAAGAGTAATTAATGAGGATTGTATGGATGCACTTAATCTCATTAGGAAGGGAGATATTTCTCAAGCACCATTTGAGGAGATTTGCAAGGCATGTAGGAACTATTTAAGGTCTTTCACAAAGAAGGTTAGAGGAGATAGAACATCTTCCATTAGCAAGACATCTAATGGAGTCTCTAGAGTGGAACTAAGTAACCTACTATCAAACATGAAAGAAGCAAACATAAGCCATTTGGCTACCCGATTGGAAACTCTACATGTGAAGAAGAATCAATAAGGGGCAGATGTAGTTCTTACTAAATACTACCCTAATTGTAGACAAAGAAAAGCTAATTACAAGTGCAAAAGAGTGGAAAGTATTAATAAGGATACACTAGGGAAAATAGACTTCCAAAAAATCAAGGGTGAAGATGAACAAGTGTTCTACATTGCTCAAAGGAAACCATGGCAGCCAAGATAATATTTTCCTCAAGATCTTTTGAATTATAATATGCCATTTTCAATAAGCAATGAAAATTTCTCTAGTTGGAACCCTCGGCCTTGGGAAAACACACAAAACCAATAGCAAAATCCTCAACCAAACTAGAACCAACAGCAAGAAAACATGTGGCCACATCAAAACTATCAAGGATCCAACTATAACCCTCAATGGCCACTACAACAAAATCAATGGCAACCTCTATGGAAAAAAGGCCAACAATGGTAAAACCAAAACATGAATTATCAATAGCCTTTGCAGCTAAAACAACAAGCCATCATGCCAAATCCCAAAAATCCATCACCTCAACCACCTAGATCACCTTAATTGTTAGCCCAACCTACACCTTACCCAAATAACAAGCATGTTCAACATGCCTATACTAATGAGGATATTCAATACCCTAATTATGGGGTAGAGGTGAGTGATGTCCACCTCAGATCGGGGAAAACATTCGTTGGGCCTTCATCCCCTCAAATCACTAAGTCGGTAGATTGGGAACCCTCAATAGAGAACTTGGAAAACCCACCTATGGAGCCTGAGTCAAATCAAGTTAACCAAACCAATTCAAGTCTAGAGCCTCCATTCTTTGAACAATTAGCTATTCAAAAACATCAAGCATAAGTTAAACTTGACCTATTGGGATAACTTAAGGATGTTTATAAGGATACCCCTCATCCAATCCACCAAGGAGATTCCCATAAACACTAAAACAATGAGATAACTTTTCCTTAAGAAGCAAGGAAGGAAGAGAAAAGACCCTCTGACTGTTCATGTCTTAGGGAAACTTGCAAACATTATGTTGGGAAACATAATTGTTCCCAAATATGTAGATCCTAGAATTCATGTAGTGCATGTAAGGATAAATGACACTGTCATAAAAAAAATACCTTTATTGACTTAGGGGCAGCTATTAATGTGATGACCAAGGAAACAATGTAGTTATTACAGTTAATAGACCTCAGACCTACACCCACTATTCTATAGTTGGAAAATAGGTCAACAATTAAACCTGAGGGCATCATTGAAGACTTGGTCATAACACTAGATTCATGGGAGTACCCTACATATTTTATGGTATTGCAACCAAAGGCCAACCTTGTAGCTATACCCTCATTCTAAGAAGGTCATGGTTAGCAACAACATATGTATTTATAGGTTGTAGGTCTGAAAATATGATTATCTTAAATGAAAATGTGACTAAGAAATTAGTCCTTTATCCACCAACCTAGCCTCATGCAAACTTAGAGCAAACCATTTGGCCTACCCTAGATGAGGAAGATCGGTACTTCTTGCAGACCCTTGTGACTATTGAACATAACCCTTTATTAAGAAACAAATATGAGGATGATTTAATAGCACACATCATGCAAAACAACTATGGTAGGGACTTGTAGCAACAAGTCTTCCTAACATGCCTGCAAGATCCTTTGTAGAATGTTATCCTTGCCAGTACTCCGAGTCAATATCCAAAAAATTTCATACTTTTCTACCACAACAATGTGTCCCATACATAGTAGGGCTTGACCTTTCATCCATTCAAATAGTATCTAAGACATTTGAAATCATGTCAGGTAAAACATTGAATGTTGGCAGTGAATTAACTATTGCACAACAGACTTCCCTAACCACTATGTTGAAGGAACACACAACAACATTTACATGGGATTACCAGTACATGAAGGGGATTTACCCAGCCTTGTGTATGCACAAGATATATATTAATGATGGTTTCAAACCAATAAGGAAACCCCAAAGAAGAATGAACCTTGCACTAAGAGACATAGTTAAAACTGAGTTACAAAAATTACTTGATGCAAGCTTCATTTACCATATTTATGATATTCAATGTGTGCCACCTCTAGTAATTGTCCCAAAGAAAGGAGGAAAGTGGAGAGTTTGTGTGAATTATAGAGAATTAAATGCAACCATTAGAAAAAACCACTTTCCACTACCATTCATTGATCGAGTACTTGACTCCTTAGTAGGTAAAAATTACTTCTCTTTCTAGATGGATTCAATGGCTATAACCAAATTAGAATACCTCAAGAGGACCAAGATAGAAAAACCTTCACATGCCCTTGAGGCACTTATGCTTGTTTTGTCCTTCCATTTGGGCTATGTAATGCTCCAACCACTTTCCAAAGGGCAGCGTTGAGTATATTCTCAGATTTTGCACATGACTCCATCAAAATCTACATGGATGATTTCACAACTTATGGGGACACATATGATGAAGCACTTAATAACCTAGAGAAGGTCTTAAAAAGGTGTCAAGAACACAATTTATCCCTGAGTCATGAGAAATATTTCATGATGATGACCTAAGGGATTGTGCTAGGACATTTTGTCTCAAAGGATGGTATTCAATTAGATCTCAATAAAATTGAAGTAATCTCAACTCCTTGTACCCCAAAAATAAAAAGATGTTAGGATTTTTCTAGGACATGTTGGGTACTATAGCATATTCATACAGGACTTTAGTAAACTTGCAGCCCCTTTATTTGTTTTACTCACAAAAGATGCATAATTTGAGTGGACAATTGCTTGTCAATACTCTTTTGAAGCACTCAAGATAGCATTGGACCAAACTAGACCTTGCCTTTCCCCATACATACAGATGGTTCTATTTTTTCTATAGGAGCAATTCTTGGAAAAAAGGAAGGCAATAAAGAGTATGCCATTTATTACATTAGCAAGAACCTACAAGGGGCATAACACAATTACACAATAACATAAAAAGAGATGTTGGTATTTATCTATGCAATTAACAAGTTTAGACACTACATCACAAGCTATCCAGTATTCATCCACACTGATCACACAACAATAAAGTATCTAATGAATAAACCAATGGTCGGTGGTAGGCTTGTCAGATGGTTGTTATTACTTCAAGGATTTGACATTAGCATAGTGGATAAGCCAAGTAAAGAAAATGTAGTGGCAAATTTTTTGTCTAGACTACCAACTCAATTAGCAGAAGATGTTGATGATTCTTTTCCAAATGATCATTTATTTGCTCTATCTCTACACACACCTTGGTTTTCTAATATTTCCAACTATCTATTAGTAGGATAGATACCACCTCATTTCTCCCCTAGAGAAAAGAGACAATTGGTACACAATTTTTCCCTACTCTTGGATAGTTGGTTATTTATTCTACACAGGCCTAGATAATATTATGAGAAGATGCATTAGAAAGGATGAGGTCTATGATATCATCAAAGCCTACCATGTTAAACCCTGTGTGGGAAAATTTGCAGTAAAGAGGACTGCACTCAAGATTCTCATCACTAGCTATTATTGGCTTACTCTCCATAAGGATGCAATAAAATATACTAGGAGTTGTGATAAGTGTCAAATAATGGGCAGGCCAACTAAAATAGATGAGATGCCTTTGCAACCACAATTAGCACTAACACCATTTGATAAATGGGGGATAGACTTTATTGGCCCAATATCACCAACATCAAATAATAAAGAGTATATATTAGTTTTCACAGATTATCTAACAAAGTGGATAGAAGTTAAAGCATTATAGTTTGCAAGAGATGGAAATATGGAAAAAATTCTATATGAAGATATATTTACTAGGTATGGAGTATTAAGAGAAATTATCACAAATCAAGGCCCACAGTTTATATTAGAACTGATCAATAATTGGTGAAAGAATATGAGATCAGGCATGAGATTCAACACCCTACCACCCCCAAGGCAATGGGCAGGTGGAAGTAACAAATAGGGAGATTGAAAACATTCTAACCAAAATAGTGCAAATTCATAGGAAGGATTGGGCAGCCAAGTTGCCTAAGGTAGTATGGGCATATAGGATAACTTGGAAGACTACAACAAGGTTTACACCATATGAGTTGATGTATGGAAAAATAGTAGTGCTCCCTATTTAATTTGAATACAAAACACTAAGGACAACAGTACAAATGGGATTGGACTTAACAACAACTCAAAAGGAGAGATTACACAATTTGAATGCATTAGATGAAATAAGCATGGAAGTTATGCACCACACTGAGGTTGTTCAAAAATAGAGAATTAGATGGCATGGTCAGTTCATCAAAACTAAGGAATTCAATGTGGGGGATTGGGCTTTGATCTATGAATCAATGTATAAGGACTATAAAGGAAAGTTACAAACAAGGTTGTTAGGTCCCTATGAGATACAAAAATTATTCCCAAATGGTGTAGTACAGTTGCAAAGTATTGATGCAACCAGATTTTCACTACCGGTTAATAGACATGGATTGAATCTTTATAAAAAGCTAGTATAGAAGGATGACTTTATTCATTCCTTAATACACCAATATGGACTAGAGAGTGTGATGAGGGATACATCACCCAAACCCCAAACAAAACATAATAACAACTAAGAACACAGAAAATGCAAGATAGAAAACAACCCACTTTCAATTATTTTCTGAAAATGAAATTACAAGGCTATAGCCTCATGGGCTTGATTCATTACATCCAAATCAACTCTGAAAATAAAATCTATTATTCAAAGCCACAATCTGCACTAATGGAGCCACCTTCTACAACCTCCACTTAACACTTTTAATTTACCCAATAATTTCCCTAGAATGTTCTAGAAAGTGTAACTTTCCCTTTTGTTTTGGCCCAAAAAGTCTTGCCATTTGATTTCTTTCCTAGGAAGATATTTTAATGAAATTCACTTTTTAGTGGGGCAGCTTCTCGGGGCCATAACTTTTGATCCGAGTGTCCAATTTTCTATTATAATATATTGTTGGAAATTTCTCAAAGAGATCTACAATATTGAAACATCAAAGATCGTTTCATCCACTTTTTGAGTTGTTTCGGGGCTTCTAAGGTTTTCAAATTTGAATTTGAAGCTACATTGGAGAAATTTCTCAAGATAGAAACTTTAATACCTCCCAAACTGTACAGGGTATTTAGATGATTCTTCCGCTATCAAAAATATTTTCTAGTTCCTCTCCTTAGGGTAGATTTTCGGTCCATACAAGCCCATTTAGGCCGATTTACTAAAATAGTAAGTGACCATTTTTCACCTTATTTTACTTATGACTATCTTACACCCCTTAAGTGCCATCATGGGACTCAAAACAACAAAAGAAAATAAGGAAAAACATTTTTAAGGTGATGCAAGATTGCCCCTACACCACTGGGTGCTCCTACATTAGAGTGACTTTGACAAAAACATTGTACAAGACATCAAATATTCAACATCAAATACAATAGGTTCTCCGCATGACTTAGCAAATGAGCTACACAACTCACCTACTAAGGTCATTCAAGTATAATTTCCTATCACAATTCATATGCATGCATGACATAGGTGTAAAAAATCAACAATCATTTTTAAGCACAATCCATGATGTAGTAGGGACCTATATCTTCATGCCTACAAGTGACAAAATTCAGAAAGGGACATGTTGTCAAAAGCACCCATAACACTTGCCTATCAGAAATTTCAAAATTTTAGCTGAATTAATTTTATATCAATCCATCTACACATTATTATTTCGTACATGCAACCTCAAAACTATCATTTTACTACATGCAGCTTCATCCACCTCATCTCACATACCATTCATATCACCTTTCTCAATTTCCATGCATTATATCGTATATTTCACATCACATCACTGTATATCCCGCAACCTTTCAAAAACATCATTCACCACTCACCATGCAATTATATCATTTATCACCAATTACAAGTACAAGAATTCACATCAAATCTCGTTGTGGGCAATTCAAATCACCATCACATGAGTTAAGCTTCAGTTCACTACACTTCTACAGGTACACATATTAATTTCCATAATTATCATATATGGAAATTGTTTTCTCACATATTTACATATTCAATTTTGCATGCTTCATATTATTTTTAATATTTCTAATACATCATTTCACCTCTACCAAGTACAATGCAATTAAGTGAGGACACTTAATACCTTTAGTTGGGGGAAGTAGTACTCTTTATTGCAATTATGAGCAAGTTTTGGTGGTGTTTTCATTGATGTCAACACAGTTCAGTATGTTGTAGATTGTACATGTATAGCTGAGATGTTGCTGAGATGTTGTGAGTACATGGAGTTATCTTTATAGTGTTGAAGATGTGTTGGTTTGATATGTTTCCAAGTTCTTTTTAGAAAATTAAATAAAGAAGAGAAGTTAGAATGATGAAAGTGTTCAGAGTGTGCTCCGATATGTGCTCTGAATTTCTCCTGTGTTGATCATATGCTTATGCAGATATGAAGGTTTGATAATGGTGATCTCATGGTGATATATTATGAGTTTTAGCTTCTAGTTTGATGGTACATAAAATTTACGTTCACCGGTATGTGAATTGTTCTAGCAGAGTTGGTCTTCTATGGACTGGGAGAAATATTGTTGCTCTACAATTCTTCTTTGTTTTGTTTCAGATCTTGCAGATCAGGAATATGTCTTGTGAAGGTCTTTTCTATGCCCTGGCAAAGAGGTTTGAAGATTGGTGATCTGGAAGTCATGTTTCAGTAATTCAATGTGAGTTTATACAGTCCGGTTGGACTAGTGAAAGATGTTCAATGATTGAAGTCTGTTGTTTTGCTGTAGATGTATCTAGAAGATTCTAAAGTGTATTCTCATGCATGAGGAAGTGTGTCATGGCATCTACACGTCATCTTCTTGTTGAGAAGCATATACATCAATGATCATTTATGTTTTCATTAGATTTGGTCAATCTGGTGTTTACACTTCATTCAAAGAATAAAATTTAATTAAGGAAGCATGTGGTTGTTTTGAGATATTATTTTTTATCTTGAAAAATGTTTTTTATTGGTCCACTCTTATTCCTTTCCACCGCAGGAATTTGAGTTGTTGACCTATTTTGAATGTATAAAATGAGGTATTTGTGGCCAACCTTGAAGAAAGTTTCTAAGGTTGAGGATGGTATAAAATCAAGTTGAATTGTGAAGAGTTATATGACAGTGTGATGCAAAGTGATGAAAGTGTGCCACAAATCATAAGAGTAGAAGTGTGTGTGAGTGAGTTGTGATAGCAATTTTTCAGTGTGTTGAAGGCAGTGAGCTAAAGGTTTCTACAATCCTATAGATGTGCAGTAATTGTTGTGGTGGATCTTTTGTTCTCTTTTGTATCTGTAGGCAGTAAACCTCCCTGTTGGACAATGAGTCTTTTCTGTAGGCAATGAGCCTTTGTATTTGGACAGTGAGTCCTCTTTTGGGCAGTGAGCCCTTGGAAGTGAGCCTTTTTATTTAGTTTATAATCTTTTATATTGTGAGTTAACCCTCACTATGGTTTTTCCCTCATTGGGTTTTCCACGTAAAAATTTGGTGTTCATTATGTTGATTTGCTTTTTTTTATTTGTGTTTCATACTCTTTCTTAATAACAGAATAGTGTGGTTGTGGAATTAATAAGTGTTGAGTTTTAAGTTTGAATTATGTGATAACTAATCTACCCCACCTCTCAGTTGTCTTGCGCCTGTTTAACACTCTTCATTTTCATTTTCTTGATTTGTAAAACCCAAAAAAAAATTGAAAATCCTTTGCCATTTTGTTTTTCTCCATTCTATATACAATCCTACCATCCAAGCTACAATTCAAACTTTGAAGGAAAGGAGAAGGGGTAGAACAACTACATTTGGAAAACACAAGCACACAATCAAAAAAGGATTAGTGTGGTTAAAGTGACAAACAAATAATTTGAACACAAATAGAGTAGATTGTCATCATGGGTGGAGATATAATCCAAAGAGAACCATCTGCACACAATCAGCTAATGGAAGACATATTGGTTTTGTCTAGTTTTTAGCATGCTGGTTGGATAGATTACTTCTTGAAACTCACAAAGTTCAATGAAGTTGTTACCCAACAATTTACTGCTACCTTACAAAATTATGAGGTGATTGTAAGAGGGTTGAAAGTGGATGCTTCAAAGGCTACCATTATAAAGGTTTCATGATTACTAAGAGAAGGGGAGGAGTTTCCAGTCAGGGAAAACACTGTCACTACTAGGGATGAATTTAGAGAACATGGAGAGAACTTGGACTCATTCTCCCAAGGTACTAAAAGATTATCCTTGCGATAGGTTTGGGATTATGTTGCTTCATATATAATTAAGTATCTCACATGTGATAGTAGGTAGTCTCTATTATACACAGTCTATTTCAAAATTTTAAGCCACCTTCACCATGACAGGTGTGTAAATGTTCCCAATTTTCTTTATAATCTATTGAAAAGAATGAGTTCTAAATACAAAAGGAAGAAAAACAACATTGCATTGTCACATTACTGCTTAGTCACCTTGTTAATAAAAAGAAGTTTGAGGGTTCAGTTTCCACATGTTTCATGGAAGAGATTTATAAATTGTATTCATATTAATAAGTACATTCATGAGAACCTGCTATTCTAGAAAATGTGGAATCACTTATTGTATCAGGAAGAGAAATTCCCTCTGGCTCCCCTCCTGCTTCACCTACCTGCAATAAAGGAGAGCCAAAGGAATAGAGCCTACAAGACTCACCACTTGCATCCTCTAAGCAAACCACAACATAAGATACCCAAGAAACCCCCACTTTTGTCAAAACACTAAAAACTAGGGAAAGAAAAGGTGAATCTTCTTCTGCACCTACCAAGAGGTAGAAGAAATCCACCCTCCCTAGGCATTCACACCACCTGAAGAAGAAAGGTGTTATGAGGGGATCAATTAAGAAGCAAGAAAAAGATGTTTTGATAGTAGAAATTGATTTAAAATTAAACGGGGATACCCCTGACAATGTAAATACACCAGTAAAACAACAATGGTATTTCACAAGCACCTTTGAATTTGATTCAGAGGATGCCTTTGTTGCTAAAAATATGAGAAATAAAATCCCACACAACTCTAATAGTGAGGGTTGTGATTATACCATGAATGATGCGATCAATTTTTAGAGAAAGACGATTTTTTTATTGAGGAAAGCAATTTCAGAAATGAATTACAGGAGGCACTTGACATAATAAAGCAATTGGAGGATTTATTGAAAAATTATTAGTTAAGGGACAACAAGAGGGACATGAAAATTAAAGAATTGTAGGAAAATTTACATAAATTTGAACATGGGTCCAAGTTGGATGTTCTTGCACAACTTTCTCTTGTGGAAATAGGGAATAAAGAACTTGTGTCTAAAGGTAGACCTACTTTTGTTAGAACCCCAACTGGCCCCACTATTGTGTCCCTAGGGTATGATCTGTGGAAAAGAACTAATGAATTCTCTCAGTAGAAGGAAGAGTGGGAAAAGGAAATAGAAGAAATGATAGCTAACCATACTAGGGTTCTTGAGCAAAAGGAAATTAAATTGAAGAAGTTGATAGTAAGAGTTGAGGAAATTGCAGATAAGGCTGCACAAATCCTCAAGTGTAGGCCACCCGCTAGGGCATATGCTTTATTCTTGCAAGAGAAATTTATGTGTTTTCAATTCATCCAACTAATTAGTAACTTACTAATTTCCCTGAGTAGAAAATTAAAGTTTTTAAATATTTTTGTTGATTCTACACCATATGTACAAGATCAACTATGTGAATTTTACCTGCATAACCTTGCTCTACCAGATGATACAAAATGGAACCCATTGATATTTGTGGGGGATTTACAAATTAGAGCACTAGCTGCTTACTTCAAGAAAAAACAACAGAGGGGTGAAATAATACAATATTATTTTGAGAGAGATAAATCTATTTCTCTCCAGATTAGGAAAGAGTCTCAGGACCTCGGTACAATTGTAGAGAAATGAACAACTCTCCTAAAGCATAAGGGTGCAAGTAGAAGAATCATAAATGTTAGAGAGAATGATTATGTTAGGATGAAATAGCTAGCTATAGGTCTCATCCATCATGATTTTGAGTTTATGTAAGGAAGGTGGGAAGAATTGACTCCTGAATTATAGAAAAAGGAACCACACTCTTTATATAATTTTGTAGACATGCTTGAGAGATCTTCTAGGTGTATAGATATTTTTAGAGACAAAGGACTCGCATGGGTACCTCTTACCTTTCATCCATCGATGCTCTTGTATCCAGTGCCACATTGGACATGGGAACATAATGTAGAAAGGGAAGAGGAAAAACATTTCAAATGGGAAAGACTCTCAACCTATGGAGGCTACTACTTGAAATAGGGAAAAGGAGTGGATGTGGTTACAAATTACAAGGAAACAACCTTACAATACAACCTTTGGTCTTAAATTGATTGCTTGAGGACAAGAAATATCATAGTTGGGGGGAAATGATGAGACCAAGTATTAGCTAGTTTTATGTTGTTTTAGTTCATGCTTTTAGACATTTCCATATACTCATTTCATATAAATTCCTAAACTTATCTATCTTTTTCTCTTTCATGCAACATTAAAGTAAGTTTGATGTATGGGATTATGATTATGATATGATGGTAATTACATAATTAGATGTGTGAGTGTGCATAGAATGCAGTATGGATCTATGTTTAATTAATGGTTATTAGTATTGTGTATATGTGAGATGAATTAACTCCTTGTATCCAAGAAGCCAGAGTAAGAAGAGTGTAACCCATAGTAACTAGGAAGCGCAACCCATAGCCAAAGGATTTCCGACAGAGATGAAAGGGAGATTCCATAACAATAGGAACGTGCTAGTTGCAGAAGTGGAAGCACTCAGTAATGAGGATGATTGTGAGTCACCTGACCATTTAATAAGATAGTTGAAGGAAGGAGTCTATAATGATTGGGAAGCCAACATCATTGTTTCCATAGTACACATCTCTACTATGTTTTTAAGGACAAAGCTCCAGTCCTAATCATCTTCTTCCATCTTTTCACTTACACAAACTTTGTCACTCTCTATTTTATAGGGGAGTGATAATTTGAATTTAAGTTTTCTGTTTTGAGTCCTCATTCTAATAAACTTCCCCCGAACCTATATAGTTGGCTTGATGGTTGAGGAGTAGATATAGCATATGGATATGTTTAGATAGATATAGTTTTTTCTATTACACAAATAATACTTTGTTAGTTTCTTATTATGATTTGATGAATTGGATATCCCTGAAGATTTTTGTCAGATTGTGAAATCTAGTTATATGTAATGAAGAGGTTTCTAGTTTATTGTTATGATTAGTTTATTTAAGAAGTTAGATTTGAGCTTATTTTGTGGATACAGTAACTTGGGCAATGGATACTCAAGGTAACTATGTTCCACCATTAATTTATGTTGTTACAATAATTATTTTCATTATTGCATTTATTTTAATTAGATTCTTCATGTTCTGTATATGAATGAAATCATGAGTAAGATCTTGTTTTATACTTTATGTTTTATTTGTCTCAATATATTATCCTTTGGAGAGAAAGTGCTCAGAAGTATTTATGAGTGAGTCTAAGTTAGCAGTGTTAAGTTCATTACAGAGTTTAGGATTTAATAGTGAACTAGTCACAGTCTTAAGCTGTAAGTACCCATAGCAATAGTTCCATATTTAATCCTTTTTCCTTGTTTTGTAGTTTAAGTTTTAATTCCTTTTGCATCTATGTCAACCACCTATACTAGATGATATAGGAAGTATAGAATCTCTGGGTGCACATATAGTGCCAACATCATCACAAACTTACTATCCCTAGTTGATAATTAAATGGAGTCCTTACAAGGGTTTAGTAGATTGTTAAGTTAGGAACTAACTCTGAATTGTGTGTCCATCACCAAGTTTACTGAGCATTAATTGGGCCTTACAATGTAAACCTTAGAGGAATATATAAAATAATTGATGAGACTCACTATCTTGGAGCAAGATACATGAAAATTATAATGATAAAAATGAATATACTACTATGAAGAATCATCCAACATATGGTGATGTTGTAGTCCCATTTTCACACAATTAACTTTTCACACTGACTTTACACACTTCATCTTCAACATACTACACTATCACTATTCTCTAAAAACTTGACACCTTCACAAATGAATTTGGTCTTCTATATATATCCTTCACATCAACTCAAAACCTTAACTAGGTCAACTCCAAGATAACCTTTAGATGAAACAAATGATATTACATGGGTTAGCTCCAAAACACATCCAAAAAGAAGAAGGCTTAGTTGTGGATTAACATATGGCATTTTAGGGCCCAAATATATCATAACACATTTTCAAAGCAATATTGATTGATTAGGATTAACCACAAATGAAATAACCAAGTTTATTGACCCAAAAAACATCAATACCATCACAACTTCCAACTATTCAACTTTTCACCCTCAGGGAGAAAACAAAACCATCATAGGGACCAAGATGTGAACAATTTAGTTCATGCATAATATTGAACTCAACCTTTTCTTGAAGTGGTTGATCATCATATGTTAATGCAACAAAAGAAACCCATGGGATATATAGAAATAAAGCATTCTCGATAAATTGTAGCAAACTGTCATTTGAGAACTAATCTTGTGGACCATCAAAAACACCTGAAGCTACAAAATAGTGTACATAAGTTATCATTGATTATTTCTATAGAGCCACAAGGCCAACACTTCACATCCAAAGGAATGCAGAGTATTCTAACAAGCCTTCAACATTATATTGCACTGACTGAAACACTATTAACTATAACTATTAGTGCGGAAGGTGTAAAGACTTGAACTCTTGGAAATAGAACCTTCACGTTGACTCAACCATCTTATCTTTTGAACCATAAGACAAAAAGTCATTTTGTGGAAGGATGCAAACCAAAAATCCATGACTCTATCACAATGAATACCATAGAAAATATTTTGCAACTTATCATTATGTGTGGTACACAAAAAAAGGATGATATCAATATAAACATGTTGTAAACATATCAAAACATGTGTTCCAACATCTATATCACACTCAGGTCACCATTTTCCTCATACAGCTTTGCAGACTAGCACCAACACATATCAATTATACAATAACTATCTCTAGAGTGTATACACACTTCAACATACTCATTTGACATCAATGACAACTCATATTGATTTGACATCAATGAAAACACTTTCTTCCAACATAATTTCCTCTAAAGCTTTGGAATAGCTAAATAAACATGCTCATAAAGTTTCGTTGCAAGGTCATGTCTAGATTTGAAGATATTAAAGTTTCCAATTTTAAAAGTTTCAAAGTCCAATTTGAAGGCCTTGGAGGTGTTTTTTGGGCCTAAAAGTGTTTGTAATCAATGAAGCAAGTTATATATTGATAAAGTGTTTCAAGATCTTTTCGACAGTTCAAACAGTTCATCAATTGAAAACCCAAAAAAAAATTATGGCCTACAAAAGTTGGGTCTCCTAAATTGGGAGATATAAAATGTGTTGGACACATAAATGAACTCTAAAAGGGGAGTTACATGTGGTGGTGTATGTTTTGAAACATCATAAGCATTTATTATTAGAGATAAGGATGGGTGCCATTTTTTAGGTGGTTTTAACTCATGGTTTTGTAATACCATTTGATAGTTTCATGTGTTGTATCTCCTATCTATCAGGTGCATGAGATGGATATTGGGTGTAAGAGCCTTATAGCTATTGAGTTGTCTCCAAATATTTGGTTGGTGATACTCCTATGGGAAATCTTTCTCTACAAGTATACTATAATCTTGTTGATTTTATAATATTATATTTCGCAACTTTTGGAGTGTGGGGTGTTTTCCCCACATAAATCACCATGTTGTGATATGAACATTGTTTATGTTTTTTGTAATTGTTTAGGTTTGAAAAGTTTTTTTGTAAAGCCATCCCCTCAATATTAATTTAAGAAGTTGTTTTATTACGTTAGCTTCCTTACATAAATTTGGCACATCTATGCACTAATTTGGAGATATGTGAGCATTTTCCAAAGATCATCCTAATTTATTTCTTTGATCCACCTTTAGAGTGGGAATTAAATAGACTTGTAGCTCAAGTTTTTTTTCTTCCAAAGGGAAGGTGCATCCTTTGTTATAATTATAAAAGGGGCCTACTTCAACACTCAGTTTAAGACATCTTACATTCAAATTATGTCTCTACTACTTAGACACATTGATATTACAAGGAATTTAGGATGATTCTTCTTCGGGGGGGTACTTAGTTCTTCCTTTTTCTCTATATATTTGGGAGAATCTTATCTCTATTTTTTAGGGGATTTTTTTTCTATGTATTTTTTATTTTTTCTCGTTCATGGGAGATCTTTGTAAATGGACACCTCATCAAGCCTAGTTGTCATGACCCATTTTTTTTCCCTCCTAAGTTACACTTACAAGGGAGTGTTGTAATATTTTATTCACCTAGGATATGTTTTATCCTAAGTGTGATATTACACCTATTTATTAAGTTTACTTAGCTAATTAATTTTTTAAATACTTGGGCAGGATAAAATAATGAGCTCATACACATTCTCCTTCTTTCATGGGATTCTTCTTTTTCCTTATCATTATGGAATTGAAAACTTAGGTAGCAATCCCTTATTTTTTGGGTTTCTTCCTTTTCCTCATCCTCATTAGATTTAGAAGCTATATAATTATATATTATAATTCTTTTCTTTTATTCATAATAGATTGATTAATGAGAAAGTGAGTGTAATGTCCCCTTTTTTTGTTGCATAATTTTACGACGAAAATGCATAAACCCTCACACTTTTGGTCATTGAGTTCTTGAGTTGGGCAATGTGAGAGCATATGATGATTAGGGCACTAACTTATTGGTGGCAAACCACATAGTTCTATAATGCATGCAAAGATGGAAATGAAATTAATATGCTAATGAAATGGTGGCATAGCCTTCTAGATTTACAATGCTAAAATATCAAGTACAACTTAAATATTATTCGTAGTGGTGAACCACATAAAAAATTACAATGAGATAATGCAAGTATATAGCTGGAAATGCACATAATTTACTAGTTTATAACTATAATTCTTTTCCTTATATATGTTTAAAATAGAAAAATTAATATAATTTGTTATTGTAACCAAAGTGAAACTATATTTAGATTGAATAATACACAACATACCCCAAAATTTATAGCATGTTATAAGTATAAACTCCTAAATTCCAAGTAGCTAGCCTAGTAACTCGAATATTATATACTATATTAGATGGTAAAATTGGTTGTTGGAATGGGATATTGTGACTCTAGCCAGCTTCTAATATGTATTTCTAACTATATGATAGCTTTATAAAGTAGTTTTGTCATTAGATGAAAGCATATCCCTAGAAGGAAATGGCTTAGCATGGAAGATAGGATAAGAAGGTACATAATCCATGGGAAAAAGTAAAAACCTGTCACATTTTTATAAAGGAATCGGCCAACACAAACAAAAATTCTCAACTTCAACCACATAAAAGTGGTATTTATGTTTTGAATTTCAAAATGATGCAAACTAATGAAATGTAGAAATTTTGATGAAGTTTATTCTCATTATTTTTTAATTTTTTTAAAAATTGTTTTGATATTTTTTATAAATTTAAGAGAAGATTTTGAATTGCTGAAAATTTTAAGAAAGAGTGACATTGAGTTGATGTAAAAAAAAAAAGATATTTTTTTTATTTTCCCCTGATTTTTTTCCCAAATAGATAACTTTATATCTAGTGCATGGATTTTTTATAAAAATTTTGATGTATATTTTCCTTATAATAACGTGTCAAAGTCAAATGTACCAAAAATTGATAGCTTTCATTTGACGTCAACTATTATCTATTTTTTATCCTTTTCAAAAAAAAATATACCCTTTTGGAGAATATTCTCTCTTCTAGTGCACCATATATTTTTCAATTTTTTAAAATATGTTTTATTTTTTTAATTTCTAATCAACCTCATTTTATATTTCAACAATCTACTTGTATTATTAAAATAACATATTAAAACTAGTCAAAATATCCAAAAAAAATATATTTGGATTCTTTGGTTTGAGTCTTGTTGGCGTTTAAATTTGCACCTCTGGAATGTGTATTTGAAACGGACAGCTATGCATAGATAAACTGCTCTTCAAATTAGGAGGGGAAGCTCCCTCTTGCTGATGGTGTTGAAAGAAAGTAAACTAAGAACTAAGTTACCTATCTTTTTGATCAGCTTAGAGCATAAGATTTATTAAACACAAACACTGCAACTGAGATTTTCTGTTTCAAGACCTTCAACTACGACTAACTTAAACTAAAGACGTTTCTAACTTCTCAAGTAATAAGCAGAGCAAGAGCAACTAGAAATGAACGAGGTTGATTTCTGACAAAACACTTCAATAAACTCTCTCTCAACGAACATCTACACACTTCAATGCAAGTTGAAATCAAGATCATAAAAGTAGAACATAAATAATGGAAATCGAGATTTTGGACCAAGGCAAAGAGGCTCATGATTTTATTACTCAAACTTCTGGAACAAAACTCACTTCTAACATGCCTGGAACAAGAAATTGCAGCTAAAGAGGCTTGCAATCTTATTCTTACACAATAAAAACAACAATCACACTAACTCCTTGTTGGCTAAAGAGGCTCAACAATTTTCTATCACAACACAATTGAACAACACTCGAATAACAAATAGAAGGCACAATAGGCTCAGCGTTTTGTTATCACTAGCATGGTTAAAGAAACTAATGAGCAAAGGCTCTTATTTATAGACAAGCAGAGGAGTAGGGACCCCTAAAATCTGCTTGCTTTCACAATCTAGGGCTTGCTCAGCAAGCAAGCTTTATTACTAAATCTAGAAAGAGGATAACATCTAACACCTAAGAAATCAGAAAAAGCGGGAAATGCCAACTATTAAATTTTATCTTCTTTCTCTTCTCAAAGAATGGATAAGAATCATTCCAAGAATAGAAAGAAAGCGGGAAAGAAAACTTCTAGAAGAAAGTTGCTTTAAAGCTCAATCACATCTGCTAGAAAATTAGAAACTATGTCCCAGTTCGGTGCATCTATGCCCTCGATAGCAAAACACTGCTTTTCTAGAATATCTTCAACATCTGCAACAGATCTCAGGAAATCTTCGACCTCATTGGCCGCTTTCTCAAACTTTGTTGACATCAACAAAATATGACCTATCCTTCTGCCAACTGGATTGCAACTGCGAACAACACTCTTGAATTGATCCTGCACTTCTTCAAGCCCGACGTAGGAACCGTCTTTAAGACTGTACTGAGAAGGAATCCCTATGATAAACTCACCAATGAAAGGAGAGCTTCAATCACCCTTTGTCTATAGGCAATAAATTCTTCAGATATCCTCTCATAGGTTTTAACTTTGAAAACATGGCACTCTCTCCAAGCAAGGATTTGTCTCTTGTGTTCTTTTGAAACTACTGAACCATAGGCTATGTCTAAATTAGCAATGATGATCTCATTCCTTGGTCTTACTTTAGCCAGTGTTTGTTCAAACCCTTGGATACCTTGACATGGCTCATGAGTGCTTTCTCTTAACTGGAACATTCGTGCCAAGACCTCCTTTCCTCTAACAATGAAGCTCTTGATCCACTCCTGAGTTTCTTTCCCACATATGACCAGCTATCTTAACTGCTGATGATCAGCTGGTGTCTCTAAAATCTGGGGCAGCAAGTGGGTTGCCTGTGAAGAACCATGGACAAGGTTAGAAATATAAATCCTAAGCTGTTGATTTTCAACCTTAAGGGCTGCCTTGTCTTCTCCATCCTTAAGCACTCTTTCCTGAAGGTTTTCAGACACAACTCTAAAAAGACTCACATCTGCATGTCTGGTATTTCTACCTAGATTAGCCTTGACCGTGACAAAGTTATCCATATTCACCTCATCCTTGTTCTTGTCTTCTGGGGGCAATGCAATCTTCATGACTATCTTGTTATCAGGATTCCTATCAAAGTGAACTTGCTTCTTTGCTTTATTTTAAGGAGGTTCCTGATAGATGTTATCGAGATCATCAACACTAACCTGATATGAAGGCCTTCTTCTTACCCTTCCTAAGGAGTTCTCAAGCCAAGACATGGTAGTATCTTTACTAACTTCCTTAGGAGGTGCAACTGTAATTTCCTCATCATCTTCAATATCAAGGTCAATGTGAATCGGTAAAGGTTCTGTCAAAGGTACAGAAACATGTGTTGAAGGCGGCTCCTCTGCTTCTTTCTGAGGTACGGGCTCGTCAGGAGGAGCTTTTGTTACAACTGTAGGCTGCTCCTATATGACTATGCCTGAGAAGTCTAACCTTCTTACATTTTTACTTGATCTACTACCTTTGACGCCTTCTTGAGACTAACTTTTTCCCTTTCCTTTTGACTGTGCTATGGAAGAAGAGGGAATTGTCCTTGGCAGCTCTGCTACTGGAATGGAGTTTTTCTTCTTAAGGATTAAGAAAACCTTGCTATGCTCAAGGACTTGTCTTATCCTATCTTCAATTGAGAGGGACTCTTTATTAGCCTAGTTAACTTGTGGTAGGGTTGATCTTTAATTCGCTTTTGAGTATACATTGGGAGAAGCACATCCTTGTCATCATCTGATAACCCTTCTATGTCTTCATTTAAGCAGTCCTTCATTTGGTGGAGAGTAAGCCTGCTGTAACTATGCCTCCGCACCTCGAACTCATCTATACAATTAGCCCAAAAATCTTCAAAGGCGGATATGTGAGCATAGTTCTTCTCAAGATGGCCAGTGTAGACACCATGAGGATCAAATGATCGTCTCTCGCTATAAGGTTTGAGGCCGAGTTTATCTAACTCATCTCCCATTGTCTTTGCATCTGTGGCAATCTTGCATGTATAAACTCCCAGCCCTAATGGAAAATGGAGGGAGGGTTTTCTATTCCTCAAGACAGTGTGGACATCATGGGCTTGCCTTAAGACTTCCATGAAGAAAACCTCATCTGACGGATACCTTGGTAACATACGGGGGGCACCTAAATAGCCATAGACCATAAGATAGGTGAAAGTGGGAAACTGTATGAACCAATCTGCCCACTCCGCCATCTCTGCCCTGGAAACTGAAGATATGCAGATGTGCAATTCGTTGTCTAGGTCTCGCACTGTGTATATCAGAAAAGCCTCATTCACTCTTTTGTAGTGATGTAGCAACTTTGTGAATTCCAACTAGGAATAGTAATTGTATATATGTTGTACACTCAATGATCCCTCGGTGTTCAACCCTTTGAATTGACCTTGATAGGCCACTAGGTAGACTAGGTAAGACACCATATGAAACTCATGGAATTGGAAATATTCTATCATCTGTTGGTGTAGGTTATCATTGATCAAGGTAGACCAATTGTAGAACTCGGTTTTCTTCATGATGTGGGGTATGGCGTAAAACATCCAAGGTTGAAACTTGGTGGCATCTTCTGAGCCAGTTACCCTATTGAGCAAGGTGATAATGATAGAAATTTCATCCTTAAACTCTCCTCGCCCAACATTCTTTGGCAAAGTCTTATGTTTTTCTTTCATCCACCTCTATGCAATCTTCTTACTATATTTATCTTTGTGCATTCCCCATATCCTTTAACATTCACCCTTTGAAAGAATCATGCTTTCAAGCCATGGAGGAATGGAAAAGCACTTCTCAATCATATCAGGTTTTAGACTGCAAATCAATCTGCCGTCTACTAACTGGATCTCCCTTGTAGCCGGGTTGTAATGATTGATGCAAGCGATTACGAATTCAAGACTCTGAACTGATATAGGAATAGATGTTGTTGCGAGGAGTCCAGAGTGTCCCAGGTTCCTGATTGAGGTGTTGCCTGCGCTCTCCAAAGCGTGTAGATCAAAAACTGGCTTGATGTGATGCAAGTCTGTCTCAGCTATTTTGATGTAATTCTGATAGAGGGCTGATTCAGTCTTGAAAACATTGGGAGTGTACTCCATTTCGGAAAACTTGAAGAATGACTGTAAACTCGCCTAGGTTCAGACAAGTTTTGAGCAACTTTACTATTTTTAGAATGTTGATTTTCTTACTCCAACGGACAAATTTTTTGAAAATTTTTCTGAGCTATGGGTTTTGCTTAGAATTTTGTTGCAAGACAACCCAGATCGTCCATTTTTGACAATTTTGAATTTCGACTAAAAAAGCAGCAAACCCTAATTTCTTCAATTTTTCACCAAAAAAGTTGGTACTTGGGTTTTGTTCAGAATATGATTAGAAATGGACCTAGTTGATTAGATTTGCAAAATGTTGATGAATGATCGAAAAAGAAGCCAACCCTAGGATTTGAAATTTTCTTTAAAAAGTTGTGATATGGGTTTTCTTCAAAAGATTGATTTGAGAGGACCCAGATGATTGAAAACTAAATGCACTGAGGATTTCACTGACATGCAAATAAAAAATAGCTACAGCAACTTGATGAAGTTCTTGGAAATTTCTTTAGAAGAATGAAGTGAAAAGACCCAGATGACTGAAAATTTGAAAACCTTGGCCTTCTCCTTGAAAAACTTGATCTTCTGGATGAAAAAGCATGAAAAAGCAAGGGTTTAAGTTGCTGGTCTGAAAATTTTGATGAAAAACCAGCAAACTAAGCTCTTGAATCTTGAGAAATTTCTTCAAACTTGCTGCTCCAACTTTCTCCTTTGAATGCTACCTACAAAAATAATGAAATTTACATGGAAAAGAGGTGTTAAATAGACTTAGGGTTTTATTTTTAGCTTTGCTTTCTTTTGCTTTTATTTTCAAAACCCTAAATTCTCAGCTCATTGAACTTGGACACCATCTTCCTTCTTGCAATTTTGAAACTTCTTGAAAACTTTGCAAATTTTTCTAAGGCATGAGAAGTTGGGTGCCCTTTTTCACCAGGGGTGCCCACTTCAAGCAGAGTTAGTCATTTTTTTGATATTTTCAACTTTGCACAACTTTGACCTGCTACTTTACCTTCGATTTCCAAATTGTAGATTGATCTAATGAGTGAGCTTAAGGATTTATTGCAGAGTCTGACTAATTCTGAAAAGAATGTTCTGGAGGTGTCTCTGGCTAAAATCTTCATCTCGACCTTCGAATTCATGAGAGCCTTTTCCTTTCAGGGGCGCCCATTTTGTCCAAAGTTAGCCATTTTCTTGATCTTTAATTTCTTCATTAACTCCTCTTCTACAGATGATCACGTTGAAACTGGTGACTCGGGTGTCGAATTGACTGCTGGTTATACTTGTTGCGAAGTTGACAAGATATTAGGAGGGGTCTTTTGGGATAAACTTTGTCAAATAGCTGAGTTTAGATCTTCAAAAGCTTGAGCGCCCCTAGCAAGCTGGGGTGCCCAAACTCACAAGAGTTAGTTTATTTTCTACTTTTTCCTGTTTGCTTCTGAACCTCAATTTTCAGCTCTCACCAGACCCTCTGTTTAGTACTTCATATCTCACGATTGCAACCTTCGATTGACGTGCTGGATATCTCATTGGAGAGCTGGATCAATTGCAAAGAGATCATATTAGAGCCACTTCTCTAGATTCATCTATTTTACCTCTCAAAATCTTGGGTGCCTTTTCTCTCCTGGGGTGCCCAAACCTTCCAGGCTTAGCCATTTTTAATTTGGTTTCACCTTCAAGTTTGGAACCTTCATTTTGTACCCTTGACTTTGATCTGAACTTGCTGGAGGATGACCAGTCGAATGATTTGACAGAGACAGGCATTACGAAGCTAACTGAATACTAAAGAGATCGAGCATATTTTTAAAACCTAAAAGCTGAGTTAGGTGCTTCAAAAATTTGGGCGCCCTTCTTCACCAAGGGCGCCCAAAGTTCCCAGACTTAGTCAATTTTTGATATTTTTCATTTTTCATTATGACTTTTGTGAGAAACTTCTCTGCTCGGCCTCGAATCCCAAGCAACCGGATGATCTGTTGACTTCACTGTTGGATTCGTTGCAGAGCTGACAGAGAACTGAGCATCTTTGGTTGGAAGTGTAAACCCTAATTTCATCATTTAGTGCCCTAAAAATATGGGCGCCTATTCTTTCCTGGGGTGCCCATGGCTAGCAGTGTTAGAAATTTTTTCAGATTTTCACATCTTCTTTGTTCTTCGTGCTTGCTCATCATCTCACTGAGCTCATCATCTCACCTTCTATTGAATGCTTTGAATGTTGAATCTAATTCTTGGTAGTCGGCTGACCTCTATTGATGACCTCAGAGCTCCTAATATGCTTCTGAAAAAGCAGAATAGACCCACTAGGGCAAAACTGATTATTTTGAGATTCTGACTACACCAGCTTGATATGGACGTATTTTGAGCCAATCAAAATCAATTCAAACCCTAACGGACCAACTTTCTATTTTTTAGAAACTTTATATTTTTAGAAAGTTTTTCTAGTATCTGTTTCCAAAGAAACCCAGAAAAACCCAGAAAACGTTACTAATTTTAGAAAAATTCTAAAATTAGTAGTTTTCCTAAAAGTAGGGATGAAAAACTGAGATCTGGGTTTTGTGGATTAAGCTACTCTGAGCAGACACAGATCGTCAGATTTTGAAAATTTTGCATTTTAACCCCTCATGCAAGACCTGCACACCCAAATTTTGACCTTTTTGATTGATTTAACAAGACTTTTACTTCTTCAAAATGTTTAAGTGTAACAAAAAAAATTAATTTTGGGGTACAACATTGGCTCTGTTTGGGGACCATGGCAAATACTTATGGCATAGGAGAACCATAGAATCTTTGGAATTTGAGCTTAGACCAGTGCCTTGTCCATTGGGTATCGGAGTCAGCATCATTTCCTAATCACCTATTTGCAAGACTTTCCTTATTCACCTAAAACCAGACTTCCTAGAAATCACCTAATAGTTGGACTTCCCTACTAATCACCTAAAAAAAGACTCTTAATCACCTAAAACACGACAGGACTGTTACGAAAAGGGGAAAAACAACATAACGAAAACATCACAGAAAGGGGAAACACATCACAAAAAACAAGAAAATATATTTACAAAGATTGCTTTTGAGAAAACTTACTCCACCTCCGAAGGGACGAAGTGCTTCAGGTACTTCCCACTATTTGGTAGAGGGAGGAGACTTCCATCCAAGCGCGAGAGAATATAGGTGTTCTCTCCTGCGAGCTCGTGAATCTTATCCCATAGGAGGACTTGATCTCCAACCTCAAAATCCCGTTGGCAAGATTTCTTGTCAAAAAATTTCTTCACTCGCTCTTGGTGCTAAGTGATTCTATCTACTACCTCCACCCTTTCTTCTTGGAGCTTTGTCAAGTACAAGATGCGCTTCTAAATAAGTTCTGTAAATTCTCCATCTTCTACTGTGGTTGCCAGCTGTAAGGCGGACAACTCCAATGTGATGGGTATCATTGATTTTGTACCATATAGGAGGATAAAGGGTGAGGTACCAATGGCTCTCTTCAGAGTAATTTTGTCAGCCCAAAGAGCATCATAAAGTTTCTTGTGCCAAGTTCATTGACTAGAATCAACCAACTTGCGAATGATTGTGACAATGTTCTTGTTTGATGATTCAGCTTGTCCATTACCCTATGGGTAATAATCTGATGAATGAGATAGTGTGATGCTATGATCAAAATAGAACTCCATTAGCTCCTCCAATGAGAAACACGTTGCATTATTTGTCACAATTTTGAGAGGTACTCCAAAGCGCGTGACAATGTTTTCCTTCAAGAACTCACACACAACCTTGGATGTAGCTCGCTTGGTGGGAATGGCCTCGACCCATTTAGTGAAATAATCAGTGGCTATAAGGACATAAATATGACCCTTGCTGGAACATGGGTTGATATGACCAATAAAATCTAAACCCCATTGCTGAAACAGAGCATCTATAACAACTGGTCTGAGAGGAGTGGCTGCCAACTTTGCCTTGCCAACAAACTACTGACACAACTGACATTTGTGTACCCACTCATATGCATCACGGAACATGGTCGGCCAAAAGAATTATGCCCGCAAGATTTTGAAAGATGTCACCTTCGAAGAAAAGTGACCACCGCATGCTTGATTGTGGAAGGCTTCCAGCAAGTGTCGTTGTTGATCTTTCGTAACACACAACAAAAATATTTCGTCAAGACCCCACTTGTACAAAATATTGTTGATAATAACATAATTCTGCGCTTTCAGCTTAAGCATTCTCTTTTGTTGCTTGTCCAGGTGATTCAGACAATCACCATATGTCAAGTAATACCATATCTCAGTAAACCATTCTCCCGAAGATTTGATCAGTAAGACCATTGGAAGATCCTCCTTAACTTCAAGTTCAATTTGAGGTATACCTTTGGCTTGAAATTTCTTATCACCATCGTCTGCTATCAACTGACAAAGACCTCTCCCACGAACGAGTTTGATCAGCTTGATCTCCAAGTCATACTCTTGCACCTTCACGACCCAGTTACCTCTCTTGGAGCCCATCTCCTGTTGAATTAACACGCTCTTCACTGTTGGATCTATGACATATACTGTTGGATCTATGACATATACAATGGTGTGAGAATTTAAGATATAAAATCTAAAATTCTTTATAGCTCGAACCACTGCATAGGAATTCTTTTCAATCTAAGAGTATCTTGATTCACTGTCCTTGAAACTAAAGCTCATGAAAGCTATTAGAGACTCAGTTTCTTCATTTAACTTTTGTGTCAGAATGGTAGACAAAGTATGCTCTGATGCATAGCAATAAAGGATAAATCCCTTTTCAAAATTAGGACGGACTAGCACTAAAGCTTGACCGATGGCTTCTTTTATTGCTGCAAATGCCTTCTTGCCTTCCTCTGTCCATTTGAAAGTTGTCTTCTTCTTCATCATAGCAGATATATCTTTAGTCAACTCAGAAAAATCTGGTACAAATCTCCGTATGAAATTTACCTTACTAAAGAAAAAGTGTACCCCTGTTATGTTGGTTGGAAGAGACAAACTTCTGATAGCTTCAACCCAGCTCGGGTCGATTCGAGTTCCCTCCTTGGAGACGATGTGGCCAAGCAACTTGCCTTCCGTCACCACAAAGATAGACTTTTTGGGATTCAACGATATTTTGTGGTATCTGCATCTCTCGAAGACCTTCCCTAGATGTGAAAAATGATCTTCTTGTATCTTTGAGAAAATAGTGAGGTCGTCTAGATAGACAACAATTACTTTATTCTTCAAGTCTCCAAATGCCAAATCCATGGCTCTCTGAAATGTAGCATCGGCATTGATGAGGCCGAAGGGAATTCTTTCATAGGAAAATGTACCCCAAGGTGTTGTGAATGTCGTCTTGAATTGATCATCTTCAACTACTGCTATTTGATTATAACCAAAAAAACCATCCAATAAGGACAGCATCTCTGAACCGGTAACTGTCTGTAAAGTGTGCTCCATGATCGGCAAAGGATAATTATCCTTGAGCGATGATTGATTCAAGTTCCTGAAATCTACGCAAATTTTCATTTCTTCATTCTTCTTGCGCACAAGGAATATATTCGACACCCAGGTGGGGTGGAATGATGAATTGGAAAGATGATCTTTGCATTCACCATCTTTTAGATTTCTGCATAGATGGTATCTTGAATCTGCGGATTGTAATTTCTTTGCTTTTTCCTGAAGGGTTTTGCTTCAGGTTGAAGAGGAATTGTGTGAGACAACTCTCTTGGTGTAAAAAATTTCAAATCTTCATATGACCAGGTGAAGACATCTCGGTATTGTTTGAACAAAGAAATGAACCTCTCGCTTTCCTCTGGAGTGCAGCATGCACCCAGATTAACAAGCCTAGGCTTGTCAACTGTTCCGATATTGATTTGTTGATATTCGACAAAGGTTCTTTCACTTGAGTTTCTTTGATCTTGTAAGTATCTGTCGTGCCTATCAAAAATATTCTCCAAGGAAACCAAGCCCTTGGGAATTTTGTTTCCTTTCAACTGGATTATGTTGGTATCTAGTTCTTCCAGACTTTCTTTGTCTTCAACAATCTTTGGCATAGCTGAAATTTTTGTTACTGCTTCTCTATGAGTAGATGAACTACCCTCAAAGAATAATTCTTTGAAATTATCTCCCATAACAAGAAACTCCTTAATGTGATCATCGTCGTTAAAGACTCGCCAATTATCATAGTTTCCATGTACAGTTGGCCTGTATATTAGCTCAATAGTGAATGCATTCTGACGGAAGTCAGAATGTGGCATGAAAAGTGAAGCTGATACTGCGAGGGCATCTGCTCTGCTATTTTCTAGACATGGAATGTACTTGATATAAAATGCTTTGAACCAATCTATTGCATTCCACACCCTATTTCTATAATGTCGAAGATGATCTTCTTTGACTCTGAATTGATCTTTGACTTGCTTTACAACAAGCTCTGCATCACCTTCAACCCTAAGATGTTTGATACCCATGTGCTTTGTATTTTTGAGACCTAGTAAAAGCGCCTCATGTTTCGTCGTGTTGTTCGTACATTTAAATTGCAAGCGATATGCAAAAGGATACAACTTTCCTTTAAGAGAACTTATCACAACTCCCGCTCCTGAACCAGCAATGGAACAACTACCATCAAACTGCAAAGTCCACAGTTTAGGATCTTCTGTTGATTTTTCTATAGTACACGTGGTCTCTTGACTTTCTTTAGGAATCTCTGATAGCATAGCATAAGTACCAAGACCCATTTCTTGATATAGAACTTGATCTTGAGGATCTTGAGACTTCATGACCGCAAATCGAGACTTGGGTTCTGGTTCCAGCTTGAAAGTTCCATTCTTTAATGGAATGTTCGCAGAAGACCAATCCATTTGAATCTCTCCACCGAGATCCTTGCAAAAGCTTCTGCTTAATAGCATCTCGTAGCTAGATGGGATGTTAGCTATTAGGATGGTCATCATGATTTTCTTTTCAGGACAGGCTGCCAACCTTACTTGAGCATTTTTTAACTGTCCGACTAACGGCACTGACTTGGACTCCAATGAGTAACATTTGTCCTTTGTCTAGGTGCACGAAAGTCTAAGAGCGTTCATCACTTGTAAAGGCATGACGTTGTCTGAAGCTCTAGAATTGATGATACAATTGCTCAATTTGTAACCTCCTATATACAGAGAAATATAGAAGGGCTTAGGCTTGTCTTCTGCCAAAATGGATGATTCGAGCAATGTGGGCTGCTTGGCAGTTCCTTTCTTCACAAATTTGAGAAGTCGGTCCACTTGCTTTGGATGATATTGGAGATACTCTAACTAAGAAATCTGTACTTTGTTCTTCATCAAAGAATCTACAATATCAAAATTTGTTGTAGACGAGTCTTCAGCAACTGCTTTCGCGTTCTCTTGAGAAGACTTAACATTAGAAGTAGAAGCTACTTCTTTTCCCTTTTTGTTATCTTTTTGTACCTTCAGTCTCTCTTCTTATTCTTCTCTGTGTGCCCTTAGATGTTGAGCTCTGGTGAACACAAGATTCGTGTGATTCTCAGGATTTACTGCAAGAGAGTACTGACAAATATCTTCTTCTTGATCTTCAAAATCAGGTTCACTTTCAAAGCAGCCCGTTGTAGAGTCGCCATCGAAGTTGTTCGATTAAGGTAAGACAACATTTGAACTTGGAGTTGGTATGAAACTTGGTGCAGGTGCAGCTTCGGTACATCCCATTATCTTGTTCATTCTGACATTTTCAGGGCAAGAGGCATCGTATGTTCAATGGAATCATGAAAAGAGCAAAACACAACATTTTGTGTATTGTCAGCCGCTTGCCTTGGTGGAGTTGGCCCTCATGGCCTGTAATTATTGTAAGGCTGAAAGTTATTTCTCCTCAGCTAGTATGGTTGTTGAGGTTGATAAGGCTATTGTGGTGCTTGATATGATTGTGGTGCAGGTAAGGCAGGTGGTGGTGCAACTTGAGCAAGAGGCATAGGCTGGAGTGGCAATTTCCTCTTGAGAATAGTTACTTCATTAGCAACCCTTTGAAGTAATGGATCAGTAGAAATTTGAACCAAAGGCCTAATGGAATCTCCTTTGATCTTTCCTGAAGTGATCATGTTGTCTTCAATTTCTATGGCACCTTATTGTGCGTCTTCCAATTTTGTCTCGTTGGCCGATCTCAGGATAAAGGCTATCTCTGATGGAAGTGCGCTGACAAAACTGCTCAACAGGATCTCAAGCGATGGATTGAGGGTGTATGAGAGACGAGTAACTAGGCGGTTAAACCTTGCCACGAACTCCCTCATTGGTTCATTGTCCTCCTTTGAATTTGATAGCTGAGTGAACAACTAGTGGCTATCTTTAGTTGGCTTGAACCTTGCAAGAAACTTCTCGGTCATAGTATTCCAGTTGTTTATGCAACCAGGCTCCAGGTGATTAAACCATTTGGCAGAAGCTCCCGCAAGTGTCTCAACAAAGAGACATACAACAATGTCTTCATGAGCTACATGCAAAACAACGCAAGCCGTTGAAAAGGCTGAAAGATGATCATCAGGATGTTGACTTCCATCACCTTGAAACTATGGAAAGTGCTTTCTCGACCCCTTAGGCAATTCATGATTTGTTGCCAGGGCTAAAGGTCCGATATGATCTCCCCAAGGTAGTGGGGGACCTCTTCATCAATTGCGATTATGGTTGTTGTTAGGATCATTGTTGTTGTCACCCATTGCTTCGAGTTATTCTTCCTCAAACACAGGTACGATGTTGAACTCAGGAACTATGTTGGATGACTCTCCAACTTGTGTAGGATGTGTGTATGGAAGGAAAGGATCAACTTCTTCTTGGAAGAGTGGATTTGTTCTTGTTCTCCTCCTTGTATAGACTATGTACACCAGGATTGTCTAGTCCCACGTAGGTGGTGGCAAGATAGGTCTTTCGGCTACAATATCGGCTTTCTCTTCCTCTTTGTCTAGAATAATAGCAACGTTTCTCCATTGAGCAGGGGTCTCCTTCTTCTCAAAGATGAAACTCCTCAGGATGCTGATAATGTCTACTTTCTCTCCTTCAATTATCTAGAAACTCGGCTGGATAACTGGAGGTGTAAGATCAGGTTGTTGAACTGGAGTAGTAGGACACCAGATAGTCATACCCATGACATAAAGTTTAAGCTTTCTTTGTTGTTTAATGCCTCATGCCCCACGGTGGGCACTAGAAAACTATTGGCATTTAAATTCGCACCTCTGGAATGCGTATTTGAAATGGACAGCTATGCACAGATAAACTACTCTTCAAATTAGGAGGGGAAGCTCCCTCTTATTGAAGGTCTTGAAACAGAAAGTTTCAGCTGCGACGTTTGTGTTTAATAAACCTTGTGCTCTAAGTTGATCAAAAAGATAGGCAACTTAGTTCTTAGTTTACTTTCTTTCAACACCATCAGCAAGAGGGAGCTTCCCCTCCTAATTTGAAGAGTAGTTTATCTGTGCATAGCTGTCCATTTCAAATACGCATTCCACAGGTGCAAATTTAAACGCTAACAAGTCCTACAAAAGAGTATTTTTATTTTTTTTTTAAATTAGTTTGACTAAAAAAATATCATGTTCAAGTGGAAAGTTTCATAAATTTCTAAAAAAAGATGAGGTGATTGTCAACAAGGATGCCACATGGACAATTTCAAATGAAAGTGTTTTGGGGTTTTGATCAAAACCCTTTTTCCCAAAACATTTTTAGTCAAAAACTTACATACAAATTGAGTCGCATTTTTAAGCGACAAAGGGAAATTTTTTGTTTTGTTGTTTCAAGCGAAACCCTTTCACCTGAAACTCTATGTTCCACATATAGGCCATGTACAGTTTAGGTGAAACTATTTCACTCAAAACTATTTAGTGACATTGCAGAAAATTTAAAAAAAAAGTGACATTAAGTTGACACCAAGAAAAAAATAGAAAATAACTTTATTTTCCCTTGAATTTTTTTCCCAAATAGATAACTTCAATATCTAGTGCATGGATTTTTTTTAAAAAAATATTGATGTATATTTTCCTCATAATAACATGTTAAAGTCAAATGTAACAAAATTTGATAGTTTTCATTTAACTTCAACTGTTGTCTATTTTTTTTATCACTTTCAAAAAACAAATTATACCCTTTTGGAGAAGATTCTCTCCTCTAGTGCACCTTATATTTTTTAATTTCTAATCAACCTCATTTTTTATTTTAACAACCTACTTGCATTATTTGAAAAAAAAAAATTAAAACTAGTCAAAGTATCAAAAAAATTATATGTTTGGATTCTTCAGTTCAAGCTCTACAAAAGGGTATTTTTAGTTTTTTAAAAAAAATTAGTCAAATTAAAGAAATATCATGTTTAAGTGGAAAGTTTTAGAAATTTCTAAAAATGATGAGGTGGCTACCAATGAGGATGCCACATAGACAATTTCAAGTGAAAGGATTTTGATCGAAACCCTTTCACCAAAAACCCTTTCAATCGAAAACTTACATACAAATTGGGTTGCATTTTAAAGCAACAAAAGGGAAAAAAATTGTTTCGTTGTTTCAGGAGAAAAGGTTCCGCTTGAAACTCTATGTACCACATAGTTTTGGGTGAAATTGTTTCACTCAGAACTATTTAGTAGCATTGCTAAAATTTTTGGGAAAAAGTGATATTAAGTTGACATCAAGAAAAAAATAGAAAAAAACTTTATTTCCCACTGATTTTTTTTCTCAAATGGATAACTTCAATATCTAGTGCATGATTTTTTTTTTTAATTTTGATGTATATTTTCCTCATAATAACATGTTAAAGTCAAACATACCAAAATTCGATAGTTTTCATTTGATGTCAACAATTGTCTACTTTTTTATCCTTTTCAAAAAATAAATTACACACTTTTGGAGAATATTCTCTCCTGTAGTGCACCATATATTTTTCAAAAAATTTAATATCTTTTAGTATATATTTTAAATTTTTTTTACTTAAACTCATTTTTATTTCAACAACCTACTTGCATTATTAAAAAAATATATTAAAACTAGTCAAAATATCAAGAAAATTATATATTTGTATTCTTTAGTTCAAGCCCTACAAAAGGATATTTTTAGTTTTTTTTTTAAATAGTCTAACTAAAGAAATACCATGTTCATGTGAAAGTTTCAATTTTTTTTTTTAAAAGATGAGGTGGCTTCCAACAAGGACGCCACATAGACAATTTCAAGTGAAAGGTTTTTGACTGAAACCCTCTTACATACAAATTGAGTCACATTTTAAAGTGACGAAAGGAAAAAAAATGTTTTGTTGTTTCGGGTGAAAGGGTTTCGCTTGAAACTCTATGTGCCACGTAGTTTCAAGAAAAACTATTTTGCCCAAAATAGTTAAGGTGAAATTGTTTCGCTTAAAACTATTTAGTTGGCCAAAAGTGTGACACAACTTTTTGCTTTTACCTCCATATAGATAGTAGGGGAGGGAATTGGGCAAATATCAAAATATAAATCATGAGAAATTTTGATATAGTCCATGCTATCCTCTAACACACAAAGATAAGATAAATGAGAAATATAAGCATGTTCCAAATCCATAGATAAATGATAAAATAATAAAGATATATTGAAACATTGCAATGCTCTACCATTTTTATTTATTTTTAATTCACCAATCAATTAGGTATCGCTATCTAAATAATATTAATAATAAAGAAACAAAGGCCTTACATTTAAGGAAGCATTAGTAGTACTGCCAAAATAATCATTCAATATTTTATCATTGAGAACAACAATTTCATCATGTAATGAACCAAGGAGGCAATGAAGTGTGAATAATGTCTATATGAGAGGCTATTGAACCAACATCACAATTAATCATGCTATCATCATGAAATTCATTGTTATATAAAATACTATCATGAGTATCCATAAGTCTTACATGATGTTGCAAGTATGAAGTTGTTGTCATTGATGTCAATAAGAAGTCTACTTACTGGTGTTGTCATTGATGTCAACTATGTGATGAAGATGTGGAGGATATTGAGAAAATTGTGAAAAAGAGGAAAACTGGTTGTTGCAAGTTGTGCATGTATAGTTGAGACTTTGAGGAAGTGTTGTGATACATGGAGCTATTTTTGTTGTTGTAGTGTCTAAAGATGCATTGGAATGTGTGTAATGAGCTGAGATGATGTCTCTGGTACTTGGTTTTCAAGTGCTTTTGATAAAATTTGATAAACAAATTAAGTAGTGTTAGAAACTAGGAATCAGTTGCTAGACCAAAAAACTTCCACCAGAGAGAGATAATGGCGAGAATGCTTGCTATATCAATATGCAAGATTGATTGATGATTCAATTGATACAAATGTACAAGATGAGGCTTGCTTATAAAAGTCAAGCATGCACAACCCTAAACCTAACTTGAGCTACAAGATAGCTCAATTAGATAAGGATAAGAAAATACAACCAAGCACTTAAATAAAAGCCTAAGTAAACTTATGAAGATGTAATTAAATAGTTAATTACACCAACACCCCCCATAAGTGCAACTTAGGGAGAAGATTATAATGCAAGCTACTATGGGTCCCAGCAACTAGGCCATGTTAGGTACCCATTTACAGATGCAAATGAAATCCAATCTTTCATAAAGCAGAGAAAAGGGCAAAACCCAGTGGGAAGAAAACCCCTCTCCAAAAGAGAGAAAACAAAAAAACAAGCATGATGAATGTAAACATGATGTATGGAGGACTCAATGATACCCCCCAAGGACTACACCCATCATGAATATACAATAAATTACCCCCCCATAAGAGGGAAGTAATGAGATAAGATATCCCCTACATGTTGAAGAAGCTCCAAAGCCAATGAAGAATGCCTAAAAACAAAAGACGACCCAATGTTTGCAAGCAACACATCTCCCCTTAGGAAGAAACAAATCCATAAGCTGATGAAGAAGCCACTCCATATCCAACTGAAAAGAGGAAGAATGAATGCTCAACATGTATGCCTCTGAAAACTGAGTAGGAGCCTCCAATCTTGAATGAGCCACAACATAATCATGGTCAAACTCAACCAAGAAACATGAAAAATCAAGTGATGGAGGAGACTCATGAATATCAATCTCCAAAGACAAAGAAGATGGTGTAACAATTATGCTGAAACTGTCATCAAAGAGGAGAGAAATCCCCTCAAGTGTGTCCTCCAAATCTATAGTATGAGACTCTAGGAACAAGTTAGAAATCCCTGTCAAATAATCATCACACAAAGCAAGATTTGAAAAACTATGATTATCCTACTGAACAGAAGCAACAATGGCTGAAGAAGCAGGAGGTGGAGGTGTAGGAAGCTCAACACAGGTCACTAAAATACTAAGGTGTAGATGACCAAACTTCTCCTCACTAATATGGGTCACACTCAATGGAGTGTGTGATGTAGTCAAAGGAACATTATCAGGTTTTGAAGCAAAATGTGAAAAAGAATATACTCGAGATGAATGATCAACCATCCCGATTGCAACAATATCCCTAGTCTCCAAGTCCCTTATATACACCCTATTAGGAGTGAACTCAACTATTTTACCCTGACCCCCATGAGTAATTTGATAAATAGAAAGGAGATTAGTGGTCAAAGAAGGAACACAAAGAACATCATTGAAAGTGCCTTCCCCAATACCAATAGAACCCTTCCCACTTACCTTCATGAATGTATTGTTACCCATCAGAATGTGAGGTGAATTACAAGACTCAAAAGAAGAGAACATTTCCTGTGAAGATGCCATATGATGAGATGCCCCTGAATTAAGAAGCCATCCTTGAGAATTAGGACCTGTAGAGTCCAAGAGTGCATGCCCTTTCATATTATGTAGCCCAGAAGTGGATGTTGTGTTCTCTGACTGTGATGATGATGGAGCTACTGATTGTGATGGTAAAGAAGAAGTAGAAGACACTGATGAGGGCAACTGAATGTTATTCTTTTGAAGAAGGTGTGTGAGTTCATCAATCTTCTTATTATAACATCTATGCTCATCATGTCCCAACCTTTTGCAATATGCACATTTGGACTTCTTCTTTTTTGATGATTCCTCTTTTGAAGAGGATGAGGACTTAGGAGTGCCATGTGAAGGAGAATCTTTACCTTGCTCATTTGACTTGATTTCCTTTTTGTGCTTCTTTCCTTTGCCACTTGAAGCCTTTGTATCATTCGCAATAAGAGCTTGAGATGTTGAAGACTTCAATGTACCCATGTGCATCAACTTTTCTTGTTCCCTTGTGAGTTGTGCAACAAATTCATCAAGAGAAGGCATTTATATGTATTGCCAAGAGCATCCATTGTAGCATAGAAAGTAGAAACAAACACAGAATATGAAGAACCAAGCTTAGCAAGAATAGAAAGTATCATTTGTTCATCCTCTTTAACAACCCCACATTTTGATAACTACAATCTGAGAGAGTTAAGCTTAGAGAAAAAGTCTTGAATATTGTCAAAATCCGAAGGATTAAGACCCATTAGTTCATTTTCCAACTTAAATTTCTTGAGTTTGTCTGGCTTACCAAAGAGGCTTTCTAAAGTAGTCCAAACTTCATGAGGATGTGTGCAATACTCAACATGATATCTAAGATCTGGAGAAATGGACAAAAGAAGATTACCAAGGGCTTCATCTCTTCTATCAAACCATTTTCTTTTCTCTTTTGCTCCCTGTGGTTTTGGATCTTGACCAAAAGTGATTCGTTGCAGCTTCAACTTTAACAGTAGCAACTCCATCTGAGATTTCCACTCATGATAATTAAATGGAGTTAGAACTACAACTTTTGGAAAATCCATGATGAGAGAAAAACAACAAATTCCTGCACAAAATCTGAAAGCAACTCCTTTGTCATAGCTTTGGAGATGAAAAAATCATTGCAAAATCTCTGGGACTGAGTGACCGTTGGCTTTTCCCTCTTTATTTTGGAAATATATAAGTTTTATAGAATTTTTTTTTTTAAATCTCCAAAAACCCATCAGCCTTTTTTTTAAAATAGAAAGCTTTTAAAAAGAACTTTCCCTCTTTTGAAAAAAAACTAACCCAAAATTAGGGAACATATAGCCATGCAAGATGTAGATAAACCTTTTTTTTTTGAAAAAAAGCCAATAAACAAGGAATCGGTACCCGTCAATCTAAATCGTACCCACCATGGCCATTGGATATGACTGGTACAATGGTACCACCAGCGACAGATTTGCAAGATGAGGCCGAAAATCTCATAAGCCGATGATATGACAAAGGCCCGGTACCATTCGATTTGACAGCCACAAACCACATGTAAAGGATGTCGATGAATGCTCTCGTCCAAACCTTGTACCCTCCGATAATAGACTCTAACAGCCGCGAATGAAGATACCAAGGGTGTCGGTGCACAAGGTTTGACAGTCGATGTACCTGTGGATTGACAAAGAAGGTAGCCAGGAGATGGAGTGATAGGAGCTTGGTTGATGGAAATTAATAAGCCTACAGAAACGTATGTCGATAGCTGAGGTATAGTATGACAACGGATGCCGACAGAAAAGACAGCTGTAGAGATAATAAATGTATACTCAGCCCACACTAAATGGGTACAGTCCACAGATTAGATCCCTCAAACCAACGATGCAAAAAAGATAGTCAAATAATGACTGTAGTACGCTGATGTGGAGTGTACCACCGACGAAAGAGAGCAAAGCAAAGTACTTTTGCTGATTTAAAAGTAACTCGTACCCTCAACAACGGATCCTCCAATGACAATGACAGCCGACGGGACAAGAAGTATGCAGAATATTCTGCAAATGCTGCCGAAAATAAAATTTCCAATGGATTTCAATAAAATATTTGAGCCCAATACAATAAAATTCCGCCCCAAAAAATTTCAATAAGATATCGCAGAAAATATTTTCAATTTTTTTTTTGCAAATAAATGAAAAAATTTGCACCTAGCAAATATCTTCAAGCCAGAATGAAACTCTCAGATCTGGGAAGGAGTCCGCAACCCTGGAAGCTCTGATACCATGTTAGAAACCAGGAATCAGTTGCTAGACCAAAAAACTTCCACCAGAGAGAGATAATGGCGAGAATGCTTGCTATATAAATATGCAAGATTGATTGATGATTCAATTGATACAAATGTACAAGATGAGGCTTGCTTATAAAAGGAAAGCATGCACAACCCTAAACCTAACTTGAGCTACACGATAGCTCAATTAGATAAGGATAAGAAAATACAACCAAGCACTTAAATAAAAGCCTAAGTAAACTTATGAAGATGTAATTAAATAGTTAATTACACCAACAAGCAGTATTGTGCAAGTGTTTAGAGCATGCTCTAGTATTGTGCTCCATATTTATTTTATGTTGATGATATGCCTATGTGGATATGATATGTTTTTCAAGATTGTTATAGGTCGCTATATTCAGAATCTGGGTTTTTGGATCATTGTACAGAGTGAGTTATTTTCACCAGTGTGTGAATCAGTTTTTCAGTGATGTTTTATGTGGCTTGGGAGAAATGTATTTGCTTTGAATTTCTCCACAGTTTGGCTTTAGGTTGTGCAAATATGGGAAGTTTCCTATATTGTTTGTATCCTTCTGTATACAAGGTTTCACTTGAATTGGTATAGTACAAAGCGAGTTTCATATGTCAATATGCGAATAAGGTTTACTAGTTTTCCTAAGTTGAAGTATTTGTATGATGCGATTTGGATGAAGTGTTTAATGAATTTTAAGAAGTTTGAAGATTATTCTAGATCATGTTCAAATGAATTTTGTTGCCCGAAATTTATGGATTAATTTTAGGAAGCGTGTACTTAATGTTTATGGTGTTTAGCATGGGTGTTAGCCGACCTTGTGTTTAACACTACATGCGAGCTTATGAAAGTGTGTTGAGATGTGTTGGGATCTATTTGGGTACTAATTAAGGATTTGTGTAGGTCACCTTCATTCCTATCCACCGCAGGAATGTTTAGGTGCCGACCTAATTTACATTTGTGAGTGTAAGGGATAGTTGTTGACATTGGAGAAGGTTTTTGAGGATGAGGTTGTTATTAATAAGAGTGGTGATGTTGTGAGATGCAAGAGAGAAGAAAGATAGATGTGATATTGATGCGAGTAATGTGTGTAATACGAATCTAAGCAGAATAGTGCGAAATTCAAGTATTGGATTCTTGAAGGTAGTGAGCTAAAGGTGTTTGACTTCTTTCATACAAGGTTGCGAGTTTGTTGGAGCATTTGTGGTGGATCCCTTGTTGCATTGAGAAAGTATTCTCTATGTAATATTTCTCTTCTATCTTCTTGTATTTCTTTCTATGGTTGTGAGCCCTGACTATGAGCATTTTTGGATAGTGTATCCTATTTTGGCAATGAACCCTTGTACCAATTTTGCAATTACTTATATTATGAGCCAATCCTCACCGTGGTTTTTCCCTCATTGGGTTTTCCACGTAAATCTAGTGTTCTCATGTGTATGGTGTTGTTATTTTAGTTTTTGTTATCTACATTTCATGTTTAATCATTTTAATGGAATAAAGGTTTGATGAAAGCATGTGGATCTGATTATTGTTGAGGGTTTTGATGTTTTAATTTTCTACAATTGACTCACCCCCTCTCAATTATCTTCAAAAATTGGCATTAGAGAAAGGTTCCTTAGAGAAGAGCTTAACCGCTTAAGGTAGATTTTGTTGACCCCTTTGACATTGGTTTTGGCATTGATGTCGGGTTGGGTGTTCAACTTGGCATACATTCAGGCGATACACATTGATACATCTTTACATTGTTATTTTGGCACTTGGCGACTAATATCTATGTTGGTTTTGGTATTTAGGTAACATTTATACAGGGACTTTGAGACACACTATTATATGGGTCTTACTTAGACATTTGTTGCATTTGAAGACTATGATCCTTGTTCTTTACTTAGCACATTTGTATCATTATATTGATACAATGCATGGTGGTGTTTATTATATTCATGTGGTTGTTGGTCATGATTTTAATCATTGTCATATATCTTTGGGCATTATGAGGTTTAAAGTGGTCATGCGAATAATAGCTAAGACCAACACAATGATAATTACTTTTGACTTGCAAAGGGACACAATTGATGAGTGGTAACACTAACATAATGAATGGCTCTAAGTGAATGTTTGTTTGTGAAGTATATCAACACAATAATTGTGCCGTAAAATTTATCATTTGGAAAATAATGAAACATGGTTTTTAGCAACCGATCTAGGGCTTGGAGAGCTTGGTGAAGCTTGAAGGAAATGGTGGTATAGTGGCTATTTGTTCAGAAAATGGTTTCCAAATCTTTGTGGCAGTTGGTTTTCAAGTTGACAAGTGCATTTTACCACATTTTGGCAAAGATAAAAGTCTTCAAAGTGGTAACTTTGTTGTGCATTATCTAAAAATTTGTTAAGGGTTTTTTGGTCTATGCTTGTTGTTAAGATTATATTGTTTCACCATTTTTTTGTAATCGGGTTTCATTGTGTATTCATCTAGTCGACTCAAGGGTTTTGAATTTTGAAAATGGGTGTCAAACAGTTTCATCATTGTCATTTGTTGCCTCGACCTTGGTCTGTATATCATAGGGGCTTGCTTATTCTTTATTGCATGGGTTTATTATTTTGAGTCTTCAAAACCCTATTGATAGGGTTTTTCATAAGCATGTATTGTGTTATCCTCTGTTGTTGCTTAGGGCATGGGGTTTAAACCATTTAGCAGATTTGTTAAAAGTATTTGTATAAGTTGTGTCTTTCTCTTTTGTTGTCGACTTGGAAGTATGGGTTTTTTCACATTTATATGTGTCTTTTTTTAATGTTTACACACAACTTGTACTATGTTTCAACCATATATCAAAGGTATTTTAGTTTGTTGAAGGCAAAAGAATCTCGATGACTTCAAGGGCAATTATGAAAGTAGTTTGAACATGATATATTTGATAGTTTTAATCAGTGACAAATGACAACATTATGTGAACTTTTGATTGTTATAAAAAGGTGACTCAAGCATCTGGTTTTGATTTAATGCATATGAGAGGTTTATACTCTGATAAGAGTTATCATTTATGAACAAAATACAAAATTTTGTTTTGTAAAAGTTGCATGCAAGAACAATGAAAAATAAGTTGATATGTTTTATGTTTTATAGGTTCCAGTTTCAATGAACCTTTAGAATATAAAATGCATTGATTCTGAGAGTTTTAATGCTTTACAGTGAAACAGAGAAACCCTCTGTAATGTATTTCTTCATGATTGAAAATTGTGTTGTAAGTTCATGTCAGTGAGACAAAGATTGACCTTTTTCCAGTGAGGCAGTTGTATTTTCCAGTGAGGCAGTTATGTTTACCAGTGAGGTAGTTGTGTTTGCCAATGAGGCATGTTGTGTAGCCAATGAGGCATTTTATGTAGCTAGTGAGGCATAAATTATAGCCAGTGAGGCTTTTCTAGTGAGGCATAAAAAATAACTAGTGAGGCTCTGTAATCAGTAGGAATTTATTAAGCTAGTGAGGCATTTTCCCGAGTGGTTTTTTATCCCTATGAGGGTTTTCCACTCATGAAAATACTATGTTAAATTTATTTTGTGTTATGCCTCTTTTGAGTTTTTCATGTGGTTTAAAATTTTGATATTGGCTGTCACATTTTAGTACATTCTTGAAACTGATCTTTTCATGATTATAAAAAATTTATGTGTTTTGAAAAATAATTGAATTTGAATTTTGTTATTGAAATACTGATTCACCCCCCCTCTTAGTGTTTCTCGTACTCCAATAGTTCCAAGATGGTGAAGCAAATTGATTACCCTAGATTTTATGGATAGATTATGCATTCTAAAAGACAAAGATGGAAGGATATCTGGCATGTCAAGAATATGAGATTGAAAAGGATTATAAGATTACATATACTCCACCTGCAAATGGTTTGAGCACAAGTGATGAGATCAAGGCACATGAGGTAAATGCTAAGGAAAAATTTATTATTACAAATAGTCTTTCAAATTTTGAATTGGTTAAAGTTATGAATCTTAAGACTGCTAAAGAAGTTTGGGATAAGCTTGAAGGTATTTATGAAGGAGATGAAAGGTCAAACAAGAAAATTTACAAAATTTGAAGGTACATTTGAGACCATGCGAATGTCTGAAGATGAAACAATTACAACCTACATGTAGAGGGTTAATGTACTAGTAAGTGCTATGAGAGGTCTTGGTGCACAAGTTAAAGAGCCTAGGGTGGTAAAGAAAGTTCTTAGAACTCTTCCCGGTGCTTATAGTGAAAAGGTATCTACCATTGAAGAAGTTGAAAATCTTAATACTTATTATAGAGATCCATTGATTGGTACACTAACTTCATTTGAGATGAGAAAGCTTGGTTTAAAAAATGGTACAAAAGTGGAGACTGCTTTTAAGGCTGGGAAATCAGAAAAGATTAAGATTCAGATGGAGATGATCTTGATGATGTGGAAGCAAAATTTATAAGAAGGATGAAAAAGGGCACTGGTAAGTACAAAGGTAAACTACCTTTCAAATATTTTAACTATGGTGATATAGGCCATTATGCTTCAAGATGTTCGAAAAGAGCTATAAACAATAAGAATAAGGAGAATAAAGGAAAAATGATCAAAATAGCTTACTATGTTAGAGAAGATGTCGGTATTTATGATGATGAATCTGATCATGGAGACTTTGATGATAATGAATGCTTGTTCTTGGCTACAAAAGAAGAATCTAGTTCTACTAACCTTGAAAGTTGTGTGAAGGAAAGTGATCTAGAGAAGGAGGATAAAGTTGAAGGTACTTCGGTATATGTTTTTCATGTTAAAGAAGATAAGAATTACTGGGTTGTTGACAATGGCTACTGTTGAAAAATGGAGGTGATTATGTAGCTTTAAAACTTGTAAAACTATTAGACTCTAGATCTAATTAAGTGTTCTTTGTTACAAATTATTTGTGGATGACTATTTGTTTAGATTCATTTTACCATTTGTAGAAGTAGATAGAATATTGTAGAAGAATAAGACCAGAAGATAGAAGTGACACAACATATACCATGGAGAAACCCTTTCAGGAAAAAAATTCACCACCAAAATCAATAATGCTTGTATTATTTAACCTTAGAACAAGATTATAATAATTCTTTATCAATCCTTGTTTGAGATGCTTCTTTTGCCTTCAACAATTCTTCTTCACAACCTGCAATAAAATCTAATAAAACCCTCTTCAACTTGTTGCACTAAATAGACAATAATGGGCCTTGTAAACTCCAAAGAGTTTACAATTACAAAGCACAAAGCTTATCTCACAAAACCAACACCTATTCTTTGCAAGTAGGGTACTTCCGTGAAAAACAATGTCAAACCAAGTCCATCAATTTGGCCATCCCAAACTGAAGTCATAACTCAATGTTGATTTTAAAGATATATTGTAAGCTTCTCCTCAAAGTTGGCACCCAAGAATGGGCCCACTTAACTCAACCTTATAAAATATCTTATCATTCAAAAGTGTTAATTCCAAGATGCCAACTTGGCATCCAAGGTGGGTCCAAGTCAATCTCTGTTAACTAAAACATATCTCTCCATCAATTCATGTAAATACCATGCATGATTGATCATCCCCACTTAACTGAATGTATCACCTATTATTTGTCATGTAACTCAATTCATTAGTCATGCATTCCAAGTCAACTAAAACTAACTACATGCAACTAAAGATAACTGAACCATAACTTAACCATAATTCAACCATAACTGAACTGAACTGAACTCCATGCATGTAAACATCAATCCCTAACTTCTAGGATCTTTACATGCATTACTAAAGTGTTATCTTTCTCCAAACAGTTAACTTAACTCAAGGTGAGTTCCACCTTCCATGTGGGTGCCCCATGTGCTCCTATTTTGTAGGAGCTCTTCTTGGGCCTCCCCACATGTTCCTATCATTTAGAATTAATTACAAATGTCAATTTACATGTTCATTTCATTTAAATTTAATCTCTTTCTAATCCTAGTGTTGGGGAACACTTTCCAAGGACTTAGGAGATACATGAAATATGTCTAGGATTGCAATTAAATGGCATCCTATTCCCAACATTCTCTCACTTGACATTATACATTACAATTATTCTTAAACAAGGAATCATTATTATAAAACAATTATAGGACTCAAGGCCAATGGCCTTCTTGCACCAACTAATCAATCCATGCCAACTTCAAATACAACATGCATAATCATGAAGCTCCAGGCAAATGATTAATACTCAAAACCAAGAGAACTTATCTATAGGAATTAGTTTCGTAAGATAATATGCAACATTAATCAAAGTGTCAACTTTCTCAATTGATACCTTCCCACTCTCAACCATTTCTCACACAAAGTGATACTAAACATCAACATTCTTAGTACGAGCATGATACATAGGATTTTTGGCTAAACAAATAGTACTCTGACTATCACATTCAAGTTTAAGTTACTTGTAATTAAAACCAATACCTTTCCCAAGTCTCTGTAATCAAACTGCCTCTTTGGAGGCATGTGAAACTGTCGAGTGTGTTGAACTTACATCCAACCAAGGTGTAGACTTCTCGGTCTTTACTGTTGAAAAAGCTTTTCTTACAAGTAACCATTCCAACATATATCTCTTACCATAAGAGAACTCAAGCCTCACCTATTTCTCCAAGTATCCATGAGGACCTATAACCAACCAATCCATGCCAAACTCCAAATGCAACATAGCACTATCATGAAGTAATCAAGCAAATGATTAATGTACCCAATACATAAGAGAACTACACAAGATCAATGTCAAAGCTCCAATCATGAATCAAGAACATTAACATGACAACGTGATCTAACCATCTCCTATAAGGAGATCACATGCATCATAACATACATAAGCATCCTAGTCTCAAGATAACAAGTACCATACCAAACTCTAAACATGTATCAAGAGTAAACCATGACACAATAGAAACCACTCTAAACCAAGAAAAAACATATCCCCGATCACATGAAGATAACCTTACCAATGATGCATCCACGTCACTGCCAACAACTCCCATTGAACTGTGGTATGAGCTACACATGGCATCATGACTACCATCCTCTTCATAAAGATCACTCTTTAACATCAAGCAAATAGTCACCATTAGCATTTTTACATGAAATGATCAATGCATGATTACGGTCATCTGAGGATTCCTCTGTAGAAGAATCATAACTCTTTTTCTTGTTCTTACAATCCTTCTTCGCATGTCTCCGTTTCCCATAGTTCCAACACTTTACCTTACTCCATCCTTTAGACTTACCCTTCCCTTCCTTGTCTCCCTTAGGTTCCTTTTTCTCAGACCTACCTTTTACAAACAAGGAATCTTGGATTTCCATTTTAGACTTCCTCCTCATCTCCTCTGATAGGAGAGTAGGAATTATATTGTCCATCTTTGGATCTGCACCACTACCACTGATAGGAACAATTACATTTTCCCAAGATTCTGGTAAAGAACAAAATAACAAAATGCATTTATCTTCATCTTCTAGCTTTACATCTACAGATGCTAACTGACTTAGAATCAAATTAAAAAGATTCAAATGATTTGCAACAGAATCACCATCTTTCATCTTTAAAGAATACAACTATCTTTTAAGATACAACTTATTAGTAAGACTTTTGGTTTGATAGATATCACCTATTCTCTTCCACAGTTTGTATGCAGTAGTTTCTTCTAGAACATTCAAGAGAATAGCATCAACAAGACATAATATTATGGTCCCTCTTACCTTCTTATCAAGCTTAGCCCAATCCTCATTTGACATCATTGTAGGTGACTTTGTCTCATTACCAACAGCTAACCACTAATCTCTTCAAGGAGATCCTCCATTTTTAGTTTCCACATCTCATAATTAGATCCATTGAATCTTTCAATATCTAAACGAGAATTAAAACTCATTGTAACAAACTTATTTTCCAAAATCAACAATAACACAATATTAAAAGCTCCCACTACAACCCAAAAACCTTCAAACTTTTAAGAGAAAGGTGTCCCAAACTCTACCCCAACCATTAGCTCTGATACCAAATGTTGAAAAATGGAGGTAATTATGTAGCTTTAAAACTTGTAAAACTATTATACTGTAGATATAATTAAGTGTTCTTTGTTATAAATTCTTTGTGGATGATTATCTATTTAGATTCATTTTACCATTTGTAGAAGTAGCAGAAGATTGTAGAAGAATAAGACCATAAGATAGAAGTGGCATAGCATATACCGTGGAGAAACCCTTTCAGGAAAAAAATCCACCACTAGAATCAATAGTGCTTGTATTATTTAACCTTAGAACAAGATTACATTAATTCTTTATCAATCCTTGCTTGAGATGCTTCTTTTTCCTTCAAGAATTCTTCTTCACAACCTGCAATAAAAATATGATAAAAAACTCTTCAACTTGCTGTAATAAATAGACAATAATGAGCCTTGTAAAATCCAAATTACAAAGCACAAAGCTTGTCTTACAAAACCAACACCTATTCTTTGCAAGTAGAGTTCTTCCATGAAAAATAATGTCAAACCAAGTCCTTCATCAATTTGGGTGTCCCAAATTGAATTCATAACTCAACATTGATTTCAAAGATATTTTGTAAGCTTCTCCTCAAAGTTGGCATCCAAGAATGGGCCTACTTAACTCATCCTTATTAAATATCTTATCATGCAAAATTTCTAACTCCAAGATGGCAACTTTGGCGCCCAAGGTGGGTCCAAGTCAATCTCTGTTAACTGAAACATATCTCTCCATCAATTCATGCAAATATCATGCATGATTGATAATCCCCACTTAACTGAATGTATCACCTGTTATCTATCATGCAACTCAAGTCATTAGTCATGCATTCCAAGTCAACTAAAACTAACTACATGCAACTGAAGATAACTAAACCATAACTGAACTAAATTAAACTAAATTGAACTGAACTGATACTAAACTAAACTAAATTGAATTGAACTCCATGCATGTAAACATCAATCCCTAACTTCTAGGATCTTTACATGCATTACTGAAGTGTTATCTTTCTCCAAACAGTTAACTTAACTCAAGGTGAGTTCCACCTTCCATGTGGGTGCCCATGTGCTCCTATTTTGTAGGATCTCTTCTTAGGCGTCCCCACATGTTCCTATCATTTAGAATTAATTACAAATGTCAATTTACATGTTCATTTCATTCAAATTTAATCTCTTTCTAATCCCAATGTTGGGGAACACTTTCCAAGGACTTAGGAGTTACATGAAATATGTATAGGATTGCGATTAAATGGCATCATATTCCCAACAACTACTCTAATCACATGACCAAAGGAAAAAGAAAGCTTGTTAAACTTGAAAAGTATGATGGAGGATTAGTTAAATTTGGAGATGATTTAGGAGCTAAGATTTGAGGAATAGGTTGAATTAGTTTTGATGGAAAGCATAATACTGACAATGTTTACTATGTTAAGGGCCTAAGGCATAATATCTTGAGTGTTGGACAAATATGTAGTAAAGGATATAATCTTGTGTTTGAGGATGAAACATGTGAGATCAAAAAAGGGTTTAGAATTGTGATTATTGCCAGTAAAAGGACAAATGGAAACATCTATTAGCTTAAGGGTGCTGATGGTCATTGCTTTATGTCTCAGATTAATGATAGTTGGTTATGGAATTGGAGGATATGTCGCATAAATTTTGATAATTTGGTGAGAATCAGTTCAGTTCATGGAGTGAGAGATCCACTAGGAATCACAAAGCCTATCAATGTTGTTTGTGAGAATTGTCAATTTGGAAAACAAACAAGGAGTAGTTTCAAAGGAAAGGAACAATATGCTATTAGACTACTAGAATCAGTACATATAGATCTTTGTGGTCCTACAAGGGTGAGAAGTCTTCAAGGTGATAGGTATTTCATGCTCTTGATTGACGATTACTCTAGAATGACATGGGTTACTTTTCTTAGAGAAAAAATTGATGCACTAGATAAATTCAAGGAATTTAAGGCTATGGTTGAAAATGAAATGGATCTATAAATCAAATGTTTGGGGTCTGATAGAGGTGGTGAATTCACCTCTAATTAGTTTAACATGTTTTGTGAAGTTCATGGAATAAGGAGGCACTTGTTTGCTCCTAGAACTCCCCAACAAAATGGAGTGGTTGAAAGGAAAAATAGGACTATTCAAGAAACTACTAGGACTATGATGAAAGATGCAAATCTATTAGAAGTCTACTGGAGAGAAGAAATTCATACTATTGTTTACATACTTAACAAAGATCAAGCAAAAGCTAACAACGCAAAGACTCCCTATGAGTTATGGTATGGAAGGATTCCTACTATGAAGTACTTTAGAGTATTTGGAAGATAACGCTATATCAAAAGAGAAGAAGAAAACTAGCAAATGCTATATGAAAAGAGAAGAATAAAACTTATGAAAGTTTGATGCAAGGTCTAATGAAGGTATCTTCCTTGGATATTCTACTAGAAGCAAAGCCTATATATGCTACAACGAAAGGTTGAGAAAGATAGTTGAAAGTGAAAATGTGAAGGTTGATGAAAATTTGCAAAATTCAATTGTAGTAGATGGATATGTGTCAGATGAACCTAATTGTAGAGAAGTAGAAGAAGATAAGGTTGATGAACAATAAGTGTAGCATGAAGAGGAAGAAGCTTTGGAGAAGACCCCTAAAACCCCTAAGTATGTGCAAAAGAATCATTTCGAAGAATAGATTATTGGAGACAAGAGGAAAGGAGTATTGACAAGAAGAAAAGATGTTGAAGTCGAGGTCAATCCATGTTTACTTTCTAGAGTTGAACCTAAAATAGTGAATAAAGCATGCAAAGATGAACATTGGATGAATTCAATAGAAGAAGAAATTATGTAGATTGAGAAAAATTAGACTTGGGAATCGGTCCCTAGATTGACAATTAAGAACATGATTGGAACTAAGTGGGTATTGATAAAAAGGTTGAATGAGAATGGAGAAATGGTAAGAAATAAGGAAAAACTTGTGTGTAAGGGTTACTCACAGGTAGAAGGAATAGATTTTGAGGAGACATTTGCTCTTGTGGCTAGGATGGAAGCTATTAGGATGTTTTTGGTATTTGCAACACATAAGGACTTTAAATTTTATCAAATTGATGTGAAGTCTGCTTTTCTGAATGGTGAGTTGGAAGAAGAGGTTTATATGGAACAACCAAAAGGATTTTAGTTATCATATCAATCGGATATGGTGTGTAAATTGAAGAAAGCATTATATGGATTGAAGCAAGCTCCTAGAGCTTGGTATGCAAGATTGGACAAATATTTGACACAACAAGGATTCAGTAAAGGCACCACATACAATAATCTTTACTTCAAAATTGAGGAAGACAAGATCTTGATAGTGGTTGTGTATGTGGATGATATTATCTTTAGAGGAAATGAAACTATGTGTAAGAAATTTGATATAAAGATGTAGAAAGAGTTTGAAATGTCAATGTTTGGAGAGATGGATTTCTTCCTTGGGCTACAAATCAATCAAATAGAAAAGGGATCTTTATTTCAAAATAAAAGTATTTCAAAGAGATGTTGAAGAAGTTTAGAATGGATGACTTCAAATCGATATGCACTCCTATGGTGATTGGTTGTAAATTAAACAAAGATGATGATTCACCTAAGGTTGATCAAAGCAAATATAGATATATGATTGGTGGACTGCTATATCTAATTGTTACTAGACTGAATATCATGCATGCAATTTATCTTGTGGCTAGATTTCAAGATCCTAAAGAAACACATGTTGTAGTTGCAAAGAGGATATTTAGATATTTAAAAGGCATTATGGATTATGGTTTGTGGTATCCTAAGGATACTGATTTCACATTAAGTGCTTATACAGATGTAGATTGGGCTGGTTGTGTTGATTACAAGAAAAGTACAAGTGGTGGTGCATTCTTTTTTGGATGTAGATTGGTGTCATGGTTGAGTAAGAAGCAAGATTTAGTTTCTTTATCTACTACAAAGGCTGAGTATATTGCAACAACCCCATTTTGTACACAAGTTTTATGGATGATATAGACATTGAAGGATATCAAAGTAGTGTATGATGAGCTTATATCTATCCTTTGTGATAATACAAGTGAAATTAACATTTCAAATAAATCAATGATGCACTCAAGGACAAAGAATATATCTATTAGTTATCACTTTCTGAGAGAGAAAGTTATGAAGATCGAGGTGAAGCTTGAGTATGTACCTACAAAGGATCAAATTGCTAACATATTTACTAAGGCTCTTCCTAAGGATACTTTTGAGTATCTTTGAGAGAACTTGGGGGTTATTGCCCCTCCTTCATTTAACTAGATTCATATGGAGATGCATAAGTCTAGTGGATCTATGGATCTATCTCTTTTCTAGACTGATGTTAGAGGCTACCTCTTAGGGGGAGTAGGTAGTATCAGGCAGTATCATATGCTGTCATTGCTATGGAGTTGTTGAGTTGATTGGGTGTACTCCTAAGGGGGAGTATTCAAAGCAAGTATTTTGGTTCAGTTTCAAAAGGGGAGAACAATGCAAAACATTTAGTCCTTTGTCATTGATGTCAAAGGAGGAGAAAGTATCATATGAAAAAAGTTTATCCACTTAGGGGGAGATATAATCATGTGGAAAATTTGTGTATATTATCTAATCATTATTGAAAAAATAAGGAGAGAATCCTATAAGGAGGATAGAGTGCAGGAATGTCGTGTAGGCTATCTATTCTGAAAAAAAGAGGAGAGAATGTGTATGCTATCCTTGATTGATTTTCACATCTTGTGTTGCCATCAATGACAAAGGGGGAGATTGTTGCAAGTATGAATGTGTTGTCATTGATGTCAAAAATAAGTCTATTTATTGGTGTTTTCATTGATGTCAACTATGTGAAGAAGATGTGGAGGATATTGAGAAAATTGTGAAAAAGAGGATAACAGGTTGTTGCATGCATACTTGAGAATTTGAGGAAGTGTTGTGAGTACATGGAGTTTTCTCTTTTGTTGTAGCGTGTGAAGATGAGTTGGAATGTGTAATGAGCTGAGATGATGTCTCTGGTACTTGGTTTCCAAGTGCTTTTGAGAAAATTTGATAAACAGAGTAAGCAATGTTGTGCAAGTGTTCAGAGTGTGTTATGCTATTGTGCTCCGTGTTTCTTCTATGTTGATGATATGCTTGTGCGAATCTGGTATGTTGTTCAAGATTGTTAGAGGTTGTTATATTCATAATCTATGTTTTTTGGATCGTTGTACAAAGTGAGTTATTTTCAACAGTGTGTGAAATAGTTTTTTAGTGATGTTTTCTATGGCCTGGGAGAAATGTATTTGCTTTGCATTTCTTTGTAGTTTGGATTTAGGTTGTGTGGATCTAGGAACTATCCTATATTGTTTGTATCCTTCTGTATTCAAGGTTTCACTTGAATTGGTACAATACAAAGTGAGTTTCATATGTTAGTATGTGAATAAGGTTTACCAATTTTCTTGAGTTGAATTATTTGTATGATGCGAGTTGTATGAAGTGTTTGATGAATCTTAAGAATTTCAAAGATTATTCTAGATCATGTTCAAGTGAATTTTGTTGTCTAGAAGTTACAAATTGATTTTAGGAAGCGTGCACTTAATGTTTATGGTGTTTTAGCACAAGTGTTGGCTGACCTTATGTTTAACACTACATTCGAGCTTATGAAAGAGTGTTGAGATGTGTTGGGGTTTATTTGGGTCCTAATTAAGGATTTATGTAGGTTTCCTTCATTTCTATCCACTGCGCGAATGTTTAGGTGCCAACCTAATTTGAATTTGTAAGTGTAAGGGATAGTTGCCGACATTGGAGAAGGTTTTTGAGGATGAGGTTGATATAAATAAGAGTGCTGATGTTGTGAGATGTAAGGGAGCAGCAAGATAGATGCGAGTAATGTGTGTAATGCGAATCTAAGCAGAGCAATGCAAATTTCAAGTATTGGATTCTTAAAGGCAGTGAGTTGAAGGTGTCTGAATCCTTTCATATAAGGCTATGAGTTTGTTGGATCATTTGTAGTGGATCCCTTGTTGCATTGAGAAAGTATTCTCTGTGTAACATTTCACTTCCGTCTTCTTGTATTTCTTTCAGTGGTAGTGAGCCTTTTTGGACAATGTGTCTTATTCTAGCAGTGAGCCCTTGTACCAGTTTTACAATTACTTATATTGTGAGCTAATCCTCGTCATAGTTTTTCCCTCATTGGGTTTTCCACACAAATCTAGTGTTCTCTTGTGTATGGTGTTATTTCAATTTCTATTATCTGCATTTCATGTTTAATCATTTTAACAAAATAAAGGTTTGATGAAAGCATGTGGATTTGATTGTGAGGGTTTTGATGTTTTAATTTTCTACAACTGATTCACCCCCCCTCCCAGTTGTCTTCAACACATGAAATGTAAATGAATGTTCATCACAAGGGATATCATTACATACAAAACAAGGTAACTCATGAGAATCATTATCCTTGGATTCTTCACAAGGTACACCAACAAAAGAACATGAACATACACGAATAGGTCTATTGTGATATGAAAGAAGAATATCATTAGAAGATCCAACATCATGGATAGGTAAAGAATCTATACCATCACTAATATCTATTACATAGTGTAGTGATAACACAACTAAAACTTCATTATGTGCATGATTGTTAGAATCATAAGCCATGAGAGAGGTAAGATCAATACAAAGCTCTCAGACTAGTGAAATGAGTGTATCTAATAGAAAAGGTTAAGCACTAACCAAATCAATGAAGGAGGGAAAATCATGTACATGATAAAATAATACCTCCATTAAAAATCCATCTCTATCCATAACATAAAAATACATGAGGACATTGGAGATGGAATGATTAATGGGCACAACATATAAAAAACATATCATAATCAACAAGACAAGAATATAGGTCAAGTAAAGGTAACCTACAACAATCCTTGATAAATGATATATCAAGAACACACAATCCAAGGGTGGGTAGGTCATATCAAATAGATACGACACAATAAAATCCTAAATCCTAATCAAGAAGTAAATAATGAAATATAGACAAGAGTGGATCTAAATCTAATCAAATATGTTATATAAGGAATGCAATTAGAAAAAGTGAATTAAAAAACCCTAATTCAAATGTGGGACAAACACTAGTTCATATAAGAATGTTGGGATCACCAAAAAATGTAATGAAAAATAATTTGTTGCTACAATTTTTCAGAGAATAAATAATAAAATAATAATTAACCTCATGATTATGAGTTGAGACTAATATCAAATAATATAATTAATATTGTCATCGGTACAAAAATAAAATAAAATAATGTAAGATACGTAGCTCTAGATTTGACACAGATATCACTATGAAAAATGTTAGAAATCAATTTGCTATGGTATCAAAAAGTACGAGGTTGTGAGATGATTGCCATTGATATGAAAATTGGGCTATGAAACTCTTTGGGTCCCTTTTTATGAGTGTGGAAGTGATCTTCATGAGTGTGAATGTGAATGTGCATGCAAAATTGAACCTAAAATCATGGATTTGGATTGGCTAAAATTTGATGACTAAATGTCATCCACCTTAACTTTTTGATGTCTAAATCATAGCAAGGAACTGGTGGTGTTTACAAACATCTTTAAAGAATTTATTATTGTGAGGGTTGTGTTCTCTTTAGTCAAATTCCTAGGTGGATTGATTCAAAGACGATAAAATAAGGTTGAGGTCAACAAACAAGCATATAATTTACTCTTAGGATGATGATGTGATGTTAATGTAACAATTTCTTATCCTTTGCAATAGACTTCTAGATGTGTTCAATAGATTCCTAGATAACTTTCCCATATGAAAGTAAACTAGGGTTAGTCTTTAAATTTACTAGCAATTTTAAATAATTCATGCTTTAGTCATCTCATAACAACTTATAAGGAAAGTGTGACAATGTTTCAATTTTTAGATTGAGAGTTCAAATCAAGAACTATAGAAATGACCCAAGCCAATTCCACATTTGCAGATTTAATCTAGGGTAGCAAACAATAAATTTAGGGATAAGATCAATTTTAAGGGATGAGTAATGATGAGACAAAGATAAGATAACATTATATGACAACTTCCACATGCAATCCACTATCTTATGTACTAGTTAATATATAAAAGACAACTTAATCACTGTCTATCCAAAACCTAAAAAAGACATAGATAATAGAAATTCTCATGATAAGACACCTTAGAAGCATTATGGATTAAAAGTTCTCATAATAAGACACTTCCAAGTATTAATAGAACAAAAAAACAAAGACTCATGGATGTGGAAACTATTGCCAATGTACCACCTACACAAAACCATTATTATCACCCCTACATAAGAGTCAATGCTTGAATTTTAAGATTTAGGGTTTAAATCAACAACAATAGAAATGACCCAAGCGAATTCCACACATGTGGATTTAGTCTAGGACAACAAACAATAAATTTATAGATCAAGATAAGTTTTAAGGGATGAGTAATGATCAGATCAAGATAGAATAACATTATATGACAACTTCCACATACAATCTACTATATTACATACTAGTTAATATATAAAAGACAACAAGATAAAATAACATTATATGACAACTTACACATACAATCAACTATATTAAAAGCACCAACCAAAAAGGCCAAAAAAAAGGGGAAGAGAGAGACTAGGAACTGCCGCCAATGTACCACCTACACAAAACCATGATTATTACCCCTACGTAGGAGACTGGAGTTAGATGTACGTATAAATACCTAGGTAATCCTTCCCTCTTTTTTTTTGTGATTTTTTTTTGTTTTGTTTGGATGGTTATGCAGATGTTGGCAGTGGCCTCTGCAACCATTCCAACCACCTTGCTACTCCAAAAGGTTTCTTCTTTACAGCTTCGCAGGTACATCTGAATTTTCTCTTCTATTATGATTTATAAATTTAAGTCGTTCACAATTAATTTTTCTTTCCTTATGGCATGCTTTCAGTCCTGTATGGGACAAGCTCTGATTACTCTTTTAAGACTCGCAAATATGAAAAGTTGTAGGAATGTGTCTCATGGCAGCTACACAATGTTTTTATCCGTCTCATCCCTTATACATTGGGAAACTGGATTACCTTCTTAAGAATGGTAAATACGGGTATTTGTTGGAATGTACCCCATGATAGTTTTGCTGCACATTTTCATTTTTTCCTTATCTTTTAGGTTTTGGGAAATAGAACCTTTGGTAAGATTTCTGCGAACCAGTATTCTCCACCAGTGGGACTTCGCTTTCTTCTGTTAAACCCTTTTTATATGTCTTCTGGAAGAATAGGCAGAGATATCAAAGAGATTTTGAACCTGGGTCATTGTCTTATGACTACTCTCCATTATCATTATATCATAAGCCCTTCTAGTAATTTGTTCTCCCTTCTAGATAAGCGTTTTATTTGATTAGTTAGAGTTGGGCTACTAGTTTTCAAGGAGGAAAAGGTTATTCAGAGAGGAATATTGGGATAACAGTTCAGCCCAGTGGAGTGTTCCATTTAAGTAAATCATATGTTTGGGTTTGTGGAATACTATAAACTTATGAAATTCCACTAGAGAGGACGATTGGGCATGTGGGGGAATTGTTGAATTGAAACAGAGGAAATGATCTTGTTTGCTTGATTATGCTATAGAGCCCGTCAAATACCTGTCTCCAATATGAATTATGCAAACTTATTAAACAGGGCTGTATATTTACTTAATTATTTATCTTTTTAAAATTAGTTTTATTATAAGTAAGTTGTTTTGGTTGCCAAGAGTTAAAACCGAAATAAATTATGTGTTCCTGGCATACAAATATGGAAAGGAGCGACTTATTATAAAATGTAGATTGATTTTTTTTAATTAGTGCTATTATCAACTTTGTTTGGTTAATTCTGGGTGAACTTATGCTATTGATGTGGCTTATGCTTGAATGCACCTCATAATCATTACACCACAGGCACAACCTATCCACCTTTCCGGTAGCTGCAGAGTTATGGTTTACCTTATTTGCAGTTAGAGATTTTTGAACCTGCGTTGAACACTTCTGAGTGCTCCAGTTACCATTATATCCCAACCCCTTGAACATAACGAATATAATTTTTAAAATTATTAGTATATGCATGAGTTTTTAATGCGGTAAATAGAAAAGTTCAACGGTGGTAGGGAGTCGGGACTATGTCTTCAGGCCTAGATCACCTTCAGGCACAATGATAGAGAAGCTCCATGCCGTATGATGAAGTGTAATTTATGCTCAGAAAGCTGCCATGGAAGATTTAGGTTCAGAAGCTACGTCTGAGTGGTTTCTATCCAGCCAAATGTGTCAGGGACTTGCATCCAACCTTATCAGGGTGCAGCTCACGTTAACATGATTGCTTTAACATAGGGAGCATGCTCACTGGGGCTTGTACTGAGGTCATTATCATGGCAATCACTTTGCCTTTCCATCAGAGGATGCCTCGGTGTACACTATCCTATACTTAATTAATCTGGCCTATTGTTAGTCCCTTATTCTAATTCCCTAAGTTGCCGAATCGGGTAAGGGTACGTGGGTACGGGTATGGGTATGGTACGCCGGTACGACATTTTTTTTTTGTTTTTGGGTGGGTACGTTTGAGTACGTCTGTACATAAAACATATAAAAATCATAGATATAGACATATTTGCAGCCTAGAAAGTAAAAACAAGAATTAAATTTAGAATACCACATATCATGCATATGCTAAACAGTTGTTAGAACTACCATAAATATAACAAATCTGAAATACAATTATACTAAATTACTTTGATATCAAATTTTCAGAACTTGAATGTTAAGATAGGTATATAATTATATTGAATTCATTGTTCATTGGTTCAACATTCAAAACAAAGTAATACTATTAACAATAGGCATCATATGGCTCATCAAGAAGATTAAGATCAACATCATCATTGACATTAGATGATGTAGGTAAATAAGTAGAACCACATGCAGCCCCACTAGCACTCTCATTGGAAGCATGCTGGGTATCCGACTCCACAGAAAGTAAAGATTGTGTGGCAGCTGAAAAATCCAAATCAGTTCGCTCTGGATCTACATCCCACAACCTCGTGCCTCCTTCCTTATACTCGTTCTTTTTATGAGTAAGAAGGCGCAAGTTGGAATGCACATAAACAAGCTCTTCCGCCTTACTTGCTGCCAATCGGTTGCGTTTCACTGAGTGGATAAAGGAGTATGTACTCCAATTTCGCTCAGCTGAAGAGGAACTAGCAACCTATTGAAACAAAGTGAGAGGAACTTACAATTATAAAATTGTAAATCAAGCTTTAAATTTGAAGTTAACCATTTTATTATTTTTAAAATAGTAAACAATATAAATTTAGAGAGTGCAATAAAACTAAGTAACTTACTTGCGATAAAACTTTGATCGCAAGAGCTTGGAGATGTGGTGTTGTAAAGCCATTGATATACCACCAAGAATGAGCATCCATCCTATACTTGTCAATTGAAGCACCAATACTTTGATTTTCGCCGGCTACAAAATCAGCAAACTCAGCTCTAACTAAATACTCCGTTTCTTGATCGGGGAAGAGTCTACTAAGTGCTGTCCTACACCCAACACCAACTTCTAGATCTGAATATGGTTGCACTCTTGATGGCAAAGCAAGAATCTCATCACTATAAAACTTGGGAGTCAATGCAAATGCAAGAAGATGTAGTGGGGTGGTCATTTTGTTCCACCGCTCAACGCAAATTGTTTGCACCTCTTTGAAGAAAGTTTCTTCGGGATCTTGCTCTTTTTCGTTGATGACAATTTTCATTTGCTCGATCATTGTATCAATGCCATCATATACCTCTCCCAAACATGGCTTATCCATGTCAGTAAAACGGATCATACTCATGATGGGCTTAGTGAATCTAAGAAGATATTCTGCTCGTTCCCACCAAGTGTCATCTAGGATCATCCGTTTTACATTTGTTGCCCTTTCAGTATTGGATTGCCTCCATAGGGACCAACTTTGACTGATAACCATGCTAGAAAGTGCCCCTCGCACCTTCACAAGTCGCCTCAAGACAATCGTGTTTGATGCAAATCTGGTTTCGGCAACCTATTCAAAAATTTAAAATTAAAATTAAAATATAAAGAAGGCATTCTTGAGTTTAAAAAATAAATTAGTAATTAGTAATTACTAAAGTGAAATGTAAAATTTAAAAGTTGAAGTGTTTCAATTACCTTCAACAACTCCAACACTGAAAATGATCTAAAAATGGCCTGTGACATTTGATGGTTTATGATGAACATTTGGATCTCTTCAGCTTCAGCATACATTTGTTTGATCCAATTTATTTTCGCACCCAACTTTTGTAGCATGAGGTTGAGAGAGTGAACAGCACAAGGTGTCCAAAATATGTGCTCAAATCGTGTCTCAATCAACATACCTACAGCTCTACAATTCTTTGCGTTGTCTGTTATTACTTGGACAACATTTTTAGGACCCACATCCTAAATGCACTGTATAAGGATGTTAGCAATAAATTGTGCATCCTTCACTTGTCCTTCACAATCCATGGCTTTCAAAAACATTGCCCCTTTAGGGCACACTGCAATCACATTGATTAATGGCCGGTTTTTGGCATCCTTCCATCCATCAGAAACAATTGACACCTCTGTTTTTTTCCATGAATTTCTAATGGGAGCCAATGCATTGTTTATGCCTTTTACCTCCTTTGCTAGTAAGGTGGTACGCACCTTCTCATAACCTGGCTCTATGTACCCTTGTGGACAGTCACTTGCCTTTCTCAACATATCCTGCCAATATGGTGATCTTACAACATTAAATGCCAAACCGTTTGCATATAGACATCTTGAAATGGCTTGATCTGCAAGCTATCTAGCTTCAAGCTTAAATGCTCTTTCTAATGGCCCCTTGCTTCTCTTCACACCAACAGGATCTTCACTTCTACCCAAAAATGGGTGGCTCTCTACAACATTAGCAAAGTCACTATGTGTTGGAGAAGGAGGAGGCCTCTTTGATCCCCTTCCACTTCCTCTTCCTCTCAACAAAGGATGGTTTGTGGCACGACCAAGTCTTGCATCTGCTTCCTCTTGCTCTTTAATATATGCTGCTACTTTGTCAGGATGCAACTCTTTACCATTTTCTCTTGTACATACTGCAATTCCTTGTTTAGGAATGGCACATAAATGGCATTTCACACGACTGTATGAGCTAGTATACTGAACTTTACAATGATTGCATATCCAAACAAATGTTCCTCCCCCTTTCACTTGTTATATCATTTGCACATGTTTCCATAAAGGTGAATTTGGGTCGGTTTTAAAGGTGGGTTGAGCAGTAGAAGTAGAACTGGTTGCCATTATGCAGCTACAAAAAATAAAAAAAACAATTATTGAACAATAAATGTTAAATAGTAAACTGCAGTTAGTAAGACTACTATCAATATATTCAAATTTGAATTTCGATTACACTTCTATAATTTACAATTTACAATTTTGAAGTCTAGTATATTTAATTTGATTATATTAATTTATTAGTAATGTAATATATTATTATTTATTATTAATATAAATTAAATTAAATAATAAGTAATAACTAAAATATAGATATTATTAATTAAAATAATAAATAAAGACTTAGAATTATTAAGTTATTAATATTTTAACAATAAAATAATAATAGATAATTCTTAATAGATTAATAGATTAATAAAAAATAAAAAATTAATAATTTAATAGTTAATTAATAATAATACTAAATAGTTAATAATTAATTTCAAATGATTCAAATTTCATTCATATTAAAAAACTTTAAAACAATTATAAATTCTTAGGAAATATCAAATATATTATAATATATATATATATATATTTTTATATTGATGAGTACTACCAAATAAGGGGGTAGCTCCCAAATACAGTAGTGACTTTAGGCAGTAGAATGCCATAAACAACCCAGAAAGTTGACTCCTAGCTAGACATTCCTAAACATTCATAAGCTGATAGATTGTTGCCATACGATTCCCCATCCTGACCAGCTTGTTGAGACTGCCCTCCCCCAACCAGCAGAGATCAGAGTCCATGTATCTTGCAAATGCCGCCAAGTCCCCATTCCTGACTCCCATTCGGAAGACCTCCCATGTGTTGGACATGAAGTTGAGAAGAGCCTCATGCTTGGAATTGCCCGTATCACCGTTGTTACCTTCATCATCGCTCAGAATGGCAGGATCAAAGTATACTCTGAGAAGACTGACCCAACCTTCCGTCCTTAGCTCCAAAGTAGCATTTGCAATAGCATGAATGTAGATCGGCACCACGAGCTTGTCTAATCGTGCCACCACACATTCTCTGGACTCAGTGATGTCCACCAAAACTCCAATCAAAACCTCGAGCAGCTTCCCGTCACACCAATGTTGATTTACACTCAGAAGGGAGGAAAGCAGATCAACAATAGCATTTAGTATTTCCTGATTTTGGACTAGGAACAAACGCCTACACTGGGCTGGGAGAGTTTCCGAAGCACACTGGCAGAGAACCCCGAATTGAAAAACCATGCTTGTTTTGCACCCCACACACCAAGACATCTGCTTATTATTAGCTAAATAGTGAAATATATTATAAAATAAAATAAAAATTTATAAACAATAATAAACCTATGAATTTATAATATAATCTATATAATTTTAATTTTTTAATCTTTCATTTATTAACATTACAAACTTTGTAAACAAATATAAATGAAAAAAAAAAAAAACCTGGAGCTGCGTCAATGGAGGATTTCGTGCACAGCTTGCAACCTCACGCTGCCGCGTCAATGGAAACCACGCGTCAATGGAGACCAGGAGTTTTTGTAGCCGCGTCAATGGAAACCACGCCTCACGCTGCCTGCAACCACTCCTCACGTGTTCCTCGCCTTCCTGCAACTAGTTGCAACCAATGGCGACGCTGTCTGGAGAAGCCAACAACAAGCGAAGGTCTAGATAAAATCGACTGCCTTAGGTTTTTCACTTAGAAGAAGAAAACGATAAAACGGTAGCTAAAGACGAGAAATGAATAATTTAGGGTTTATTCATTTTCTATTTCATTTGAAAACGTTGCCAAAAGGTTTCGATGTTTCCGCCAAACGCCTCGAAAGCCCCGCAAAAAACGCCACGTCATTTTAAAAACGTTTAGATTCGCCAAAAAATTGTGATCCGTTTCAGACGTCAAAAAATCCAACTCCTGGTCGCTTCCGCAGGGATTCCAACATGTATCCGTTTCAACATGTCCCGTACCTGGATACGGCAGATAAAATAGACGATTCCGATAACTTAGCTAATTCCCATATTTGTGTTTGTGAATTGGGTATTTTTACTTTAAAAAAAAAAAAAAGTCCATTGAGACGAGGAGAGCCATCATAATTGGCAATAGACACCAAATAATAATAACTTAGTAGTTTTAATTACAGGCTTTAAATGCACCACTCCAGAATTTAACCTTGAAGTATGGAATTGCTGTTGGGACTTGGGAGCATGCTACTTAGCTGCATGTTCTGAATGTTTTAAAAAACTTCAGTACGGCTAAACAGAACAGAATTTTAAAATGACTTCATCATCCCCAAACTAGAGACTATTGAGTGGGGTTTGGAGTTTTATCTGAACCAGCACTTTGTTGGTTTCATTTTTTTCTATGTTGCCCGTTCTGGTACTGGATAGCATCATATAAAGACTTTATAAACAACAAAACTACCATAAACTTGAATGTCATTTAAAACATGCATGATTAATGTTCATCATCCAAACTTTAAGTTCAATATTAAAATAATAATATCAAGTTCAACACTTTTAATTATCAAATGGATTTTCTAAATCATCAGCGTCATCATCATCATTGACATTAGATGATGTAGGAACTTTAGATGAACCACAAGCAGCGCCAATGGCACTGCCAGTGCCATTTGCACAAAAAGTGTGCTGGCTTTCGGAATCCTCATATGCAATATGCTAGGAAGTGGAAGCATCCAAATCTATATGCTCTGGCTCTATATTCCACAATTTTGTGTCCCCTTCCTTGTAGTCATGTTGTTTGTGTGAAAGGATACCCAAGTTGGAATGCACGTATACTAAGTTCTTTGCTCTTTTGGAGTGCAGCCTATTGCGCTTTACTAAGTGGATGAAAGAATATGTGCTCCAATTCCTCTTAGATGCAGATGAACTAGCAACCTATGAAAACAAAGTAAACAATTAAAGTTATACATTATATTTAATAAAACTATAAGGACTAAAAAATAAAAAAATTGATTACGAGGGGTCGCAGGTGTTGGAAGAATTGGCCATGGAAGTACCACCAACTATGAGCATCCTTCTTAAACCTATCATGAAGAGCCTCAATACTTTGACCATTTGAGTGCACAAAATCAATGAACTTGTTCGTGATTACATCTTGCAATTCTGTTTTAGAGAAGTATCTATGGAATGCTGTCTTGTACCCTTTAACCACTTCAAAATCTCTATATGTAGGAAGCCTTCTTGGCATAAAGAGAATCTCAGCACTGTAGTAATTTGGAGTCAATGCGAAGGCAATAAGATGTAATGGAGTGGTCATTTTGTTCTATCTTTCCTCAACAATTGCATGCACTTATTTGAAGAAAGTCTCTTTAGGGTCTTACACTTTCGCATTTATGATGCTCTTCATCTTCTCAAGCATTGAGTCAATGCCATCATATATTTTTCTAATGCAAGGCTTGTCCATGTTAGTATAGTGAATCATGCTCAAAATGGGCTTGGTGAAGCTAAGGAGATACTCCACACGATCCCACCATGAGTCATCTAATATCATTTGCTTAATTTTTCTTGCCTTGTCAGAGTTGCTTTGCCGCCATATAGACCAATTTTGGCTAATCACCATGCAGAAAGCGCCTCTCTAACTTTCACAAGTCGTCTCAAGACGATTGTGTTAGAGGCAAAATGGGTCTCTGCAACCTATAAAAAATACAAAATAAAATAATTAAAATTTAAAAACAAACTTAAAAAATTAAAGGAGAATTAGAATACACAATCAAATTATGAAAATGTAAAATTTTATGCAACTTCACTTACCTTCAATAGCTCCAATTTTGAAAATGCTGAAAATGCCTTGAGACATGTGGTGGTTGGTGATGAACATTTGGATGTCCTCAACCTTTGAATACAACTCTTTGACCCAACCAATTTTATTCCCAATCTTTTGTAGCATAAGATTGAGAGAGTGGACTGCACAAGGTGTCCAAAAGATACATGAATATTGTTCCTCAACCAACAAATCGACAGCTCTACAATTCTTTACATTGTCCGTTACTACTTGAACAACGTTATGGGGACCCACTTCCTCAATGGCTGTGATGAGAATATTAGCAATAAATTGGCCATCTTTCACTTGCCCCTCACAATCAACAACTTTCAAAAACATTGCCTCTTTAGGGGACATCGCTATGACATTGATCAAGGGCCAATTTTTTGCATCTTTCCACCCATCTGAAACAATGGATACACCTGTCTCAACCCATGAATCCCTTTGGGCTGCAATGCATCTTCAATGTTCTTGACCTCTTTTTCCAATAAGGTGCCACACACCTTCTCATAACTTGGGCCCTTGTACCCTTTTGGAGCTTCATTAATTGTTTTCAACATCTCTTTTCAATATGGAGAGCAAACAACATTAAAAGACTATCCATTTGCATAAATACATCTTGCTACATGTTGGTCGGCAATGTCTCGACTCTCATTTTGAAATGCACTTTCCAAAGGTCCCTTTGGTTTTTTGCTTGTAATGAGTTGTTCACTTTGAGGATGAGAAGTGGCAAAAAATGGATGGTTTTCTACCACAACATTGGGACTAGATGCGGGCTGCATTCTCTTTGATCTTTTTTTATTAAGGGTGACTTGATTTATGACCTGCTCGTTCATTTGCTTGTTCTTGCTCCATAATATATCCTATCACTGTTTTTGATGGCACAACTACACCATTCTTTCTAGGGCATGGTTTGATGCCTTGTCTAGGTGTTCCACACAAATGAGCTTTAACTTGACTATATGAACTAGAATATCTAACATCACACCTATTGCAAATCCAAACGTAACCCCCACCACCTGAATGTGTTGCATCATTTGAACATATTTCCATGGAGGAGATTTTGGATTTGTTTTGAATTTACATTGAGTTGTGGAGCTAGAATTAGTTGTCATTGTGATTCCTATGGCAATAAATTTTGTAAACAACACATTCAAAACAAAAACAAAAAATTGAACACAAAAAATAGATATACAAAACTTAGCTCTTTTGAATCCTTGATACATTCCTAGAAGAAAGGAAAAAAATATAGATAAACAAAGCAAAAAGATTGTTTCTTATTTGTAAAACAAAAATGGAAGAAAAAAATTGATAGAAACTTACCTCTTTGCGAAAAATTCCTTCTATGATCTTCTTGGCAGCCAATAAACACTTGTAAATGCGTAGAAATGACAAGGCAATCGATGTAGAACCTTCAAAGATCAATCTTCAACTCTCTTTGTTGATCCAACAAGCAAAAAAAAATGTTTAGCCTCTTGGAATGATATTTGTTGTTTGCAAAATAAATGATATAAAATGGACTTGTTTTGGTGTTTAATGTGTTTTGGAAGTCAATATTAGGGTTCATTTGGGTGCTTGGTCAAATCAATTGAATAAATTGATTAAAAAAAACAATTTTTTTTTTTGAAAAAGCGTCAAAAATAGATGCGGTTGGGATGGGTTCGTCTAGGGTTGGCCTGGATCTGCTCGAGTTCGTCCCAGGTTCACCCAAGGCAAACTAGGTGGCCTTTGGTCGCCCCCGGCCTGGACCCTTAGGTGAATTGGACTGGTACTTGGATCTGGTTTGAACCAAACTAGGATCTAGTCGGTTCCCTGTAGGATCCGATAACAAAGGTTTTTTCTCTCATCTTCAAGGTCCCTGAAAAAGTTGTATTCTGTTTGTACCTAGTGGCTTTAGGGCTATGAAATGCACAAGTTAGAGTTGTCGCCAATGTGAATAGCATGAAGTTAACATAGAGAATTACACAGGATAACATACCTTTGTTGATTGCTTAGTGATCTTTTTTTGGTACCTCATAAGTCTCAATACTTTTTCTTTCTTCCTACAATGTGGTGTACTTTATATCTCTAAGTTCTCCATAAGGTTTTGCAGGTACTTGATAACATTCTTTGCCAAATGACAAATATCTAGTGGTACACGGGGACACGTCCCCTGGGGTTTTGGCCCTCGTACCCGTCCCAGGGACATTCCGGGGACACCTTGGGGACGTTTCCCAGGCGTCCCAAAATGTTTTTTTTTTTGAGGACGTTTCGGATTGAAGGGGACGTCTCGGGGACGGCAAGAGGACGGCCAACTGTCCCCTTTTTTCCAGCCACTTTTTGCATAAAGAAAAAGCTCTGAAATTAAATGTTGAATAGTATGCTGGTATGAGTCTGATATAGCTTTGGAAATACGCTGTATAGGTCCAAAAAGCAAGATAATCACTAAGAAATCACAACCAACTCACTCCCAGCTTGCCAATACTGAACATAGGTTGTGAATATCAACTCCAAGTACATTCAAACTTCACCCAAACACCCTTGAAGGAGTATACATCAATTTGGAAACTGTATTTCATTCATTTGCAGGTCTGTTATGAAACTTCAAATGTATCAAAGAGAACAGGTCCCACTTATAGATTTCAAATTACTACAAATATACTTGCTGATTTATAATTGATATGCAATGAACAGTCAATATGAAACCCTATGATAGTGATTGCATTCAGATTTGAATAGTTTATGCTCACATACTGTGTCACCGCATTCGCCGAATTTTTGGCTTTAGATTCGAAATTCGGCGAATGTGCAAAGCCCTAATAATATTTGTTTAAATTCGTCAAAAATTCGTATGGACAAGGCGCCAATATTTTTTCCCTCCGGTAGGGGTCTTGCAAAAACACCTTGGTTGAGTTGTGTAAGTGCGCTGTATCGGATTTTACTGCCAGTGTTGATCCCTCTCACACCTCTGCACTCTCACGCTTCTGTCGTCAATGGTGGTAAACATGTCTATTTGGGCAATTGTATTAATGACCAGGGCTGCAGGTTATCTGGTTAACGAATAGCAAGCTTTTTCACGGCAACGCTCGGGGTCCTCCCAAAGCCACTATAGGCCGTAATTCCTTGCTGGACAAGAACATAGAGGAGCATCGGCTTGTTCGTGTGGCCTTGATGACATTCTTTGCTCCCACAAGTCAGAATAATGGATTCCGCCATTCGTCGACATCTCGACATTCCGCAGTCCCTTGCCTTTGCTCGACCACCTATCGGCTTTCCTCATTGTTTTATGCCTATGATGACTTATTTTAAAATAAATAAAACTATTGATATATTGTTTATATTTAAAAATAAATTAAATTATGGATATATTATTTTTATTTTTTATTTTTATTATTTTATTAATATAAATATATATAAATAAAATTACATATTTATTATATTATATTAATATATTTTTAATATTTATATATTTTAATACATAATATTTATTATATTATGTTTTTATATATAATATATTATTTTTATTTCTATTTATTTATCTATTTTATTAATGAAAATATAAAAATAAATTTAAAAATAATATATATAAATATAATATTATTAAATTTTTTATTTATATTATATAAATATTTATAGATTTGTATATATATAGATACACAAACCTCCTATGGGAAAATAAAATAAAAATGTCATACCCAAACTTTATTATTTAGTAATGTATTACTTATATTTATAAAAAAAAACAAAAAAAATAAAAAATTACATAAGGCGAATTTAATCCGAATTTTTCCCTTGCCAAATTTCATCCCAATTTCAATGTTGCCGAACTCGAATTCGAATTCAAACCTGGTGACTTAGCTCACATACATGAAGTATAAATATTGATATGGCTGGAAATGAAAAAATTGGACTCTCATATGTAAGTAATCAACAATTATGAAATCTTAAGGTGCTAAATACACTAAAATCTCAACTTGTAACCCTCTAAAGGCTAATTTTATTTTATTTTGCAATAACCAGAACAATTAAATTGACTGATATACAAGTTGGAAACACAATTTCAGACTTACAACAATTAGAAATTTCACTCATAGTAGATCAATGACTGAAAAGGCTGATGGTATAGCTATCACACACCCAAGAAACCTTGTGAACAGCAAGAATGGCTGCTGGATATGACTGAAACAAAGTTATAACAACAGCAATAATCTTCCCACCATGTAGATCACCTAGTATGACAAGGCAGCTGGCTGGTATAGGGCTCCAGATGATTGACTGTTTGACTCTATAATGTATATGTCAATATGATTAGTGATTACATTTGCAACTTTATCAATGTTCATTGTTATGATTATTGTTACTCATATGAATATCTGAAATTTGAAATTTCCCTATATTTTTATATATAGCTGTCCCTTTTGTTGTCCCCTGCCGTCCCCAAAAATCCCCTAAAAAAATCCCGTCCCCGAAATGCGTTCTATTCATGCTCATTGGGAAATTCAATGTTGAATGCTTTGACTTTGCTGACATTGGGAAATTCCATGCTCATTCCATATCATGGCTGCTATCAAATGTTATATACCATTCCTCGACATTTTGATAGGGGGAGCTGTGAGTTCACTGTTAATATTGAATAATGGTAAAGCAAACATAGAAAAGAAAAAAACTAAACCATGATTGCAGAGAATAACACAAATGACAAATATTATTGGTTTGATTCTTTAGGGTTATTTTCATATTTACATTGTAGTGGCTTATAAAGCCAATATATTCCCATGCTAACTTATTACGGGAATGTAACTTCCCAACTAACTTAACTACTAACAAATTAAAGTAACTCATTTAATTTATTTATTATCTACTAACATTCTAATTTATTTATTATTTATCTATTTTATAATCTAACTATTGATGTAATATTCCAACATTTCCCCCTTATTACATCAGTCCAAGCAAAGGGCGGAACATTGCAAGGACTGAACACAACAGCGGCATAGCCCTTCAGAAGACTTTGATGAAGCATCTCCACCAATTCTCCTCGCTGATCCAAGGAACACCAAATTGAGCTCATCAGCTATAATGTTCCCTTTTGGTAAATTCCTGGTTTCAGGCCTGTAAAACAATAATAATCACTAAAAACTGATATTAGTAATAACATATATCAACTTTACAGTTTACGGTAATATTCAAATTAATACATAAAATAGTATAATATTGAGAGCAATACATCATAGCTAAAACATCATAATAGTTAGGTCTATAGTTCATGGCATCATTAATATTTGAACTCAAAATATCTTAAGTCTTAACATCATTAATGATTATTCCAAGGCATATTCTTATAGCCAATCATATTAGGAATTCACAAGAAATGTTTGCAATTGCAATCTCAAGGATGGTTGTCCTTGTATTGCGAGAGCATGGGTGGATCCTTGTCCATCCATTTCGGGGTGGTGTACTTGAGGAGACCCTCAAGCCCAAGAGCACTCATCCGCCTCTTGGCCCACAAACATGGCAGGATCTTAGGTCCACTCCATCCCTCAGTCCACCTTGTTAATGTGTTAGCAGCTTCGGTAGCTCCTTCCAGCTCAGCTCCTTCATGGAAACACAAATTGAATGATGGCCGTTGGCTATTCAATTTACATTTATTATTGTTTATCTTCACATTGTATGGCCGACATGAGAAGATACGAATTCATCTTGATCTGTTATTAGAAAAACATTTAATATGTGTTTATTATTTGGAGCCGACTTCATCTCCTTGGGATACGATTTCTTAAAGGTGGCCGACCTCTTGTGAAGAGGTGTGAACTTCCATTCAGGCCGACATATAACATTTATCAAGGCCGACCTCAAATGAAGAAGATACGCGATTTCATGGAGGCCGACATGGAGGTTTTGAAGGGACGCATCTCTCCCATTCATTTGTATATATTCATTGTGATTCGTCCATTGCATTCACCATATATTTTCCAGTTCGGTTATTTACACAAGTGCGAATCTGATTAAGTGTTAATATATTATCTGATCAAGTGCGGATCTGAGCAAGTACGAATCCAAATCAGTTCGATTATCTCAATTCAGTTCAGTCATTCACAGAAGTGCGAATATACTTGAGTTCACTTATTTGTTATGCAGTGCAAAGATCATCTTGTGAGCAGAAAAAGAAAGTGCGAATCACCCTCATCTCCTTGTGCGAATTCTTGCTAGCAGATTGTGAACTTTGCAAGTGTGGATATTATATAAGTGTGAACTTCATGCTGTGCAGATAATATACAAGTGCGAACTTCATACTGTCCAGACATCATACAAGTGCGAACTTCCTACAGTACATAGTATTTTCCAGGTGCGAATTCTGTAGGTGTTCATTTCAGTCAATTCAAATATTGCCAGGTGCGAATTTCTGTTCTCTGTCAAAGTGTGAAGTTCTTCCAGTCCTACAAGATCAGATTGTGAATTGATCTCAGGGCAAGTTGTGAACTATCCTAGAACAGAATTTGAAGAGCCAACTTGTTATCTACCTGGTATTGAATATTGGTCTTGTGTTAGACCTAATTGTAAAGAGAAGTGTTGCCATTATTTATATATAAAAGAGAGATCTTTGTTGCTGGGTTTTTCTCCCTCAAGAGGAGGGTTTTCCCAGGGTATCTGTTGTGTTGTTTTGTCTGATTTTGAATTATTTTCTGTGCATTTAAATCTGATCACCTAAAACTAACATGGTATCAGAGCGGGTTTGAGGATTGTGACCAGATTATTGCCAATCTGCATACCTTCTGTTGCTCACTCATCTCACTCAGCCAAGATGGTGAATGGTTTGAAGGTTGAAGATAGACTCGAAGGAGTATCCAACTTCACTTCATGGAGATTTAGGATCATGCTCACCTTGCGTGAAAATGATTTGGGTGACTTCGTGGAGCCTAGCATTTCTGAACCTGAGGAGGCAGAAGAAAAGAAGGAGTGGCTGAAGAAAGACATCAAAGCAATGAAGATTCTGGTTGACTCAGTCAAGGATCATATTGTTCCTATCATTTCTAAGTTGAAGACAGCGAGAGATATGCTCAAGACCTTGGAAGAGATGTACGAAGTCAACAATACTAGCCGAGCCCTTGCACTAAAGCATCAATTGCATCATGTGAAGATGTCTAAGGGAGAATCTGTTACTGCATACTTCATGAGGATTTCAAATTTAAGAGACCAGCTCTCAATGATTGGGAATATAGTTGATGACAAGGATTTAACTATGCTTGCCCTCAATGGGCTGCCTTTGTCTTGGGAATCGTTCATTCAAGGAATCAGTGCTAGATCGAAACTACCTAAGTTTGATCGCCTAAGATCTGAATGCATTCAAGAAGAATCAAGGTTGGTGGCAAGAGGCGTTGGTCAAAGTTCAAAGAATGAAGACATTCATGTTCTCGCCTCCCATGTTTCAAAGAAGAAAGGAGAAGATGGAAAGAAAGGATTCTTCAAAAGGAATCGGGACAAGGGAAATAATGATGCACCTCCATCCAAGAAGAAGAGGGATATGTCCAAGATACAATGCTTTAGATGTGATGAGTTTGGGCACTTCGCCAAGGATTGCCCAACTAGGCCTAATCAGCATGCTTCATTTGCGGATAGGAATAAGTCCTCTCCTCAGAAGGACTCTAGAGAATTTCTATTTTGAATCATGGGCCTGTGTTCAAGCCGTAAAAGTTGTGTATTGATCTGTGCCTAAAATCAACGTATCTTGCAAAATAGATAAGTATTCTTTGTTTGTTAAGTCGTATCTTTTATTTTGGATCTTGTGTGATTAGTATAAGGAGATTGTTATTTCTCTTGAATTGTGATTTCTAGGATTATCCATTGTGAGTTGATTCATACTAATCATGTAGATCCTTGAAGTATGACTTTGAGATGAAATAAAGAAAAGAGAAGAGATTTGCATTTTCGTTGTGATAGGTTGATCACATCGATATCCTTCTCCATTGCATGCTTTGTGATAGAACCTTGAACTCTTGAGAGAGTTGGTTCTACATACTAACCGCTTAATGCATTCAAGAAATCTGTAGTTGTGCAGATCATTCTTTTGTTGTGCAGAGTTTGGCACTCTCGAGAGGAGTAAAAGATGAACGAAAGAGTTATATCAAAATTATATAGAGATAAGTTCTTTATCCCTTTAGTTTAATCTTTTGATATATTTCTCTTTCAGAATGATTTACTTATTCATGTTCTAACATTATGCATAAATTCCTATGTGTTCATACTATAACCTGAGATAGTAAAACTTGTATGATTCCAATCTTGATATTTCCTTGGATAATCATAAACTGTTAGTAATCTCTCCCTAAATGCCTTGTGAACAGCTAGAAGCTGGAAAGTGATGAGAGATTGCTTAAGCGATGAAAAGATTGAGGCATCTTATGAAGAAGTCATGCCAACCAAAGGAATGATCAAGCATGAAGTCACAATTTGCAGCCATGAGACTGAGTTGGTGGCTAGAGGGAGTTCACTTCCAGAAGACTTCTTTGCGAGTTCTAAAGCAGGGATCAAGAGGGAGTCCTGTAACTTACAGAGAAGAAGTGAAGGTTGCAGCATTGCAAGGCCAAGTATTTAAAGATTCAGAGGGAGCCTACTGAACCTATAGAAGATGGTTGTCTTGCAGATCAGAAGGGCACCTCTAGCGGCTACTTCAGTTTGAATTCCACTATGATTTCCTAGTGTAAAAGGAAACAGTCATCTGTGGCACTGAGTACAGCAGAGGCCGAGTACATTGCAGCTTGTGCGGCAGCTCGAGAAGCAGTGTGGCTTCGTAAGCTCCTGGCCGGATTGTTTGGACAATCAATGGAGTCTACTATTATTCATGGTGAGTTGTGTGAAGCCTTCTGTCAATCCTGTGTTTCATGACAACTCCAAGCATGTTGAGATCAAGTACTGCGGAAGGCTGTACAGTTGAGGTACATCAACACTGATGAGCAGATGGTAGATATTCTCACCCAGCCTCTCGCCAAAATAAAGCTGTGAACTTTCGAGATAAGCTTGGTATGATGGAGAATCCAGCCTTAACTGAGAAAGAGTCTCAGCATCAGTGACCTTGTTTAATGAGTTCTTCTCTGTGAGAGAAGTTCGAGGTGAAATCCCTTGTTAATGCATCTTCTTCTGAGACGGAAGAAGTTGAGGTGTAAGCCCTTGTTTCCACCCTCTGAGAGAGTCATGGTGGATGTCATGTGTGTGACTCCATGACAGCATCACGTGAGAGAATCCGTGATGATTTCTTGTGTACTTGTGTTTCACCCTCTGGGAGAGCCATGGTGAAAGTCACGTTGAGGTGACAACATCACGCAAGTGATGAACACTTGTACATACCATACATGGGTGTAGCCATGATGGTTGATATCACATTGAGGTGATATGCTTTCACAATGAGGTGATAAGCTCCTTTCCATACATGGGGTGTAGCCATGGTGGTCAACATCACATTGAGGTGATATCCTTCTCTTTATATCTGATTGCAGGCAATGATGGCTGATGGATCTCATATTGAGATAACTCGTATTGTGCAGCTGGAAGTTCTCTCCCTAGCTGAGAGGGAGTGTTAATGTGTTAGCAGCTTTGGTAGCTCCTTCCAGCTCAGCTCCTTCATGGAAACACAAATTGAATGATAGCCGTTGGCTATTCAATTTACATTTATTATTGTTTATCTTCACATTGTATGGCCGACATGAGAAGATACGAATTCATCTTGATCTGTTATTAGAAAAACATTTAATGTTTATTATTTGGAGCCGACTTCATCTCCTTGGGATACAATTTCTTAAAGGTGGCCGACCTCTTGTGAATGTGAACTTCCATTCAGGCCGACATATAACATTTATCAAGGCCGACCTCAAATGAAGAAGATACGCGATTTCATGGAGGCCGACATGGAGGTTTTGAAGGGACGCGTCTCTCCCATTCATTTGTATATATTCATTGTGATTCGTCCATTGCATTCACCATATATTTTCTAGTTCGGTTATTTACACAAGTGCGAATCTGATTAAGTGTTAATATATTATCTGATTAAGTGCGGATCTGAGCAAGTGCGAATCCAGATCAGTTCGATTATCTCAATTCAGTTCGGTCATTCACATAAGTGCAAATATACTTGAGTTCAGTTATTTGTTATGCAGTGCGAAGATCATCTTGTGAGTAGAAAAAGAAAGTGTGAATCACCCTCATCTCCTAGTGCGAATTCTTGCTAGCAGATTGTGAACTTTGCAAGTGTGGATATTATATAAGTGCGAACTTCATGCTGTGCAGATAATATACAAGTGCGAACTTCATATTGTGCAGATATCATACAAGTGCGAACTTCCTACAGTACATAGTATTTTCCAGGTGCGAATTCTGTAGGTGTTCATTTCAGTCAATTCAAATATTGCCAGGTGCGAATTTTTGTTCTCTGTCAAAGTGTGAAGTTCTTCCAGTCCTACAAGATCAGATTGTGAATTGATCTCAGGGCAAGTTGTGAACTATCCTAGAACAGAATTTGAAGAGCCAGCTTGTTATCTACCTGGTACTGGTACTGAATATTGGTCTTGTGTTAGACCTAATTGTATAGAGAAGTGTTGCCATTATTTATATATAAAAGAGAGATCTTTGTTGCTGGGTTTTTCTCCCTCAAGAGGAGGGTTTTCCCAGGGTATCTGCTGTGTTGTTTTGTCTGATTTTGAATTATTTTCTGTGCATTTAAATCTGATCACCTAAAACTAACACACCTTGGAGGCGCTCCATCCTCCTTGATCAAGCCCAAGAGCACTCATTTGCCTCCTGGCCCACAAGCATGGTAGGAGCTCCATTCCATCCATCTCGGGGTGGCATGCTTGATAAGATGCATGAAGATTGCCTTCCTCAACAAGCCCAGGAGCACTCATATGCCTCTCGGTCCACGAGCGTTGCATCTCGAGGTCGCGTGCTTGATGAAGGTTAAGCTGGTACTCCACCTCTTGTGAACTCGAAAGGTTGATCGGCCTCCCTATTTGCAAAACACTAATATAAATTCAAAATAGATATTAATTGGTTATAAAATATCATTATGCAATTAATATATATTATATATATATATTCCTAATTTGTATTCTCAAACTTAATTCCCAATAATATTCTTGCTGAAAACAATATTTATTTCGAGCAGATTTCCTATGTTTCAATTTCTTATTTTCCTTTTTCCAATCTTATTCACTTGATTGATATGCTCAATTGATATTTGAGTGTGTGTTACTTGGATGAATTGATGATTGAATGTTTTGATGATTGATTGATTGATGCGTGAATGATTTGATGATTAAATGCTTGAAGGATTTGATGATTGAATGTATCGATAGACTTATTGCTGTTTGCTTGATTGATCTTTTTGATATTTTGATTGCTTGATTTCTTGATAGATAGATGAGTGATGATTGCTTGGTTGAATGTCAATGAACTAATTTACCCTTTATATCCATTTCTTGAAGGAGTCACCACCCTTCATAATAATTGGGTCACCACCCTTCATAATAATTGAGTCACCAACCTTCATTGTTGCCTTTTGAGAATAATAATTTAGTTACAAACTGGTTGATTGATTTATTCCCAATTGATGATTTCTCCACAAGGAAATGATCTCCCTTTTATATCTTATTATTGAGGGCGTCACAACCTTTCACATTTGAAAGAGTCACAACCTTTCACATTTGAAAGAGTCACATCCTTTCTCACATCATCACTACTCTTGAGAACATACTTTAATTTACTTGCAAAGTCACATAAGGTTCTATTCTCAATTGAATTCTTGAATGATGTTATGGATGTCTTATTCAAATAAAATGCTCTCCCTTTTATATCTCAAGTTTGAGGGAGTCACACCGCTTCACCTCAATAGTTACAACTCTTCATTGCTGCATTTGGAGAATGATAATTTAATTTTAAATAAGTTAATTTGTTAGTGCTGTTGTCTATTATTTGTAATCAGTCATAATCATTCTTTTCCTTTCCCTTTCCCTCTAGATCTACCTTCCTTATATACCTTATCTTGCTCAAGGGACACAACTCTTCATATGCTGGTTGACCATTCTTAACAACTTAATCTTTATTTAATGCTAGTTTGGTGTAATACTAATTATCTTTATTGATTTCTTTTGAAACATAGGCTGCAGACATTTAAGAACGAAATGGGACATTATATCAGTGGATCTCTTGACTATCAAAACTGCAAAATACCTGTGAATCGAGACATACTTCATTATCCACAAGTATGCCACTCCTCCTATGAATTGAGACAAACTCCATTATCCACAAGAAAAGACACCAACCAGCTGTGAATTGATAAAAGTCACCAACCCCAGCATTGTATAAAGCATTAAAAAAGGGCGAATCTTTGTTTCTCCACCTGCCTTTTTGTTGCAAACACCTTCTTTCTACATTTCACATGCAGCATAAGTAATAGGAATCAAACAAAATATCTAAATACCTTCTTATGACTGCACCTTCCAACGGTCAGTAGATGTTTTTCAAACTTATCAAATGTCTCCATCACGCCTGGAATTCAACATGGGACGACTCCTCCTACCTACTAATTATTCTTCAATATCCAGATTCTCAACCACAGGCACAAGAATAAAATTGCTCTGATACCATATTGAATAATGGTAGAGCAGACAGTATATAAAAAAACTAAACCATGATTGCAGAGAATGACACAAATGAAAAATATTATTGATTTGATTCTTCGGAGTTATTTTCACATTTACATTTCAGTGGCTTATAAAGCCTACATATTCCTGTACAACTTATTTACGGGAATGTAACTTCCCAACTAACCTAACTACTAACAGATTAAACCAACTCATTTATTTTATTTATTGTCTACTAACATTCTAATTTATTTATTATTTATCTATTCTATAATCTAACTATTGATGTAATATTCCAACAGTTCAAACATCATTCGTTGATCATATTGTATCTAAAATTCAGTGTTTCATGGGGACATGTCCCCCCCAAAAAACCCTACGTTTCCTAGACTGGGAGGTCTCAGAGACTTGGGGACTTGGGGGAACGTTCCCCCACCAGCCCACCACCAGCACCACCATCCCACCACCAGTGTCACTGTCTCCAAGACGCTGCTAGGACTTTGAGGATGTTGGGGTGTCCTCAAGACGTCTAGGGGACTTCTAGTTGTCTCCAAGATGTCTAATTCTTATACATTTTTTTATAACTATTTTTTCAAGTACTATATGTATTTCAACACCCTGCCGCTCCCCAGCCGCCGTCACCCTGCCGTCCCCCCGCAGCCCCCAAACTTAGACCCCACGTCCCTGCGTCCCTGAAACATGTTCCCTGCCGTCCCCTTGTCTCCGTCCCTGAAACCCCGTGGAACACTGCTAAAATTTAAATGGCATAATGCACAAAATGCACGAATAAGATAGTGCATTTAGAGTAATCATTCTGTACTAAAATGGTAAATGCTACAGGTTTGGAGACAATCTGTATGGAAAAATATTAACTGCTTTTTACATGATTTTATGCTGTGATGAATACATAAGATTAAGATATATCATATAATCATTGTTGGATTTTGACTAAGAAATAGAAGATTTAAATTCTTCCCCTCGTTTTTATGATATATGATTATTCGTTTTCAGGTTTTATTATTCTCTTTGTTGAGTTTGCAGGGTATCCTCAAGGGTTCTTTGGATTTCAAGTTCATTCAGAGCCATTGGCATGTCAACTGAAGCACTGAGTTCTTCATTGAATAGTCATGCAAAATTTTGCACTGAAGTGAGTGGACAATCCACACATGTTAGTATTGATATGGATGGGAAGCATGAATTCAAACAAGAGATATCTGCGATTCAAAGTATTGGTGAATGCCAAGTTAGTACCTACTAAAATTATTCCTTTCCTTCTTATTTTTAAGATTCACTGTGGTATATTTGTATTTGTGATACTATAGAGTCATAGACTGTTTTGTATGTTCCTTACGTATGTATAAATGCATGTGTAGGACTTGAAGAAATCATCTCAAGGTGTTCAAGAGGCAGCAGATGAAGTTGACTTTGAGAAGGATTTAGATTGCTTAAAGGATGATGGTAGACTGATGAAATTGACTGTAGCAGAGCTTCGAGGTTTAATGAGGTAAAAGGCCAGGTCCAATGCCTGTGATTCTTTTCAGGGTTGTCCCTCAGAATGCTCTATTTTTGCATCATTCATTAAATTAATAATGATCTTGAGCATCAGATTGACTTGGTTTTATATCTATGACTAAAAGTCTAAAACTACAATGCTGCCAGTATGCCATTTGGGTAAACTTCCAATGATTTTGAGGCAAATGTTTTACATTTGCTGGAGTTACGGTTGATGTGGAAAGAGCTTAAAACATGGTTTTTAGTAATGTTATGAGGGAAAAGTAAATTAATTATAAATATTTTCTTCATATTTGCATATATCAAGGCATGTAACCATCTCTGCTTTGATCTTCAGGAAACTGGGAATGTCACCAACTGGCCGTAAGCAGGATCTCATACTGGCATTAAAAAGTTTTTCACAAAATAAGAGTGTAGGTAGGTTTTAATTATATTTGGAAGGAGAATCTTTTCACTTTTTTATTTACTTATGCCGTAGTAGAATTACTTGGCAAAAGAATGCAAGTAATTGTGAACTAGCAATTTTCCTGTGATACACAATATAGTGGTCAAAATTCTGTGCTTTTTCAAGAAGTGTTCAGTGTAATTAAACAACAGTATTTTAATCACATGCAAAAATAAAAAATTGTAATTTGTTGATGAAAATGTGGTGGTTTTTTCAGTTATAAAATATTGCCAAACGTTTTTTAGGATTGGTGTTAGAAAATTTGACAGTATTATGTTTTTAAATCTTTTGACATGCTTAACACCATCTTAATCATGGTTGATATAATTTTGATTTTAAATGAATGTTATGTCAAGATGTCTATTTTGATGTCTGCATGCTATATTAGACATGAAATAACAAAATAAAATATTTTCTGCTATTTTTTTGTAAATTACTTTGTTTTTTGATTTACTGTGCTTTTCCTGTTTTAAATCCATGTAATTGAAAACACTTACACTTTTACCACATTTTGAAAATGGAATGCTACAGTGACTTTCAGTGACACTTGTTACACTAATTGACTGTGTTTATTTATATTCTGCGGAATTTGCATGCAATACGAGGTTATTTCTGCAAGTTCTGAAGATTTTCTCTGAGGTCTGATCATAAACTTTTGTCACTGTTTCAACCATTTCAGATCAAAATTCTGAGACTAGCATTTCAAAGGATGCAGAAAGCTGCTTATCAGAAATTATAGCAGATCAACTAAGAAATCAAGGAAAGAAAGGTCAGGTTAAAAGTCTGCTCATTTCTTCATTAAAGGATTCCCAGGTTTTAGCTCCATGCATGGAAGGTAATGATGACAAAATACAGGTTACTGGTAAGAATGCAAGAAACCGTAAGAAGGAATTCAGTGGTAGTAAGAAATCTGTTGATAACTTGATATTATTGCTCAACCGAGTATTCCTAAGAAAAAAATGACTATTCAAAGATCTTCAATGAAAAGTGCAAGCCAGGATTGTGAAGAACACACAATTGAGTCAATTGAGGGTTGCAACAAAAAAGTTAACGTGCACTTGCAATCAGAAACTGACAAGGGATCAGCTCAGAAAAAAAGAAAAGTCATGAAGAGTGTAAACAATTCAGAGATCAAAGATGGTGTTGCTGCTGGAGAAGACGAGTTAAAGTTCAATTTTGAAGAACCATGGACAATGCTTGTTCACAAGAAGGTGCAGGTTGGATGGGTTGCTTATAACCCAAGTACCATGCGGCCCAAACCTCCATTGGAGTTTACAAACATAGTACGGTTAATTTCTTGGAATGTGAATGGTTTGAGGGCCTTACTGAAACGGAAGGAGGAAAATAAATTTTTGCAGCTTGCAGAGAGAGAGAATTTTGATATCTTGTGTTTACAAGAGACCAAATTGCAGGTTAGTAACTCCTATTGACAGTAATCTGAAGTAATTCTGTACTTATTCATCAATACTTATGGAGTTCTCAACTCGTTGATTCTACTTTAAGAGTTGATTGGATTTCCGTTTATTTCATTTTTGGGGTGTGTGCAGCAGCATCAGGTGAACAAGTAGCCTAAATTTTCATTTTGCATACTGATGGCAATGTTGAATTTTATCTAATATCCAGGAAAAAGATGTACAGCAGATTAAACAAGGTCTTCTTGATGGATATGAAAATAGTTTCTGGACTTGCAGTGTATCCAAGCTTGGCTATTCAGGCACTGCTGTGATTTCCAGAGTAAGATTTTTGAGTTGCACAAAGGGGCATACTTATGTCACAAATAATTTTCTTTTATGAATAAATTAAAATTTAAAACTAAAAGTAAAGTTGATTTTTACTTTTTAAATTTTTTTCCATATAACCCTATGGCTTTCTTTGGTAATAATAATAACCTAATGAATACTATAGTTCTAAAGTGGCTCTTTAAATTGCAAGCTTAGTCCTTAAGATTGCTTCCATCTTGTTTCTGGAAATGTAATCTGCAGCAATCAGGGCCCTGTAGGCAACTATTGTTAGCCTTAAAAGCTGTTTTTTATCCAATACAAGCCTGTGGTTACAAATTGTTTACCATCTGTCCTTTGAGTGGAAACTGGTCTTATGTTTTTCCTCTACAGGGAACCTAGTCTTAAATGCAAAAGTCATGTTCTGTTTCACCTGTTTGCCTACGGAATGTAATTCTAATCTTACGTACTACTGGCAAACTGGTAATGTGCAGAACATAGGATAAAACAGTAAACTGAAAGATATCATATTTGAACACCAGGAACTTTATTCATTCTCAGAAATGTCATGTACAAAAGAGTATCAGCATTGATTGACAATAAACATCGGTACAAAAAACTATATCCCGACTATCCCAATCCGACTACATATAACGCTTGGCGGTGGTTAGATAACCAACCGACACGACGCTTCATAACAACATTAACATAACATTAATCAGAACATGCTTTCCCGAAAGTACATGACATATTTTATTTCCACTAACTATTGTTTTATTAACAATTGGCCGACTACGACCAAGGCCGACTACGGCCGACAACAAAGTAAAATATATGACTAACATCATCCCCCCCAAAAAAGAAGTCGTCTTCCAGACGACATACATACAGCAAGATAAGATCACTGAGAAGGAGGGGGAAGGGAGTGCATCCCTGGATGCACAGATGACGTCGGAGTGGTGGAAGAATGCTCTGCTTGCAGGCGCCTCAGCTCCTCCGTACGTGTGCGAAGCTGCCGATCTGCCAGGATCTCCCTCTCCCTTGCCGCTTTTACCATCCGAGCTGCCTCCATAAGTTGCCTTTTCACCTTTTCTGCCTTTACACTCTTGGCTGCCAAATCAACCTCTTTTGCAGCCCACTGTTCCTCTAATGCTTTCACCTGCTGCTCCCATGCTGCCTCTTTTTGTTTTGCTTCCTCCTCCAAGACTGCCACCCGAGGCTCTAAGACCTCCAATCGAGCTCCCCTCTCACTGGCAAGCCGAGTTTGTTCGGCCAAGTCATTCTGGAGGCTCTGTATGGTAGTAGCGGTCTCATCCTTAACCCTCTGCAGGAGTCTGTAGGCGTCCACTCTTCGTGAGACCGCGACATCGGTGGAAAATCTTTGGTGCTTCATGAGAATAAAAACATCTCGAAAGGCAAGCTCTATGTAGTATAAGCTCTCTAGAACCCCGGCGTCCCGTCCTACTAGTCTCGGTGGTCGACCCCGCCAGGCCCTCATCATAGCAGGAGTCTCTCCTGCTGGCCACCCCTCGCCAAATATCCGTGTGAACTCAGCCTCACACCCCATCTGCACAAATCCTCGGATGCGGTGAACCTCCTGGCCCACTAGAGGAGATCGGCCAATCCTGAGGTCCCTGGAAACCTGTCCCACTCGGATCATCAACCTGCCCATATGCTCGAGCTCCTGCACATATTGCTGCACCGTGCCTACTGGGTCGGATGGGTCTGGCTGTGATATCTCCACGACAAATCCCTCCGTGGAAGCACCCTCCTCGTTCTCCTCATCGTCGGGAGGTGTACAAGGTTCTGTCTCCTCCTGGGGCCGTTCCCCGACTACTGGCTGAGGCTCATGAATGGCTATCTTTGGTGCCTCTGCTATGCTAGCCTCTGGGTGTGCATGTGTATCCTTGCCAAGTCTGGCCGTCTCGCTCTGCTGAGTGTGAACGACCGGCCCTTCCTCATCCCCTTGTCCCTCCGAGGGACTCTTCTCCTGGTCCTGCTCGGCCACGTCCAAAGTGAGGCCTACCGATCCCAACCAGCTATCAATCTGTGCTACCCCGGGTGCTTCTGGGGCTGGAGTCGTCTCCTCAGTGGCCTCCGTCATTCCCCTAGCTCCTGCTGCCGAGGTTGCCACTCCTGTCGCTGCCGATGCTAGCGGTGGTGTAAGGGAACATACTGCTGGCAATATCTCGACCGAGGTAGTGGACCTTGCCGAGACCGCGACTGCCCCCTGTGATGTTGTGGTGGCGAGAGGTGCCCACCCTGGCGATGCACCTGGTAGTGAAGTAGCTACCCTCAACATTCGGCCGGCTCCAACTGGCGCAACAGGAAGGGTGAACGTGACAGAGTGTGTACTCTGGCTGGCTGGCGGTGCTGGAAGAGTAAATCCTGCCGGCTGCAACACTGGTATGTCAATCTCGCCTGCCTCCTGACCCCCGATGGCGACAGACACCTCATCGGCCGGTGGACTAGACTCCAAGGGTGAGGAGGATAAGTTAATGGGCTCCTCCCTGTCAGATGCATCGCTCTGCTCCGAGGCCTCCTCTGATGTTTCCTCTTCCACCGACGCCTCCTTCCGTTTCCTCTTTTTTCCCGAAGCTGTGCCCTCGCCTGCTTGCTTTACTTCCAGTTCCGACCAGTAGAATACAATCGGCCATCCAGGATCCAAGTGAGTAAGTGGCCACAACCGACCCCAATTGCCCTCGGGCACCTGTGTGTGAACGGCATCAAGAAAGAGGGCTATGGCGTGCTGGGTCATGTAGAAGGCCTTATGCCTCTGCGCTAAAAAATCTCTCATCCGCTCTGTGAGTAACCTCGCCCAGTTGTACACTTGGCCAACGCGGAGTCCGACCATGAAATCAACCAGCCATATGGCAATGTCCGATGCTCGGCTGGCACCTGTGAGTCGACATTTCATTAAGTCGAGCAAGCACTTCCATTCCGCTGTGGCTAAGTGGTTTTTCCGGAGGCCTCGATTGCCAACACTCCATATGGTATGCTGTTCTTCGGCTGACAAGTCGCTTCGACACACCTGCCTGACCAACAATTCCTTGTGCTCCTGTGTCATCCTCTTGGGTTTGTTAACCCCTATTCCCGATGTTGGGACGCCAAACACCCGCTCGAAGTCCTGCGGCCAAAATGAAATGGTCACTCGGCAACCTCTGTAATCAATTACTGACTTATGCGTATGCCTGCAATAGTTCTCCACCATCGCCTTCAACCAAGGCTCGAACTCCCGAGAATTGAAGAAGGGCACTAGCACAGCCTTGTCTACCCGAACGTGTCGAAGCGCAACCTTCAGGGAGTGGTCATTCAGAGTGCTTTGCCACCACTGTTTGCACTCGTTGCCGGTCAGGTTCTCCCATGTCATCGTTTCATTATCGGCGTTCGTCCTTTTTCTTTTCCCAGCCGAGGCTACCTTTGGCTGGTGCTGCATAGCCTTCTTGCCCTTGTCCATCTTTCTGTCAGTTTGGCGATTCCAGCCGACTTTATAACTCTCGAGACAGTTGTGAAAACTGCCGAAACTATCAAAACTGCCGAACTGCCGAAAATTGCCGAACTACCGATGAAAACTGCCGAACTGCTGAAAACTGCCGAACTGCCGGTGAAAACTGTCGAACTGATGGAAATTGCCAAACTGCAAAATGATCTGCCAAGGCCGTACGATTTGGATGAATGGCCGTACGACTTTGCAACCTTGAGGCCGTACGGTTTGGGAACCTTGTGATTGTCGCACAACTGGAAAACACTGTAATTGCCGTATGGTTTGAAGATACTGTGAAATCCGTACGATCTGGAAGCACTGAGGATGCCGTACGACTTGGAAACACTGTGTGATTTGGAAGTCCTGTGAATGCCGTACGATTCTTGCTGTGAGGATGGTGCCGTACGAATTCCCCTGGTATGCTGATGCCGTACGAAATCTTCTGATGTCCTGGTGCCGTACGACCTGGAGATCACTGATGTGTTGATGCCGTACGACCTGGAGAGGATCAGTAAGCTGCCGTACGATGTAGAGTTTGGCACAATTTCCAAGTTGTGATGAATGCCGTACGCCCTGGAGGAATTCAGCAAATTGCCATACGATTTGAAAGGAATCAACAAAATGCCGTACGATGTCCAATTCGGCAGACTTTCCAATTTGTAATGGATGCCGTACAACTGCCAGTGGCCAACCGGATGAAAACTGAGGAATTTTTAAATACCGTACGATTTGAAGATCCCTGATACACTGATGCCGTACGATGTCAACCCTGGCACCAATTTTAGTCTGGAATAGCCGTACGATGCAGGACTTCACAAAATTTCCAACTTGCAAGGGCCATACGGTGCAGAACTTGGCCAATCTTTCAATTTGCTCTTGCCGTACGATTTCCACTGACAAATAGAATGAATACTGAGAAATTAGAAAATACCGTACGGTTTGAGAATACCTTGAATGTCGTACGACTTCAGGCTTCTCTAGATTCCGTACGAGTTCCTTCTCTGTGCTTGGTGCGCCTCTGCAACTGATAAATTTGTGTGGATTCTTACTCCCTTCCTTCCCTCTGTGATTTCGCTGTGTTCTGTCTTGTCTCCAACCAGTCGCCTCTTCAAATGGCCGTACGAGTCTGGGTTCTATATTTATTTCATTTTTAACTTTAACTGCCTTCCCCCTTGGCCGTACGCCTTTCTTTCTAGTCGAGCTTTGGCATCTCTTTTCTATTATTTTAATATTCTTTCCTTTAATCTTTCGCCATTTATTCCCCTCAGTCCATTTCTCTTTTGGCCGTACGGGTTGTTTAATGCTCCAGGCGTTTATTTTAATTTGCCTCACTTTATTTAATTTAATACTTCTCTTGATGGCCGACTTATTTAATTTATTATTTAATTTTTCCCCCCTTCGTTTGCTTTCTTTTCTGGCTTCGTTTACGTTTCTTTTATTTTTCCCTTTTTTCCTCTTTTCGTCCCATTCGCCTTGTTTCTCTTTACTTTGTTATTTTCTTTTATTTCCATAGCTTTTTTTCCGTTTATTTTTATTTTTCCCAGCTTCCGTTCATTTTCTCTCTCCTCCCTTCTCTCTTCTTTTCTTTTTATTCCTCTCACTTCACTGTGTGTCCGGACTTTTAATTCTGATGTGTAATACCATTTACATGTGTGTGGTGGCCATTTATAACATTCCTCCTCGCAACAGGTTCCTATATATTCTATATCAAACCATTTATCCAGTAAAGGGGCAGGACCAATACCTCGAAAACTTCCGTCGACGTACCTTCCGCCATACTTTTGATACCACGTAACATCGTCGCCTTGTACTGTTGGTGGTCCCGCCAAGTTAGGAATTATTTTCCAGAGTCCATCCTGAGTTGCGATCTTCCTAAACCTTGGTATTTTTCTTCTTTCCCGACGCATTTGTTTCAGGAGATCTTCTGTATACTCGTCCACCATTGACACAAACACATCTTTTGTCTTCAACACTGTCTTTAAGCAAGGGGCCTTCTTCTCGAAATAAGCATCCCATTGCTCATCAGTCCATTCCTCCTCGTCATCCTTTTATGGTTCATCTTGTTCTTCTGCCTGTTTCTCCTTTTCCGCTTGGGCTTCCGTGTCCAAATCCTTGGCTATATATCCCCGTTTTACTCCTTCATAAGGGGCTACATAGTGCCAATGTCCCCCCATTCGACGCCACAATGCAGGGGTTCCGAACACTGCATTGGTCAAGTGCTTGTGTATTCGTGGTACTGCAATTCCTTCCACTCGTTTCTCTGCCAATCTTTCTTCAATTATTTGATCTCGCCCTGATTCTGCCCAGACATTGTCTGCTACATATCTGGGACCTCCTAGTCCCCAGTCTTGTTTTCTCGGGCCTTCACTCTGCACAGGCCAATCTTCCTTTGTTGCATAGCCCAACATGTTTATGGCGATAGTAGTCTTCTCTTTTCTCTCCTGATATGGCTTTAACTTCGATCCATTGATTGCCTCCAATATCAGTGACCCATCAAGATTTTCTAACTTTATAGAGCCATTATCACCTACTTCCCGTACTTGGAACGGTCCCAACCAACGAACTTTAAACTTCCCTAGCTTAATCTCGTTACGGCCGTTATATTTCAGAACTAACTGTCCCGGTCGGAAATTCATCCGCCGGAGGTGCTTGTCGTGCCAATATTTCCGTTGCCGTTGCATGTTCTCGGTCGCCCACTGTGCCATCACTCTTCGCTCGTCCAGTTTATTCAGTTGGTATAGTCTTTCCTTTAAACTTTCGGTATCGCCCAACCGATTCTCCACGGCTATCCTCAGGCTTGGTACCATATACTCCATCGGCATCACCGCCTCCTGACCGTACATTAATTGGAAAGGCATGTGGCCCGTTGTTACCTTGTACGTTGTACGATATGCCCATAGGACGGCTGGTAACCTTTCTTCCCAGTCAGCTTCTTCCACGCCACATGATTTGTGAATCACTGATACGAGCACCTTATTTGTAGACTCTGCCTGGCCATTAGCTCGCGGGTAGTACGGACTTGACAAGTTGTGAAAAATTCGGAACTCTGTCGTCATCAACCTGATAACATGATTAACAAAGTGTCCTCCACGATCACTCGTGATCCGAATGGGGATGCCGTACCGTGTCACTATTTGCTCAGAGATGAATCTTGCCGTACTTTGTGCTGTATTGTCTGGCAACGCTCGAGCTTCCGCCCACTTCATCAGATATTCCGTAGCGACCACAATATATCGGCATCGATGCAAGTGACTCACCTTCAATGGTCCGATGAAGTCCAACCCCCATCATTCGAACAATTCTTGTGGCTGTGAGGGATGCAGTGGCATGAAATCCCGCTTCAATGGTTTCCCGACCCTCTGGCAAGTGTTGCAGCCTACCACCCATTCTTTGGCGTCAGTGTGCATCGTCGGCCATCATAGGCCTGCCAAGAGAATTTTCCTTGCTGTGGCATCAGGTCCCATATGGCCGCCAGCCGGTCCTTCATGTGCCTCTTTTAGTACACCAGGTATTTCCTCTTCGACGACACATCTCCGGAGTATCTGGTCAGGTCCCATCTTGTAGAGTAACCCATTGATCAACTGGAATGTCTTACTTTTTAGTACGATTTTCCTCCTCTCGGCTGGTGGCATATCTTTCGGAAACGTGGATGTGGACAAATAGTCTCCAATCTTCTCGTACCATGAGGGCAATATTGCAATCTGAAATAAATGTGCATCCGGAAAGTCTTCATTCACCCCACCCTCTGCGGGTTCACCCGACCCAATTCTGGATAATTGATTGGCAATAACATGGCTCTTTCCCGGCCGTACGATGATGGTGAACGTAAATTCTTGCAACAACAGTAACCATCTACTCACCCGTCCTTGGATAATGGGCTTGTTTACCAGGTACATCAAAGCTTGGTGATCCACGTAGAAAGTGAACGGCGTGGCTAGGAGGTAATGCCTGAACTTCTGTACGGCGTAAACCATTCCTAGTGCCTCACGCTCGGTCGTACTGTAATTCCTTTCTGCCTTTGAAAGTAGCCAGCTGGCAAAAAATACTGGGTGATCCAACCCGTGTGCTCCAACTTGTGCTAGTGTTGCTCCGATGGCAAAGTTAGAGGCGTCTACATGTACGTGGAATTCCTTATCCCAGTCCGGATACATCAATATGGGCGAGCTGATCAATCGATCCTTCAGTTCCTGGAATGCCTTCTCTTGTTCTCCAGCCCATACAAATGGTTGACCTTTCCTCGTCAGTAGGTCGAGAGGGTACGATACTTGGGCAAAATTTTTAATGAACCTCCGATAATATCCCACATGCCCGAGGAAGGACTTTACACCAGTGACGTTCTCCGGAGCCTCCATCTGTATGATGACTCGCACCTTGTCGGGATCCGTTTTCAACCCAGCTTTGCACACAATGTGTCCGAGCAACTTCCCTTGCGGCACCATGAATCGGCATTTCTTCGGATTCAAGGCAAGGCGGGCTGCTCTACACCGTTCCATGCACTCGCCTAAAGCTTTCAAATGTTTTTCCTTATCGCTATAAATCGACCAATCATCGAGGAAGGCCTTGAAATTACCTATTGACATTTTATCAAAGATGTGGAGTATTATCCTCTGGAATGTAGCTGGTGCGTTGCATAATCCAAACGGCATGCGGTTGTATGCGTACACCCCATCTTCGACGACGAACGTAGTCTTTAATTTGTCCTCCTCGGCGATATTGATCTGATTGTAACCCGAGAAGCCATCTAGAAAGGAGTACATTTCGTGCCCGGCAACTTCTTCCAGAATCGAGTCAGTGAAGGGAATGGGAAATGGATCCTTGATAGTCATTGCATTCAGACTACGGAAGTCAACACAGATTCTAATTTGCTCCTTCTCTTTCTTCAATGATATGATGATCGGCGATACCCACTCGCTGACTTCCACCTTGAAAATGATGCCGGCCTCTAGCATCTTCTCAATTTCCTCCTGTACTTTAGCGGCATAATTTTTGTTCATTCTGTACGGTCGCTTTCGTACGGGCTGGGCTCCCGGTACGAGAGGAATCCTGTGCACACATAACTCTGGTGGTATGCCTTTTAAATCCTTGCACTTCCAGGCGAAAGCGTCTTTGTATTCCATGAAGATTCTGAACGCTGCCGCTTTCAGGACAGGGTCCCAGTCGTCACCCACAAAAATCTCCTTAGGTTTGGCTGATTACCCGAGGTTTACTTTTTTCAACGTTAGTTCCTCGTACTTCATGATCTTGTCCTGCTCGAACTTGTGGGCTGGCGTCACATCCAATTCTGCCATACCTTCTTTATATTCTCCGTACTCAGGTGGGAATGTTTCACTGGTCGAGCTGTCGTCTTTTTCTACTTCCCCCTCCTTGACCTGCAGCATGTGGCAATCCGGGTGGAAGACTTCATAATCCTCCATCTGCCAGTGAAACAATCCGCTCAGTGAACTGGTTTCATCTTCCGAGCAACTTCCAATCTCCAACACCCCTTCTTCATCTGGTTCCATTGTCTTTCTCTCATCATCGTCTGAGTCTCCTCCAGATTAAGATGCCGAAGATGCCAGATCCTCACTGACGGCCTGGTTCTTCAGATCAATGGTGTATTTCCTCCCCCGATTTTCTATTGAGAGTGTATTCCGCTTCCAATTGTGGGTTGCCTTGGCGGCGATCAACCATCCTCGTCCCAAGAGTGCATCGTACGCCTTTTTCTCCATTGGGATGACTACAAAATTCAGCAGAAACAGTTGCGTGCCGATCGAGACCTTCTGCTCCATTAGTGTACCCAACGGTCTGATGCCATGTTGATTTGCTCCCACGAGGTGGAATGTCGGGGGCCCCTCGTGGGCCAGAGAGTCGGCTTACCCAGACACTTCCAAGTCTCTTCTGGCAGTACGTTTACTCCTGAACCACCATCGACGATAGTATTAGATAATTTCATGCCCAAGATTTCCATCTCGATGACGGTTGGTTTCCTCCCGATGCTTACTGCTAGGAGCATTGGTTCCGAAGTCTCGGCTACCACTTCTAGCGTACGTTCTGGTGGACTCTTCGGAAGATTTTCTCCAATAGCATTTGTAAGTGCTACTTTGAGATAAGGCATTGTTTGCAAAAGATCAGTTACCTTAATGGGTACGGTTGTGTGAAGCACCTGCCGTACGATATTCTTCTCCGACTCCGACTGTAGCAACGTACTGGTAGCTTTCGGGTTCTTGCCTTCATTCGCCATTGCTTGTTCTACTTTTGTCTTGGCCTCCCGAAATCGTTCTTTCTCCATACGAGGGTCTGGATAATTTGCCCGTTTTGACTGCGCTCTCGTAATCGCCAAGACTTCCTCGTCAGCTACCTCTAGCATATTGATACTTCCTTTTTGCTTCGGACAGTCGGGGTCTTCATGATCACCCGGTCCACACCACTTGCACAGTTTTCCCCCGTTGCCTTGGTCGCTCTGACAATCCCTCGCAAAGTGACCCCATTCATTACAGTTCCAGCACTGGATCATCGGTCGTCCTTTGCTATCGTACTGAATTTTACTTCTCGGCGTATTTCGTCGACTATTGTGGTAGCCTCTAGGGGATGCATTGTTGTTCTGTGGCTTTGGTGGCGTGGTTGGAGGAGTTGACTGTTCGCCTTGAGTGAAGAATACTTGCGAACTTTTGGTTTTTAAATTGTATGGGCACTCTTTGACGGAGTGTCCCATAACCTGCAGATGTCATAGAATAGCTTTTTTGGGCAACTTGCCTTTGTGTGACCTTCCGTTTTACAGTCCGTACACCATAATTCATTGGCCTCTTTGGATCCTTCCTTGTCGGTCTTCAGTTCTTTCATTATCCGCATCATATCCCGCCGAAGGGCGTGTACGGTTGCCGATTCATCGTCACTTTCCTCGGCACTCTCGTCGTCATCCCTCCTCTTCCCCTTCGAAGAGGTCCTATTTTCACTTTCAATATCCATCGCCTGATTGTATGCTTCGGTGTACGAGGACGGTGGTACTACTTTCATTTTCCGCCGGAGTGAGGGAATCAGTCCTTCAATGAAGCATCGTTTCTTTAAACCATCGGCTGGCTGTGCCTCCAGCTTTCCTATCAGGTCTTTCAACCTCCTGTTGTAGGTCCGTACATTCTCGTGCTTCCCTTGTTTGGTATGATATATTTTTGTGACGATCTCACTATTGTCCCGTAGAAGTTTGAACTCCGCTTCAAAGTTTTGCTTCAGAACCCTCCATGTGGCTCTCTGCGCTTGATCCAGTTTCGAGTACCAATCAATGGCACTGTCTCTGAGTGTTGCTGGAAATGTCCTCAGCCACTGGTCGGGGTTGTTCTGCCCGCTGGCTATCCAGATAGTCTCGCATGTCTTGCAATGCCGTACGGGATCCTCAGAGCCATTCCCCAGGAATTTCGGCAACTTTTGCCGATCCGGATGAGCCATCTTTACCGGTTGACCTCCCTGTTGACCTCCTTGTGTTTTGGACCCGATTAGACTAGTGGATTCCTCGCTACGTCCCTGTGCGTCACCAGCACTCTTGGCCACGTACGAGTCACTGCCACGTCCTCCGTCAGCGTCCTCGACACCGTGGGTCTCCTCAGGATCCGCCGATGCTCTTTCTGCCCTGGGGTCTTAAGCTCTGGCCTTCCCCTCCTTAACTCCGCGTCGTCGTTCGAGAGGGACAACTCTCGAAGTCGTCTGATGCTAGTATTCAATTCATCTTCATTTTCATAGAGATTATATTTCCCTGCGTGTGGAGTGCTGAAGGGGTCTTCGTCCCTTCCTTCTATCAAACTGTGGTGCGTTCGTTCAATGGATGTGTCTATTCGTTTCAAATTTTCATATGTTCTTTTTATGCTCTGATTGATTTCAATTAAGTCCTCATCTAATTCCTTACCGACTTGCCTTAGTCGTCTTCGCCGATTTTCTTGCTCTTGTAGCCTGAGTGATCGCCGAACTTGTTCTTCCGAAGTCCCGTGCCCGTCAGGTACTCTATTCCTGTCTTTGTTCGGCCGTACGGGCATTTAGTTGTTCAAGCGATCATTGTCGATTGCCGGGAGTACGACGTCGGCTAGTATCTCGTTCTTCTTCCTCACGTTTGGTTCTCTCTTCACAACGTTGTACGATTTGTTGCCTACGGCGTTCACGATCCTCTTCTTCTCGCAAGTCTTGCAGGATAATGAAATGGCGGGCCAGTAACCTGGGCATGTGATTCAGGAGATGGTTCACCTCGTCGTTCACTTCCAACCGATCCCAGATGACTTCCTCAGGGATCTCCCGAATGTGGGATTCCCTACGGACGTGGTCACGTAGCGATATTTTTCACAAATTTACCAAATATTCTGTCAATGAGTCTTCTCGTTCCTCATTAGCATTTATAGGTTCTTCCGCTGGTTGACCCATTACGCTGCCATGGTAGATGATGCCCTAGTCCGTTCAGGCAACGGCACCAAATGTTTGCCTACGGAATGTAATTCTAATCTTACGTACTACTGGCAAACTGGTAATGTGCAGAACATAGGATAAAACAGTAAACTGAAAGATATCATATTTGAACACCAGGAACTTTATTCATTCTCAGAAATGTCATGTACAAAAGAGTATCAGCATTGATTGACAATAAACATTGGTACAAAAAACTATATCTCGACTATCCCAATCCGACTACATATAACGCTCGGCGGTGGTTAGATAACCAACCGACACGACGCTTCATAACAACATTAACATAACATTAATCAAAACATGCTTTCCCGAAAGTACATGACATATTTTATTTCCACTAACTATTGTTTTATTAACAATTGGCCGACTACGGCCGACAACAAAGTAAAATATATGACTAACATCACCTATGTTTGCTCAGGCTGTATGACTCCCCAAATGGTGGCACACAGCCTTGCATATGAACAAATCATCTGTTTTGGCTCAGGATGTTTATATACAAGGTTGTGTGCCACCTTTTAGAGAGTCACACAGACACCACAACTCTTACAAATAGAATTCTTTCTATATAAAGAGAATCATTTAACTTTTTAAATGATTCATGAGAACATAGAAATATACAAATTTGTGCCGATTCTTTCATGTGAAAATTTCTATTTTGTTTCTTTCTTGCTTTTGCCTTTTTGCAGGACTATTTCTTCCCATGTTATCCATCTTTTGCAGTTTTAATTGTAGCCATCACTGAATTTGTAAGGATATAATTGGAGGATCCATCACTAAATATCTTAAGGATGCAATTGGAGGAAATAATAATTAATTGAAAGAAAGAAAAAAAGGATTACAGTAATGCTTGCAAATGACCAAATTTGGTCAATGGAATTGCAAATGCTATATCTCTAAATAAAATCTGAAACATTTTATCTTAGGAGTTAGGATGGGTTGAAATCTGAAGACTTATTTATTTTCTCCTCCCATAATTACTCTCTTGCAATCATAACTTGTATGGTTTCACAGTGTTACATAGCAAGGAGTCAATACATTGACATTGCCTGAACTGTATGCAAAGAGGACCCAGTTGATTGAGTCCTTTCTCATTCTGTTCATCCTTGCAGAAGTTCATCCCTAGTTAAAATGCTTTTCTTGGTTTGCTCAAAGAGACATTGTGATGTAGGAGCATCTTGGAGATAGTTCAAGTTTGCCTCAACCAAAATAGATGATCTCGAAATAGTCACAAAGAATAGACTTCTCAGAATATTATGCTGAACTTGTCAAAATAGTGCATTGGCTAAAACTAGCAATCTTGACAATTGACTCTTGATGACAATTTTGATGAAGTTCTTCAGCTCTGACTGGCATTTTTTCTGAAGATGTCTGAAACTCTGACGATTCAGCAAACTCTAGCTAGAGATTATGTAGCTTGGAAACCCTAAGGCACATCAAAGTATATCTCTTTGTGTTGACATGATGATGTCATGTACACTGATATCTTGTTTTGATCATGACAAGTCTTGCCTTGTTGAAACCATGGCAAAAACCCTAATAAAAGATTTGAAAATGATTACCAAAAGGATGAGCTTGTCTTACTTGAAACCTTAGCAATATGGGAATGATCAGTAATATGTTTGATGAATAGAAATCATTTTAGAAACCATAGACACTCAGCAACCACAAAATACTAGGAGCTGTTTATCTGTTCAGAAACCTGATTTAGGAGAAATGAAACCCTGCGCTCAGTGAAAAGTTTGCCAACAATGCTAACTGAAATCTGAAATGAAAAGTTAAGTGTAGATCATGATCCTTGAGCGGACGTGTTCACCCTTTTACATCCATCTCAGCAATAACAGCTCGGCCACAAAGTAAATCTGCAACTCCAAATTTGAACAGTGATTATGGGTGGGAAATATCCCACTTTGAAAGTTATGGTGCCAAAAATAGACCATTGATAACATAACAACACGTGCTGGGGAGTTGGAAAGAGAATGAAAACAAAGGTAGAAATATTGGAGGGGTTTGGAAATAGTAATACCACAAGACTCCTCCTATAGGTTGGGGTGTTAGGGGTTGAGTAATGGGCATGCCATTAAAGACAGGTCTGAAAGTCCGACAAATACAGAAGAGGTGTGGGGGAAGGATGGAAGGCATGACAGGATGGAGAAGTCCGAAACTCCAACGTAAGATAGGGAAAGGGGAGTTGGAAGGAAAGACATACTCAAAAGGGGAAAACCCACAACAAACGGGACTGAGGGAGACAAAAATATGTTAATATTATTGCAGCTTTGGGCTTCATACTTCCTTATTTATTTGTGATTATTTAATGGCAACATATCTCTAAGATGGCCAACCTCCTTTGTAATCATATTTATTATTATTTGTAATTTTCTTGGTGGCCGACTCGGCCTTTATTTGTAATTATATTTTCTCTTTTGATGGCTGATCTAGTTCTTGTAGAGGTGCGACCTCTCTAGCAAATGTATATATAGAAGTTCATTCCCACCCATTTCATCATCAAGCAAGTTTGATTATTCCTTCTCTCAAGTACGATATCTATCAAGAGCAGATCCTTCCTTCTAGTGCAAATTTCTTTGAAGGCAGATTGTGAATCTTTACAAGTGCAGAATTGTGTTCAAGGAAGGGCAGACTGTTATCTGTTGTTACAGCCATTGCTGGTGCTGAATATTGGCCTTTTGTGTGGCCACATTGTAAAGTGTATTGTTGCCATTACATATATATAAGAGATATATATTTGTTGCTGGGTTTTTCTCCCTCAAGAGGAGGGTTTTCCCAGGGTATCTGCTGTGTTATTGTGTCTGATTTTGAATTAAATTTCTGTGTCATTAATCTGATCATAAAACTAACAAAATAAACCGAATATCTATAGACTTAAATTAACTGGAAACAGGACATGACATATAGTGCTAAAGAACCTCTAAAAGTGGAAAAAGATGTGAAGAATCTAGATGATCAATCAATTCCAATTAAAGGATTTCACTTAAGGAACTTCTGTAAAACTGAAGTTTAAGCACAACACATAATTAGGAGCCCTATGTCCAACTCAATCACAGTTTCATCTAACTATAAGCACAAACATTCGAATTGTGAAAACTAAAATTTTGAAAAGAACATGTCAAAAACCTTCATTCATTCAAATGTTCAATACTCTTGATTTCCAACTTTTCTCATAACTGAAATACATATGAAATATTACAAATCTCTTTTCAACTCTATAGAATACATAGATCAATATTTGATACAACTTTGGAAGCATAAATGGGAAGATAATCATTTTCAAATTTGTTACATTCATTTTTCAGCATGAAAGAAAGGTCTTCAAGTGCTTGTTCGAACTCCAAGGTCCATGAACTTACAAGCCAATGGGAGATTAGCTACCTCATGACTTTATGATGCTCTCAAGCCCATCCAACCTTGCTAGGAGAGAGTAACATAGATTTACAACACATACAAACTCAAGAACATACATCTTTGGCAACATAGAAATACAAAGGGGACTTGGGTTTTTTCAAAACACACAAAAATTCACTCTTGAATCAATTTAAAGGAGAGCCAGTGGTAGATAAGACTAAGGAGTGTCTTTTGTCAAAGTTCTCCATATCCATCGACAAGTAGAAGGAGAAACCAATGAGGATTCCAAAGAAATGAGAACTCATCCATTAAAGGATATACACACATCCTTTTTCAGGATCTTAAACTTTTGGAACACCTCTACCTATACTTCCCAACACATAACAGCCCACTCTTGAGCTAAGAACACACACTCTTTGCTTTCTACCACTCTAATGTTCTCTAATGTTCTCATTTTGAAGGGGTACACACACATCTCTAGTGTTCTTAATATTGTGTGGAATTCATCTCAACAAATAATATAAATCACATGATAGAATGGATTCTCAATCTGTCTGATAATCAGCAAGTAAACACATGCAACAATCACACATCTCAATAACACGTTCACACAAAATTCATGTATGTTCCTCAATGATCATCTAATCATAATCACAAGATACATACATCATAATATGCACAATCAAGATTAGTTACTCACTAATCTAAATCAATAAATGACACTTGACATTGTATGGAATAATGGCATTTGACATTGTATGGAATAATGACAACTTGACACATGATTATGTGTCAAAAATACACATCCCAAAGCATCATAATAGAAAACATTAGACATACAAACATCTCCAGTCATCGCAATGCAAATAATTGGACATGCCATCCACTATGATCATCATATAAGGTTAAATGTTGTATAATCATGTATATATAAAAGTGTGATCAAAAGATCACAATAATATCATTGGATAAATCCTTATACAATGAGTGCATTAAAGACATCAAAGCACATCACTGTACAACTGCTATCGTTTGTTATGAGTGGACCAAATTTGCCACACTCAAGGGTTATGTAGAAGGGATAAAGTTGGATAGGGAAACTATGTTGTAGGAGTACCTAATACTATGGTGGCATTTGCATAGGCCTCAGTCAATGAGAACCACAGTAGCCATTCACCTCTTGTCACAAGTTTGTAGTTACTTTGATGTTGAGAGGAACTGGTCTACATACAACTTTATCCATTCTATCAAAAGGAACAAACCTATCTCTATGAGAGAGGAGAAAGTTGTGGTTGTACATAGTGCCTTGTGCATCTCATGGACCTCAATACTCGTGTACAAGGAGAGTCCAACAATATGGTGGGATGTAGATCCAAAGGAGTTGACGTAGATTGATGAGGATCATGTTGCATGAGTAGGGTTGGTTGGGGCCCATTTGGAGGAGTTTCAGCTAGATGAGTCTATTAGTTCTAGCAATGAGGAGCTGGCCACAAATTTTGGGTGAGATGGTCAGATCATTGAGACATTTGCCCATTGTAATCATGATATTGAATATAATACTATGTCGATACTTAGAATTTCCAATGCATTGTTGGTTCAATCTATTCTTTGCGTTTATAGTTTATCTTTGAACTATGGCTCCTTGCATGTCATGGATTGCAAGACGCTTGTGTACAAGGAGAGTCCAACAACATGTTGGGATATAGACCTAGAGGAGCTGAAGTAGATTGATGAAGATTAGGCTACACGAGCAAGGCTGGTTGGTGTCCATTTGGTGGAGCTTCAGCTAGATAGGTCGAGTAGTTCTAGCAATGAGGAGATTGCCAAAGATTTTGGGTAGGATGAGTAGATCTTTGAGACATTGGCCTATTGTAATCATTATAGTGAATATAATAATATATTGATATGTGGAATTTTGAAATGCATTGTTGGTTGAATTGATTCATTGTGTTTACAACTTTAAATTTACATAAAAGATAAATTGCAATATCTTTTAATTTTTTTATAACTAAATTTTCAAGTACTAATATTTAGGCGACAAACCTTGCTATTGTAATATTTGTATGTGATGATACTATAAATATTACAATGGTTGTATTGGGAAATGTTAATAATCTTTGCATTTTAATATTTTTGCTAAAGTTTCTTTAGGCCTATCAAGTCTTTTGATACTTGCTCCTTGTTGCTTCTCTTTGTATGGCTTTCTAAGGCCGGAATATGATTTGATGTAATCTTTGCATTTCATAGTTGTTTATTATTTATGTGGGCAACTCTTCAAAAGATAGTGTAGAATTTTATTTATGTACCATATGATCATTATGTACAAAGACTAATATATGATTTGGGTTCTGAAAGGATACTTTTATCCAAGTTTAGGTGACAGACCTAGCTATTGTAATTTACATATAGGATAATAATGAATATATTGATGCCATTACCAGAAACTGTTAACATCACATCTTTGCCAAGTATGCTTACTAAAGTCAGATGTGGAAGCATTTTATAATTTTTAAAATGGTTTAAGTGGCTAGTAGTTTGACCATGCAATCTTAATGGTGTTGCATACTTCATTTTTGACATTGGTCATTATTGTCACCTTGTGTGTTTAGTTTCTCCTAAGTTTTTTTCAAAGAGGAGATACAAACTAGAGTCACTTGACTTGCCATACTATTGATTTGCTTGAGTTTTGCTTTAATATCTTGGAAAAATGACATACACTATTAACATAAAAACATCTATTAGTAATAAACTACTAAGGTTAGGGTTTGCACTTCAATTATTGTTAATGAGTGATTGAGTTTTTGTGGGAGGGAGACTCCTTGCCACCTTGAGGATGGTTAAGGGATGATTAGGTATCCCTTGGCTTTGAGGGAGAATGTCTCTAGGTTCCTTGAACATTAGAGACGTCTCTGTAAAGCCCCCTCCTTAATTTCATAATAAGAGGGTGGCCTTTCATTAAGATGTTTTATGAAAGAAATTCAGTTTAAACCAAATCATGGGCAACACCTGTTTTTAGGAGAAACAAAAGTTAATTAAAAATTAATTTGTTGCTAAAGGACAAATGAAGGGTGGCGTCCTTTGGAAGAGAAGGATATAAAAGAGGTCAAACAATAAGGATGGAAGGCATCATTGAATACATCTTTATATATTTGGTTTTATCTCCTATGGAACAAAGATTGTGTTCTAACAGTCTGAATATGAAACCCCTCTAGGCCTGAAAATTAAAGGACAAAAGCCCATTTGTTTTCCTTGCAGAGTTGGTGGATGAAAACCCCTGACTCAAGCAGATTGGAAGTTATTTTCCAAAGGCATTTCAGTGTGTTAAACTACTGCAGACTTAAAGTAATTCAATAATTCTATAAGAGCAAATATTTGACATAAATCTACGCTGATTTTTGAGTGTTCAAAACAATAAAAATCAAATTTAACAGCAACCATTAAGTTTGTAATAAAATCAGAAAATTCTCACTGATAATTGACTGTGAAAGTTTTAGTGTGAGTTAGATTTTATTATATTTAAGGAAAAAATAAGAAAAAATAAAAAGGGACATTATAGTGTCTCCTCATAGGTGGTGCTGGAGAGATGGTGGACGGTGTCTTATCCTTGTCCCGAAGTTCAAGGGAGAAACTTAAAAGTTTTTTGATGGATGTGTCCCCATGGAACATTGGTTTAGATAGAGAAGAATGCTAGAACTAGAACAAAAAGGTTTTATTAATTTGTGTGTGTTTGTCCATGACATACTCTCAAGGGAGATGTATGGCTGCCCATTTTCTCCTATCTAACCTATATTTACCTATATTATAGATATAGATTTATAGATTACATGTTCGTGAAGACAAATGGGTTGTTATGGAAATTGAAGTGGTTGAGCTTCCATGTGTGACTCTTCATCTCCCATTGGTTCGGTTTCTCATGGCTTGCCATGTTGACAAGTAATGTGTCATGAAATGAATTTAGAAGTTGTGCCCAATTAGTCCTTGCATGAACTGAAACATTTTGTGGTATTTGGATATGTTGTGCTGAGTTTTAGAGTGTGCGCCTTGTGTAGATGTGGCATGAAATTTAAATAGAGTTGTTTATGAAGCTATGTGATAAGATCCTTAGCACTATGTGAATGGCACATGATGCAAAGGGTTGCACAAGAATTGAGGAGTTCCTTTTGAGTTGTGCAATGTGGTTCTTGGTGTTGTGTGAGGGGTGCATGGAGCTAAGAGCTGCACATAGGTGTGTGACATGGTTCTTGGCATTGCAGAGGTGATGCACAGAATTGCATGTAGTGTTGTGCATTGCTATGCAAGTGACTAAGACAATTGCAGATGCTTGCATGGTAGTGTGAGGATCATTCACCCCATCTTGAAATGCAATCGTTTGGATTGCATTGACACCAATTTCTGCAATGCAATTTGGAGTTTGTGCGGCATGTTTAAAGTATTTATTTACTTTAGGAATTTTATCTCTTACTATCAAACGATATGGTGATGCTTTGTGTACACACCTTGGTGACAATGCAAGTAGGGATACCCAAGGATTATATTAATAGAGCTAATTGATGCTACATCACAAACTAGCTTTTCATGAAAAGGATGAGTGGCATGTGAGAAGTGACATTGGCGTGTGATACATATACCTTTGGTGAACAGTTCCATCTTGAACTTTAAGGTTGCGAATGAGGCATGGTTGGAAAGTTCAGGCTTGTGATGATATCTTCAAAGCTCAAATTTTGCATGCTATTGCCATTGGCCAACAAATCTAATTGCTGCATGTGCACCCACATTTGCGAATGGAATAAACATTTTCTTTCAACATTTGGAAAGAATGTTGTGGCTGTTACATTGAGATAGGCAGCTGGAGGTCCATGTTTTCGACTTTTGGCTTGTGTGAACCCTCTACTTTTGTATAAGTGAACATGTTCTTTTGCACATGGCACTTTGCGTTAGAGTGGCTACTAGTTTTGTGTTTGTTACACCATTTACTTGTCTTAGATGGTTTGTTTGTGTTCGAAGAAGGTGTCTTCTTTAGTGCAAGAGATTCTCTTGCTTAACCTTTAGTTTTGACTCAATGGTGGTTGCATAGTGATAGTTTTGTCCCATTGTTGACCTTGGACAGCTTCAATTTGGATTAAATGAATGGATGCAAAATGCTATGACACTTGAGGACTCTATGCTACTTTGACTTGAATGTGCCCAAACTTCGCATAGGGATCATGGAAGGTATCAGTGTATGTGTGGGTTGGCTGGTCATATTGTTGCCATAGTTTTTGCCATTGAATATAGTGGTCAGCATAGACATCTTTAGGATAGTATTCATCCTTGAAGGTTTCCAAGAAATCCTTCTAGGTTGTCTCAAAATTTCTTTTTGAATGGTCCTACCATAGAGCACGGGCTTGCCACCACTACATGATGGGTGAAGAGACTTTCAAGTGATCTTGATCTTTTCTTCATTATAAGACTCGTTCATACAGAATTATGAATTTAATTGGTCTAACCACTTGTACCGCATCCACATCTCTTTTACCTCAAACTGAGGAATGTCTAAATTTACTAGGAATCTAGGGGGACTTGACCACCAAAAGCTTTACTTGACAGTTGAGCCAATGGAACAACCATTCGAGAACTTCAGTGAACTAGTTGAATGCAAATGTTTGTTGTTCTTGAAGAGCCTTTGCAATTTTATCTTTGATCCTTGTGTGAACTACATCTCACGCTTCTACCATTTGAACTTGCTTGAATCGACTCAAGAGATAGTTTAAAGAATCTTGTGGTTTGATGTTGAACTTTAGATATTCTAATCTCACTTGATATGGCATGCAAGATGTATTGTGTTGATACCAATGATCTAGATCCTAGGAGGATTTGGGGGACAATGCCCTAAATGAGGATATAAATGTGTTGTATACATGCAGAAGAAACTAGAAACAAGGTTTTAGGTAGAGAATAATACTAGAATTGGACCATAAAGTCTTTTTAATCTGTGCAATACATACATGGCATACTCTTGAGGTAGATTATGGTTGTGTATTTTATGCTATCTATCCTATATTTGCCTATATTATACATATGCATTTACAGATTACATGTTCATGAAGACAACAGAGTTGTTATGGTAGTTGATACAGTTAAGCTTCCATGCGTGACTCTTTATTTCCTGATGGTTTGGCTTATGGTGGCTCGTTATGTTCATAGGTGGTGTGTTTCAAAATGTCTTCAAAAGTTTTACTCAGTGCTTTTGTGGACTAAAATTTTGTGCGGTGTTCTGAGATGTTGTGCAGAATTTTGTGTTGATCCTTAGACTGTGTGTCTTGTGTGCACTAATGCATGTAGGTGTTGATGTGGAGCAAAATTCAGAGTTATGTGGCATGAACCTTGGTTCTGCATGAATGGTGGATAATGCAAGGGGTTGTGCAAGAGCTGAGAAATGCCTTTTGGGTTACCTGGCATGATTCTTGTCACTGCATAGGTGGTGCATGAAGCAAGGAGCTGTAAGCAGAGTTGTGCATTGCTGTGCAAGTGACTGAGGCTGCTGCATGTGCTTGCACAGTAGTGTGCGGATCAGCCCTGTGTCTTGATTGTAATCTCTTGTATTATTTTGTCAACAAGCTCACACCATTGGAATAACATGCTGCCACAAATAAATCTGCACATATTAAATGAGAAATACATGTATCAGTAATTTTATTGCTTACTTTACACCATGTAGTGAAGGATCAAAAGCAATAATCATAAAGTAAACAGCCATTAAAGAACTAAATGAACATTAAGCAATCACACTGATGCTTACATCACATGGCTCTATTCAGATAAGAAGAGACACAATTTATTAGCTGGATGGACATACAATAATGATATGAATATGTAACGTTTGTGCTCACAATAATGATGTTATCTCAAATGTTGATATCCTGACGAGGTTATAAAGTCTTTAGAGGATTTTGTTTGAACTTACTTTGAATCCTGATGCTCTTTTTAGTATTTGTCTGTAAATTATTCTTCCATGGTTTTGAAAATGCATTTGACTGCTTCACAGTGAAGTGCAGGCTTTTTAGGTCTGTAAACAATTAACCAGATTATATCTTCCACCAGACAATGGATAAAGTTATAATGTCACTGTTATAGTACAATGACCAGATACAATCTCCATATCAACATGGTTTATGCTTGGAGACTGTATTAATGTCTTTGGTTTTTCTCTGTATATATGGTTGGTTATTGCATGCTTCTTGCATATTTATAAGAGGTTACTTTTTTTTGTATTATATTTAATGATGCTTACATTAAACACAAAATGCAGTTTGCATGGGAAAAGGAAATATAAATGCTTGAGTTTACCGGAGAGGAAACTGTACTCGGAAAGAAACAGAAAATCAACAGCATGCATTCATTTATTCTTACTTGGAGGAAATTAAGGTCCTTCAAGATAATTTGAATTGACCACTTGTTGGTTAACAGATTTATCTCTTCAGTTTATACTCCCTTGCCCACACCAATGACAAACGAACCAATAGCTGAGTCACTTGCAATGGTATTTGCAAGTGCTCTCTGCTTATTTTACAAGGCGCAGCTACCTTTGAATGATATGCAATGAATGAAAACACCAGGTATGCTTTTGACCAGAAAGCAGAAAAGGAAATACCAACACCTACCCATAGCCATGAAATAGGTGCGAGAGATTGATTCAGAATGAAATGAATGCAAATAAATGATGCAAAGCCCATCTATTTCACACCCACAGACAGTAATAGATTAATAAAAGACAACTATATTTCTCTCAACACATACTGACATAACAGGGGCAATATTGAAGACAGATTACAAATTGACATAAGAACAATTGCAATTAGAGAAGACATTTAAAGACAAAAGTTCTGAAAATGATTCTTCATTTCTTCAACAAAACAAAACTCAAAGTTTCTGAAAAAGCTCCTGTATGTAAGCTGAATTAAGAAAATCTGAAAAATAATAACTGGTTACAAAGCAACAGAAAATGAATTGCTCCTCCTCCCCTGTTTCACAGAACAGCCGGAAAAAGATCCCCCTTTACAATGTCAATTCCTTTTTTATATTCTTCCCTCCACCGTTTGCAATGGTTTCTTGAAAATCTAGAAAATACTTTTCCATCAGCCCTTTAAATTCTGTAACTGATTCTTGGAAAAGCTATCCGGATTTATCTTCCGTCTTTTGATATCTCCTCTCGAGAATATGAAAGGAAGTAAATCATTCTTAAAACAATCATCTTTATATGCTTTTTAATAATGTAGCGGCCTTATCTCTTTTCACCCTTAGTTTCGCTTCATAACAACCGTGCTTATCTTGAGCTCCAATCGAGCCATAACTCTACCAATTCATTGTTCTTTTAGGAAGTTTCCAAAGCATAAATGTGATCCTGGGAATTCTTTTTCACTTGCCTTCCTTGCTTCTTTAACGGTGCCTTTATTATCTTTGATTCGATTGCCTATGTGGTTGGCGGAGAATAGTAGTTTCACAATCTCTCAAACTGCCAATGTAACTTGCCTTACTTTTCGCCTTCATTTTTCACCTTCGGGACAAATGTATGGCCTTTATGATTATTTGCTTAATCATCTCTGTATTTGATGGTTCCTTTGACTTGCATTCGCATTTTAAGTGTTTAAAAGGTAACATTTTGGTATTCAAACCATCATGAAGAACTGATAGAGTTAACTCACTCCTTTAGAAAGCCAAGTCGTTTCGGAGTAAATAGTGGTTTTCAAGCCATCTTAAAATGTCGATAGTATCATGATCATGTGTTCTTGTTGTTATTTGGTATTGAAGCCACAAACACAGCCACTATAAGACCTATCCCGCCAATAGAATGTAGCTCAACCCATAAATATATTCTTCATAGCTTACCCCATTCGGCGCTTGTAAACTACCTTTGGGCCTTTTATATCTTCCTTTGCAAGATGTGTTTGGCTTTTTAATGAAAAGTCACAAAGGCTGATGACAAACATTCAAATGTAATGTCAGGCCTCTTAATAATTTCGCTAATCCTTATAAAGGGCCGATATACTTGCTAACTGCTCCAAGTCAAAGGACTCTTGAATGATAGTTAATACATCTACAAAATTTTCTGCCGATGTTACCCAACAATTCATTCTCCTCTCACTTTCCACAATGCTTGATATCATTTGGTTTAATGCTTCTACAAACGTCTTATTTGCTTATTTATAATTCAGAATATCAAGGCCGTCACACTGAAGATGAAATAGAGAGTCAAACACCTGCTGTATGATAATATGAGCTTATATGAAGATTTTCATAAGTTGTCTCATGATCAAGAATTAGAATATGCACTATTTCTTTCAAACAGATGCTTCACCCAAACTTGCAACTATCACCAACAACTGTCTTAAATCACCTCATTGTTCTGCGACTTCCTCAGTTCGATGGTCCACAAAAACTTCTCTAGAAACTAGTAACGAAACAAAGTCTCATACGCGGCCTGCAGTGTATCTACAGTGATCTCTGTCACGTTTTAGACCAACTAAGTATTGATCTATATTTCATTTGAAGAATTTCGTCACATCTTGCAACTTAACACACAGGCCCAATAAATATTTTCCAGACTGCAACTGCATCGGGCTATTATGTAGTTATCAAAACCATGTTGCCAGATCGGTCATTCTAAAAACTTCTGAACCTTTAGTTGAGAGTTTGGGAGTTTTGAAAATTCTTGACTCTTCGACTTCACCATAAGAACATTGTCCCTGTTCAAAATGATGGAAACGGTTTACATTTCTCAGCTTGATTTCGCTTGCAACAACCCATCTCAAAATGCCACCACAGATGATACATCTTTTCCAAGACATCGTTTGATCTTGATTATTCTGGCAGTGAGCTTATATGAAGTATCTCGTGAAGGGAGTAGGCTGCTCCACAGGCAAGAACCGAATGCTTTCATTAATCCTTCGGTATCACCCGCTTCATATCATTCTCACCAGATACTTGTTTGTAAACCGAGTACTTAAATCTGAATGAAGATCCTCTTGCATAGTCTTCAAAGATCATCGGGGATGCTCAATTCCATATCAAAATTGGTGCCTCAATACAGGGATAGAATTTAAAGTTTTTGATGATCAGAATTGGGTGTAACACCACTCATAGTGAACTTGTGAGGAATGTTTGAAAAGCACATTGGTGCAGGAGCACCAAATTCATCTTTTGTCAAGTTTGGTTCATTAAGGTCTTAAGTTAGTGTTTTGATGTTTTGAGTCTAGAAGACATTGAATAAGGTCATATAGACCATTTTATTATGTAACGAGTCCTTTTAGAGGTCATTAGGTGGTTAGGGAGTTCAATTTGCAAAATTGACAAATATTGCAAAATGTTGTAAAAATGTAAAATTGCAAAAAAGTGCAAAATTACAAGATTGTGGAAGCCCAACGGTCATGGGCATTCAAAGGGCAGTTAGAACTGTTGTATTAGGTGGGTTGATGTTTAAAAAGGTGGGTAACCTCGAGGCAAGGGGTTAGACATTGTAATTGAAGGCTGAACATCAAGAATTCCCTGGTTTTCATTAGAATTCTGTGTTTTCTCATTCAATTTTGCTGTTGCAGGCTCTTGTGCTTGGCCATACAGGAGGATCATTGCTTGAAGGGTGTTGTAATTTGTGAAGGCAGTTATAAACATCATTTAGTCGTTGATCTCATTGATTTTGATTAAGTTTTAAAGTCTTAGTGAGCAATAATCTGTTTGCGGGTCTGAAAACTCCAATTTCAATGTTTTGAAGACTTAATAATGTGATTTGGCCCATTCCACCGACTGTACCTTCTGTAACTGTGTGGAATGGGCCCAACAAGGTAGGGTTAGGTGTTTAAATGGTTTTTGTGAGCAGGGGAGGTTGTTTGTGGGCTTGGGCATGATGCCCTAGTTGTCAAATTGTGTATTTTGAGTGAAATTTGATGGTTAGAGGTGGTAAATTGTAGAAACCCTTGGGGGCAGCAGATTTTGAAGGTAGTTTAAGCATGTGCAGACCTTTTTAAGAGTGTTTGATGTGTTGTTAAGGACTGGAGGAGTGGGAAAGTAGGATTTTCAATAAACCCTCCCTAAACTTGCTTAAAATGAGGGTTTTGTGATAAGTGAACTCAATGAACGGTTCTCTGGCTAAAATTTGAAGATTTGGTGGTTTTATAGGCTGGTTAATGACGATCCATAGCAATTTGGGGTTGGTGGGTTATTTAGAAAGGTGTTGCTTTGGAAAATAGGCCTAATGGGTCCAAGAAATGGGGTCTCCCGGCCAAGTAGGACAGCGTAGAAGCAATAAGTTAAGAGTATTGGTCCAAGGTGACCTATATGGATTTTGAGATATGTTTTGTAGTGGCATAATGGGTCTCTGAAAATACAATTGGTTAGTGGGTTTGAAATTTGGTTTGTGAGATAGGTCCAAGAAACCAAGTTGGCAGACCTACAAGGCAAGCAGAGTGATTGTGAGAGAAACCAATGAAATAGACTTTTGATGTTTGAAAAGTTGTTTCAAAGGACTTAAATTGTGATTGGAAATTGAATGCCTCCCCGCTCTGCATCACGCATCATTAGTTTGTAAAAGTTGCATCAGGATTGTGTTTGAAATGGGTTAAATATCATGAAGCTAAAATGAAAAGCAGAAAAAGCAAATGCAGATAATACCAACTTTTCTCAACGTATTATGGGTTGATCTTGGATTTCTGGTATTAACATGGTAACTTGTAACATAATTATTTTTTCTTCCACAATGTATTGCAGCATCCAAAGCTCACTCGAATATTTATTCGAATTGTTGATTGAGAGTTATTTCTTCTATACAATTATCAATTATGACATACTGGTGTGCTATTCTGAAGGTTTAGATAAACTTATTCATAGCCTTTGCTGTTTGAAAACTTCTCCCAAATGGCTGGGAGCTGAATGGTTTCTCCTGGACAAGCCGATTTCTTTAATCTGCTTGAACTGCATTCTTTAAACTTCTGCCTTTGGCATTTTCCTATTAACAATTAATTTTTTTTTTCTAGTTTGGAGAAATATATTAAAATTTAATTATCTAAAGAAAGAGATTTAGCAAACAGAAAACATACGACGTAGCTTGAGTAGATGAATTAATGCTTGGAGTTCTTTCTATGCTATGCTTGCAGGTCAAACCTGTTTCTGTAAGGTTTGGACTCGGACTTCCTGACCATGATGGTGAAGGTCGCCTGATTACCATAGAACTTGATAAATTCTACTTGGTTGCAGGATATGTTCCCAACTCTGGTCAAAAGCTCGAAAGACTGGTCAGTTACGATATTTACGTAACCTGTAATTTTCTGTTAGTTAGAAGGAAAACCTTTATACACGGCTCAAGTGTTTTTAGATATGGTGCTTGTTACGTATAAATTTCAGGTTTAGAGTTCCCATCGTGTAATATTGAATTTATGGTATTCTATTTTAATAGAATTGTCTGTGCTTGTTGGCAGACTTACAGGGTTCAGAAATGGGATCCGGCACTAAGCAGCTACATCAAAGTAAGTGTGTAGCTCATTGACGCAATCCCTTATTGGGTGTCTGAGAAAGTTGCTACACATGTATGAAAATTTACTTCCGTGTAGTCTATTAATTTTCCTTTCACTGCTACAAATTGACTGCAAAATACCATATTTTGTAAATTTGCAGTTTGATATCTAATACTTTTGCTGCTAAATTTTGCATGAATTTTATATGTTTCAAGGATTTAATCTTTATATTTGTTCATGAGGTTTAGTGCTATAACATTCTGCCCTTAATCATGGAACTCAAATCAAAATGAAACCTCTGGTCATTTGGAATGCAATCAAAATGGATGGTATCCTCGTTTGTTTATTTCATTATATTATTTTTTGATAATTGGGCTGCAAATAAAAATGTAATATATCTATCTTTTATTTAGTTCATATTATAAACTGGATTCTTGGGAATTCGCTCAAAATAGATGATATCTGTTATTTGTTTAGATCATACTATCAGAATAATTTCATCTTATTGGGAAAGCAAATTCCTTTTGGTACTGAAGATTTTGGACTAACTGCTGGTTATGCTCCAGATGATCAACTCTTAAGCTGTAGTTAACTGTAATTTAATATAGAATGAAACTTTATGGTGGACCACACATAGCATACAGTTTACTTCCCCTGCAGACCTTCAAAAATCTGTGGAGTCTGCCCTGGTTTCACTCCTATTATGCCCCTGTAGAAAATTGACTACTTTACAAAGCATTCAGAATCGCTTCTGAAATGTTCTATAAGCCTGGTAAAACATTTTATAGCTATTCAATAATTCATACCATTGCTCTTCAATTTTCTATTTTTGTGTCATCCAAATTGTGGGAGGTTTCTATGGACCATTATTTATTCTCTTGTTTTTCTTCTATTTGAAATTAATCTTTTTATATTGGAAGAACTAAGGTATGAGTGCTTAAATAAGTTGTTGTTCAAAAACATATGTTAGAACCCAAACTTGATTAGACTTTGTGTATGCTATTGTTATTATTTATGCTGGCATTCCATCTTGTTGATTGATGCTAAAGTATGGACCAAATCAACTTTAATTATGTATGCAGGATCTAGAACAGAAAAAACCAGTGGTTTTGACTGGTGATCTGAACTGTGCACATGAAGAGATTGATATCTACAATCCTGATGTAAGCCTTTCTAGTTTCTACACTTTTTGTTTCTCATTATCATTTGCAAATGGCATATTTTCGCACATCTTCTATCTGGGGTGTTTGGTAGTGGAGTATATATCACTCAGCAATCAGAATACTCTACTAACGCTTTATTTATAGAGAGAATAGAAAGAATAATCGCATAAAATGATTGTTGAAATAAAATTGTTCCTTTTACTTGGTAAATATCATTTCCTGGCTATCCTTTTTTGAAACTAAGGAAATTGATGGTGTCTCAATCAAAAGCATGCTTAAGTTTACAATGACCTTTTTGCAGTTGGAAGTGATTAATGGTATGAAAAATTTCTATTTTGTTAGAAGCTTGATGCATTAGAGCTATTCTAAATTTGCTTGAAGAAATCATTCTGCATTTCATTTTGTGTAGAAAAAAAACTGCTCTTTAGTGATGCTAATGAGCTCTGCTAGAGACAATTATTTGAATTCAGAGAACATACATGCAGGGAAATCGAAGGAGTGCAGGATTTACAGACGAAGAAAGAAGATCATTTGAAGATAACTTCTTGAATAAAGGTTTTGTGGATTCCTTCCGACAACAACACCCAAATACAGTTGGCTATACTTACTGGGGCTATAGACAAGGAGCAAGAGCTGACAACAGAGGTATTTTTATTAAATATTTTTCATATGTTAATATTTGTTCTAATGCTTACATGCCAAAAAACCTTTGGGATGAAAATTGGCAGGATTGATGTGTTGTTGTGTGTGGTAGAGACATTCTATTGTTTATTCAACTATTTACTCAAATTTGCTTTGTTGCTTTCAAGCAACTTGTATTCTTGACAAACATAAGTAAAAAAAATAGAAACAGCCTGATAGAAGTATTCATATAAAGATCAAACTCCCAGTTGCTTTAATAGCCTTATTTTGAAATAATATATTTATTTGTCTTGAAAGAAGACATCTTAGTAGACGAGAATTATGTCAGATGAACATGTGATTTGAAGGAAATCCCTCCTACAAAGCTAGGAAAGCTAACATGCGAGCCTATGTCCCAAGTGGAAAAGAATCGATATCCCTATGGAAGCTAACAAGCTTGTCTTTGACAAATGACAACCAAATTTAGATCTTGTTTGAGCACTCTGCACCTAACTGAGTAGGAAATTGCTCCCAAGGGTGTACCTTGCCATGAAAGCGGGGTAATGAATAAGTACTAGAACTTAGCTTGAAAAAATATTCAAAATATTAAAAGAATTATTTTCACAAGGACATGCCTCTATGCCTTCTTCCTTAATGATGGTTTGGATTGAGGTGTAGAATGGATTCTGTTCTTGTACCTAAGGTTTTTGGCAGACTTATTAACGGTATGGCTAGCCTTGGTGGTAAATAGTGGAATGTCCAAAGGTTCTCAAGAGGCTCAAGGTCTTCACTCTCATCCTTATCTGTTAACTGGGAGGATATTCCTCATGCTTGTTCATCAAGAGATTTATATCTAGTTAAAGAGAGCAAAACATGACATGATTCAAATAGCTTGAATTGAGCAAAGAAATGAAACAAAACAGAGAGCAATCACCATAATGAAGATGCATATGTGAGTACAATCTCACTTAACAGTACTCCCTTTGGAAATAATAAGAGGTCTCAGCTCTTAGGCTTGCTAAAACAGTACTCATACACCATTGATCTAGCTCCAAAAACAATCCCTATGCTCTCGAATCGTTTCCCTTGTATGCTGCTACACAAGTCCCAAAACCACAGAGAACTTAACTAGAAATCTCCACTACAGCTCTCTAGAATGCATATAAGCCACCAAGGATTGATTACACACATCCCATAAGGACTATAAATCATTGTAATGCATAAAGAAGCTGAAGAGATTGAGAAAATGCTCCAAGAAGAGGAAAATTTGAGAATTGGAACATTGTTGGGTGTGCACAGCTAAGTGTGACATTTTTGCCACTTCTGACAGAGAGATTGTGTTTTTTCTGTGGTAACAATGAGTTCGCAGGATACACTTCTGTCTTCCCTTAACTGACTCTTGCTTCTCCGTCAATCATTAGGAACCAAAATTATTAATCGCACCTCATATACATCTGGCAGCTGTTCAACCTTGTTTGACCCAACTTTATGAAGTCACAAAGGTGGCACACAGGTCCTCCCGATACCATTAAAAGATATGCGATTCAATTTCCCTCATTAGTGATGATTGGAGAATTGGCGGCGCTTAGTATAAAGTGGCATTTAAAATGTAATCTGAAGTTCCTTCGATATGGTTAAATTCGACTTTAGTTATCAGCTGCAAATATTAAAGGAAGAAATAGTAATATTTTATTCCATTCCAAACAGAGCAGCATTTAATTCTTAAATTGTATTTGTAGATATAGACGCCTTACCAGATGTAAATAGATAGCAACAATGCACATACAGGCATGGGCAGATATCTCACTCAACCCAATTCTCAACCTTATTTAATTCATAAGTAAGTCTGCAATTTCTCCTATAAATTCCTTCAACCATAAATATCATGAAACCCTTCCGACTTGATGTCAATCAAAACTCTGAAATTTTCCTTTTACAAAGACTTTACAAATTTCCATAATCGAACAACTGAGCAATGAAACTCTGTATGAATCCCGAGGTGAATCCGCCTATGGAAGGATTTGGATTTTTGTCCAATCCTTCGAGCTTGAGTGTTTTCGTCCCCAAGACTCTAAAACCTATAAAAGCCAAGTTCTCCAATTTCTCATGAGAATACTAATTTTCCAAAAGATGATCCTTTTCTGCCACCTTTTATAATCCACCACGTCTTTAATATTTAAATATTAATTAATTTGCTTAATATAATATTTCAGCACATTATTTTATAGTCACTATAACATTATATAAACGTCCACAAATATTATTTTTTGGACAGTTTAATATTTAATTAATTAAATTAACTTGATGGCGACTATTCGGAAATTAGGGACATTACAGTCTTCACTTCTCGGAGATTGCTTGTCCCCAAGCAATCTGTACCTGTATACCTTGACCAATTACTAGGATCCCATACCAATCTTATGAATGCTTCACCATGAATTCACTGCGCCACTCTGATATAACCAAAATCCGCAATTCCAACTCTCTACAATACCTTGTGAAACAATCTAACAATCATACAAATCCTTGGATCCAAAACCTCAAGAGTAATGATACTCAATCTCCACATACTGAAATGATGCTTCTGAGCACACAAACCCAAGTGACGAGCTGCAGTGATCAATGCCAAATCTGAAAATTCTATGCTCATCATTAATGGACAGCCTCCATACAACCCTGTGTGAGATGAATAACGTTGAATTACATCTGAAAATTCTCTCACTTGCTGCAAATTGATGGAATTATGCCAACTCAGCAAATTAGGAGCATGGTATGCTCGAACATTGATTAAAAATGACAAAAGAACAACTGGCTCAAGGTAGGAAGCCATTAGTGTCTATTTTGTAAATTTCTCAAATAAAACTCTCCAATGCAAACTCAATGATCTCGCCTGTTAGTTTTAGGATCAGAAATGAAATACGCAGAAATACAACAACACATAGACCAATGAACACAGTAGCTCTGGGAAAACCCTCCTACTCAAGGGAGAAAAACCCAGCAAATAATCTCTTCTTATATATCAGAATAATAAGAGCAGAAATCTGCTTACAAATCAGGCCCTTTAAATTTGGCCAAGAATTATACAAAAAGTGTATGCTGCTTCTCCTTAGCAAATAATAAGTCTTCTACAAATAATCAGATCTGCTGCTAAAGAAGTGCGTACTGCTGCCAGGAATGAGAAATGGAGTGAACTCAGTGAATGATTGTGATGATCAAATGACAAGTCTTCACCTTCCTTAAATACAAGTTAGGCGATGTCTTCTCTACGTCGAACCCTAGAGAAATAGAAAATATAAAAATATCATTTAAGATATGAAGGCTGACCTGCCTTGTACAAGAATAAATTGAGGAGAAAATATCTCCCGAAGCTACCAAACACTAACACTCCCTCTTAGCTAGGGAGGAATTTTCCAGATATCCTCGTCATGGAGTCTCTCAACATGATGCCCACAATGGCTACACCCATTTGTGGAAATCCACATCTTAGTCTCAGAGATGTACAAGAGTTCATCACCGATTCTCTCAACGTGATGTCGTCATGGAGTCTCTCAACATGACATCCACCATGACTACTCCCATGTGTGGAAGGAAACATATGTACAAGTGTTCATCATGGAGTCTCTCAATGTGATATTGTCATGGAGTCTCTCAACATGACGTCCACCATGGCTACTCTCATGTGTGGAAAGAAACACAAGTACAAGGGTTCATCATGGAGTCTCTCAACGTGATGTCATCATGGAGTCTCTCAACATGACGTCTCATCTCAGTCTCAAAGATAAACAAGGGCTCGCACCTCATATTTCTCTGTCTCAGAGAAATATACACTACAAGGGCTTGCATCTCATGTTTCTTCGTCTCAGAGAAATATACACTACAAGGGCTTTCACCTCATATTTCTCCGTCTCAAATAAATATACATTACAAGAAATCTTCATGATGATGTGACTCCCTCTGAAGCTCCAAGTACTTGCATCAACCTTCTGACCTCCCCATCCAAGATTGCCTGCAATGCTTGCCTTTGTTGGTTTGTCAAACTCCCTTTGAATGTTATTTCCTCCTCTTCGAAGAAACTGATCGCAAATTCTGCATTCAAGGCTGACCCAACCTTGTGCCCTTGAGAGATGTCTCTAGTGAAGTTATGTGCCACCAACTCAGTCTCATGGCTGCAAGCTAAGTCTTCATGTTTGTGCATTTCTCCATCCGGCATGACTTCCTCACCGGATGCCTCAAGCTCTTCCTCCCTTTGAATTCTTTATGCAATCTCTCTCCATCCTACATTTTAGAGAGATTAATAATAGTTCATAGAATCAAAACTACCTCGAAGAGAAATTTACAGACCAATGCTAGAAGCATACATGATTCACTATTCCCAATGTTGTTTGCATGAATTATTATTAACTACATGATTATTTAAATCCATGATCATTATTCAAGGGTACAACCATAAAATACTTATCTCTTTATTGATTCTATTGCAGCCATTTTACTCTTCCTGACAGCCATCATCTTCGCCCAATGATGTACCTGTATTTGCATGAAGCAAACACCTACAACTCCAGAATATTTTAACAAACTCCTATCATGCAGATTTGAGACCTTACTTTAACTGATGCATTATGTCAAACATTTATTAGGCAACCTTCCAACTTTATTGCTATATGACTCCAAACTGAATTACAATATGCAGATCACAATCTGGGCAGTGATGAATGGTGACAGTAATTATATTGGACAACTATTTCTTTAGTAACTCCTTTCAGCCTCCTATGAAACTTGTACAGCTTGATCTCAACATCATCAATTCTTAGTTTTGTGCTGTGATTTGTCCCATCATCATATATATGAAGAATAGCAGAGAAAAGGGGAAACTGAGAAATCTCTGTTGTATCCACATCTTTCATTCTCCATCTGTTGTAGGGAAATATTATCAAAATTGGAGATATTTTGATTGACAACTTGTAGTTATCTTCAAAACAAAAACTCTTTGCCACTGTCTTAATGTAACTTTGGGTTCCATCTTTGGATTATAACGCCTTCTACCTCCGTATTCCACTGTGCCACAAGAGAATGTGATTTTTAAGACTTTGTTTCTGTTTCGATATTAACTCACTTAGCTTTCCTAGCAGCGGTGGCTCATGAAGCTTGATCTTGCATTTGATAATACTTCACAACTCTTAACAGCGGGTTAATAAAATGATATCGTTTCATTAATTGATTAATGTATCGACTACTCAGCTGATTATGCAGCATTCAAGCTTCTTCCGATTATCCTTCACACCCGTCTATCCGCCTTTCACACTCACGACTCCCTTATATTGGCGCTAAAGGGCTGTGTCGATTGTTCACATTAAAAGTGGTGCTAGTTAAGAATCTTCCCTTAGTCTCTCCTACTAACCGGAATAGAAGATACCACTCGAATACAGAGGCGGACTAGGAAAATTCAATCGCTCCCAAAAGGTACCATTTTCCCATGCTGAGATATCGACTTTCAAAAAAAATCGGCCTCATTGAATTATTCATATGATTCCTCAACAGTGTAATGTTCCTAAATTCCTTTCTGATTATTCCTGATTGATGCCGCGATTATTCTTAATAACTAGACCACGGTAACCATGAAGGAATTCCATGTTAGTGATAGACCCGTCACATCCAATAATATGAAATGCCCCATATAATACGCCCAATAGAAGTAGTCTTCCTATAATACATATTTCCGACTGGTATGCAACTATTGATCTCATTCTCTCATATAAATGCTATTAAAAAAAAAATTACATGATAAGAACTCCATTCATATGTACCCGTGCGAGCAAACAGGGATCCCGTGGAAAGGTCGCTGGTGAATGAGATGGAGAATTTCATGACTTCAAGCTGCCGCACAGAGGATCGATGACTTCCAAAGGTAAGAACTCCTGCTAACTTTATGATTTCTTCTTGTAAAATGACAGCTACAGAAAGACCGATATTTATTTGTCTCATTCGCCCAACTTTAATTTCTTCTACAATTCCTCTTTGGTGCGACTTGATGGCTGGACTTTTTCTCTAGCAATTTTGTCTTTAGCTCTTGATAGTTTCACTTTAATTCTTATTTGAATCCTTCAATGTTTGAAGCTTATTGGGTGACCTAGCAGTCAAGCAAGAAGGTCTTGACAACTCCTTTTCTTGGCGGCTCTGACCTTTGTCTCTATTCACGGATTTGTCTTATACTGATTTGAGTATAAAATACTTGCACTCTATCACCAATGGCAATTCTGAATCTTGCAAATACTTAAATTGAATGCCCTAAATAATGAGTTGACTTATGCTGCTTAGCCAAATCTGATCAGATCATTTCTAAACCCACATTGATACCATGTTAGTTTTAGGATCAGAAATGAAATACGCAGAAATACAACAACACATAGAACAATGAACACAGTAGATACCCTGGGAAAACCCTCCTACTCGAGGGAGAAAAACCCAACAAAATAATCTCTTCTTATATATCAGAATAATAAGAGCAGAAATCTGCTTACAAATCAGGCCCTTTAAATTTGGGCAAGACTTATACAAAAAGTGTATGCTGCTTCTCCTTAGCAAATAATAAGTCTTCTACAAATAATCAGATCTGCTGCTAAAGAAGTGCGTACTACTGCCAGGAATGAGAAATGGAGTGAATGATTGTGATGATCAAATGACAAGTCTTCACCTTCCTTAAATACAAGTTAGGCAACTTCTTCTCTAGGTCGGCCCCTAGAGAAATAGAAAATATAAAAATATCATTTAAGATATGAAGGCTGACCTGCCTTGTACAAGAATAAATTGAGGAGAAAATATCTCCCGAAGCTACCAAACACTAACATCGCCAACCCCAAGATAATAAAATCTTTGCATACCTTGAGTCTTTCTAGTGTGATAAGAAGTGCTGACCTCAAGAGGCAAGGAAAAATAATCTCATCCCGAGATGTCATACCATGTGTGAGCCTTGGATTGCCCAATGCTACCTCATATTTGCCTGTCATATCTGAATTATCAACAAGATACTGACTCTCACAAGGGTCATCCACCTGATATTTCTTGTCATCCTTGGAAGAAGATTCGAAAGACATAAAATATTGAGCTGCCTCTGCAACCTTGCCACACCCAAGCAGTGCCTCTATTCTCGTTGCAGTCACTACCTTCGGTGCACCATTTGCCAAATCTCTCAATACTATTTTTGGATAGGGTTAGAATTTGGGGAAATAAGCATGAATAGCAACCACAAAACTACCTAATTCAAGCAATAAAGACGTTAATCCAACAATGAAGCATAAATGACTATAAATCCAAATAATGAAGCAATAATATCAATCTCTATGCCAAATTTGATTCCTCTCCATTATGCTTCATTTGCTCTCAAATATGTAGTATGCAACTTGTATGATGAGCTTGATGTTGATACAAGATAGCTAGATCTCAAGATAGCAAAACTTCAAAGATTGTGGTTCACCAAGATGAATGATATGATAAGCAAAATATTGAAGATTGTGGTTGTCCAAGATGAATGATATGAGAAGCAAAATATTGAAGATTATGGTTCTTCAAGATGAATGATATGAGAAGCAAAATATCGAAGAATGTGGTTAACCTTGAAATGAGGATGATGGCTTGCTTTTATAGAAATCCCAATTCAAATGAAGGGTGAGGATTGAATGGTGAGGTATCATGATCAATGGATGAGATTAATTGAGAAGAGATAAGAATGGGAAGGATGGACCAAAACTCAAGAAATTGGTTGAGATTTAGGGCTTGGATAAGAAGAAATTCAAATTAAATAATAGCAATTATTTAATTTAAAGGAGGGAAAATGAATAATTAAATGATTAAAAATAATTATTTAATTATAGAAGAAGGTGGGGTGTTAAAATATTAAATAATTAAAAATAATTATTTAATAAAAGATGGAGGGAAAAGATAAATAATTAAAGAATTAAAAATAATTATTTAATTATGGAGAAAAGAAGGTGATAAATAATTAAATGAATAAGAATAATATAATTATGGAGAGAAAAGGTTAATGAATAATTAAAATAATTATTTAATTATAGAGAAAAATGGAAATAAATAATTAAATAAATAAAATTTATTTAATTAAGGATAGAAAAAGATAATTAGTGATGTAATTTAAATAAAATTGATCAAAAGAGGAATAAGGATAAAATGAATTAATTAAATAATTAAGAACTATTTAATTAATATAAGAAAATGACATTAGGAAATAATTAAATAATTAAAATGATTTAATTATGCATGAAAGAAAGTGAATTAGTGATAAAATGTTGTTTGCAGGCTCGGGACATTTTTAAATGTCTACACTATCTTCTTCCCATCTGACATAAACTTCAAATCCATTGTTTGGAAGTCCTGATTGTATCGGCCAAGTGAATGCAACCACTGGATCCCTAGAAGCACATCAGTCTCACCAATTCCGATCACGTAGAAGTCATCAATGACTATCTAGTCACTCAACTGGATGCTCAACTGTGGAACCTTTCTAGTGCAATTCATTTTGAATCCAACAACCATCATGACACTGAATCCAGGAAAGTCACCTGCAATCCTCTCTTCACTACTAGGCCCTAATCAATGAAATTATGGGTCACCCTGCTGCCCACCTAACAAGTAATCCACTGTTCACACATGACTCCTCTCACTCTAAAAGGGCGGTACTTAGGAACTTTGGATAGTGAGGTAATAGTTCCATGTGCCATGCCTCCTGCATTAGCATCATTGTGCTCTTGTGGCCGCTCCTCTTGATCACTTTCCAAACTCATGTCTACAATCTCCTCATCAATATCTGAGATGACTTCTATGTAGTGCGCTTTGCCTTTCCCAAGGCACTTGTGACCTAGTTCCCACGGTTCCTTGCACGTGAAGCATAACTTCTTCCTACACAATTCGTTCCTTGTTTCAAATTCCAACTTAGGTAGCATAGGTTTAGGTTGATTGAGAGTTCTTCCATCTGGTTTGTGTTTTGGTTTAATATCCTTGAAACTCCTCTTTTGGGGTTGAGCTGTAGGTTGTGTAGTCTCAAGGTCAAGTGCCATTGGGATAGCATCCTGTAGAGTCTTAGGCTTGAAAGTCTTCACCAAACCTCTCAAGTTGTGATGCAACCCCTCAATAAACAACATCACTACTCTTTTCTTCAACATGTCAGGAACCATAACAACCACCTTCTGAAACTCATTAATGTAGCTATCAACGTCCCCATGCTGCTTGATCATCGCCAACTCATGGAAGTGCACCTCAACATCCTTCCTGTTGAACCTAGCAATTAGCTTGCTGCTGAACTCATCATATGATTGAATAAGTGCATGATTTGGTGTCACTAAACCATGGTGCCACAAATCGTATGTAGGTCCCTTCAAATGTAAGGTTGCAAATTTTATTGCTTCTGTTTTCGGCATGGGTTTGAGGGTCAAGAATGTGTCCAACTTGTGTATCCAAGCACATGCTGTGCTTTTCTTGCTCCCATCAAAGTTGGGTAAAATGAGTTTGCTTAAAGCTTGTTTATACTCATGTGAACCTCGAGGTCTTTGCTCTTGTTGTGTTCTCCTTTTGTCCTTTCGTTGGTTCATGAATTGGTTTAATGTCATTTCTTGTCTTATTGCATGTGGGAGTGTATTGTACTCATCGTAAACCACCAGTACCTCATCTACCAATGGCTGTTCCTCTTCCTGTGGGATCTCTTCCTCCTCTCTAGGTGTGAACAAATGCTAAAAAGGTCTCAGTGATCCAACTATACTAGCACCTCGTGGGTTATCATTTCTTGCATTGCAACCTTCACCTGTAGTAGTCCTATTCATCCTTATTGAATTCATGTCTTGGGACATCTGACCAATGGTAGTGATTAATTGCTATTGAGTTTGCATAAATTGTTGCATCATCTGCTACTGCCTCTATCCAAATCATTTAGTATATTCTGAACACTATCATTGTTTCCTCTATTTGTTCCCCTAGGACTCTCACTTCCCGAATCTATCATTTTCCCACTACTGTGTGCAACTCTGATTGGCTGTCTTGCTACTAATGCAGCTGAGAATGTATCCTCTTTTGGGTAAGGTTTTTCCAATTGAAATTGTTTACACTTTTGTTCTCTTTCTACGTAATGTCTAGCCCTGTCATCAATGTACATTGTTAGTGTTTGGTAGCTTCAGGACATATTTTCTCCTTAGTTCAAGGCTGGTCAGCCTTCTTATTGCAATTTATATTTTATATTATTTTCATCTAAGGGAGCCGACCTAGATGAAAAGTCACCTTGCTTTGTATATAAGCAAGGAGAAGACTTGTCATTTTATTATTCATTTTTCACATTCTCTACAGAGCAGAAGTTCACCCTTCAATAGCAGATTATCATCTTGTAGAAGCAGATCGACTTTAAGGAGAAACATATTTATCTTGGCATCAAAGGATAGGTGCTATTATTCATTGTATTAATTCGCCCTTGAGAAGGGTTTGATTCTAAAGCAGATTTATGCTCTTATTCATCCTATATATAAGAGATATATTTTGCTGGGTTTTCCTCCCTTGAGAAGGAGGGTTTTCCCAGGGTATCTTGCTGTGTTCATTGTTCTTGTGTTGTTATTCTGCTTATTTCATTTCTGATCCTAAAACTAACATGGTATTAGAGCGGGTTCAAGAAATTCGATCAGATTTATGAGATTTTGTCTTGAAGCTGAACGATTTCTAGAAGTATAGTCTGAAAATTGGGTTGATTCTTATCAGCATGCTGATATCATTTGGTGATAATACGAAGCCTCAAGGGAGAGACGTATTATTGAAAGAAACTACCGATGCTCATATTTTTGACCACTGTGGAAAGGAAGAAATGTAGAATTATAAAGGCTTGGTTGAGATGCATATGAGTCGGCTAAAGATATCTACTGAAATTTCATATCGAGAGGTTCATTAATATCTTATCTTGGTCATGCGAAAGGGAGTCATCTGAAGTTATATCTCCATAATTGTATCATTAAGGAGAAGCAAAGCTTTCATGTGCCAAATTTATGAAAGAAAAGGAGAATTAATGAGTTGCGGGAAAATTCTAATGAAATATCACTTGGTAGGAAGATTTATTAATGTGGGAGAAATCGCCTAGCAAATGATGTGAAGGTTTACAAAGGAATCACCAAACTTTTGGAGCTTCTATTTTTTTTTTAAAGAAACTAAGTAACGCCTTAATGGTTGAACATTTTTAGAGAAGCCGTTAATACTATTAAGCTGTTGTTCATCTTTTGAGAAGAGGCTCGAAGGCCTTCACTAGCCATTGCCGCTTCTAATACAATGGTTTGCATCCTTAAGAAGAAGAAATAAATCTTTTCTGTCAGATAATGTTTAAAGTTATAAGGCACTGTATGACGTTAAAGAAATTCAATACATATTGGAGCTGCAGTTGATTAAAGAGGTGTTGTGTGATGTCCAAATGTTTATCGGGCCAGTTAAGGAGAGAACGACTATTCGGTATTGATTAATGTGATTTCACCATATGATCTGAGTCATGTGGGAACTCTGTTTGGAAATTGATTAATTTCTGAATTGATGTCGAAAGATTCCATCTTTTAATTTGTTGCGTTATTTATTCAAATCTAAGTTCTGAGAAGCATCCTTATCGTGGACTATCAGAGTCATTCATGTATGTGTGACATCGTGGGGAGAGCAAATTCATCTTCTTCGGATGGGTTGTTCTGATTGGTGTTATTCTAGCGAGATATTTCTATTAGCTGTGATTGGTGTTTTCTTGTGGTACCATTTGAGCCAATGGGAGAGGCCTTGTGCCTCCTTCAGGATCCAATTGAAATGCTTTAGGCACTTCAAGTAGTTGGAGTAATAGAAGCCTTGGTGGAGCTGGAAGGACAAGGCATTCTAGTAAGTAGATCGAAGAAATTATTGTGAAATAATGAGCAGATCTCAGGAAAGATAAGTGTAGACCTGAAAAGCGTTCAAGTGCAGCACTTAAGGAGATTCTGATTTCATTGAGATAAGTATTTTATGTTTAATGATCATGAATTTTATGTAGTAACATTGGAATAGTGAATCATGTATGCTTCTAGCATTGGTATTTCTCTTCGGGATAGTTTAGTTCTATGAACTATTAGTAATCTCTCTATAATGCTTCTAGGACAGATCGAGGAGCAAAAGGATGATGAGAGACTGCCCAAGGAATTCAAGGGAGGAAGAGCTTGAGGCATCCTGTGAGGAATTCTCGCAGGTTGAAGAGATAAACTGGAGACATCTCTCGAAGAGGAAGAACCTATACAGATTGCGATCAGTTTCTTCGAAGAGGAGGAAATAATATTCAGAGGGAGTCTGACAAACCAACAGAGGCAACCTTGAACGAGGAGGTTAGGAGGTTTATGCAAGTACTTGGAGCTTCAGAGGGGACACATCATCATGAAGATCTGTTGTAATGTATACTTCTCTGTGACGGAGAAGTATGAGGTGAAAGCCCTTGTAGTGTATATTTCTCTGTGACGGAGAAGTCTGAGGTGAAAGCCCTTGTAGTGTATATTTCTCTGTGATGGAGAAGTATGGGGTGAAAACCCTTGTAGTGTATATTTCTCTGTGACGGAGAAGTATGAGGTGAAAGCCTTTGTAGTGTATATTTCTTTGAGATGGAGAAGTATGAGGTGTGAGCCCTTGTTCATCTCTGAGACTGAGATGAGACATCATGTTGAGAGACTCCATGACGACATCACATTGAGAGACTCCGTGATGAACCCTTTGTACTTGTGTTTTTTTCCACACATGGGAGTAGCCATGGTGGACGTCATGTTCAGAGACTCTATGATGACATCACGTTGAGAGACTCCGTGATGGGCACTTGTACGTGTGTTTCTTTCCACACATGGAAGTAGCCATGGTGGACGTCATGTTGAGAGACTCCATGATGACATCACGTTGAGAGACTCTGTGATGAACCTTTGAGCTTTCCACAAATGGGTGTAGCCATTGTGGGTGTCATGTTGAGAGACTCCATGGCGTAGTTATTTGGAAAATATCTCCCTAGCTAAGAGGGAGTGTTAGTGTTTGGTAGCTTTAGGAGATATTTTCTCCTTAGTTCAAGGCTGGTTGGCCTTCTTATTGCAATTTATATTTTATATTATTTTCATCTAAGGGAGCCGACCTAGATGAAAAGTCACCTTGCTTTGTATATAAGCAAGGAGAAGACTTGTCATTTTATTATTCATTTTTCACATTCTCTACAGAGCAGAAGTTCACCCTTCAGCAGTAGATTATCATCTTGTAGAAGCAAATCAACTTCAAGGAGAAACATATTTATTTGGCATCAGAGGATAGGTGCTATTATTCATTGTATTAATTCGCCCTTGAGAAGGGTCTGATTGTAAAGCAAATTTCTGCTCTTATTCATCCTATATATAAGAGATATATTTTGCTGGGTTTTTCTCCCTCGAGGAGGGTTTTCCTAGGGTATCTTGCTATGTTCATTGTTCTTGTGTTGTTATTCTGCTTATTTCATTTCTGATCCTAAAACTAACATACATAACCCTCTAGGCTGGTAGGATTTTGGCTCTGATACCACTGTAAGAACCCAAACTTATTTCTCCTCGATACTCTCAAACTTCAGTGTATGGACATTCTTTCAAACACTTTGCACTGATACACAAAGCTAATCTTTTTGATTTTGTTTTGATGTCATATGTTTGCTTGAATGTTTCCAAATAACATCGATAATATAGGCCAATACAAGCGTATATCATTTATTCAAACTTATGACTGGATACATACATAGATTCATAGGTTTGCTGTCACAAACAGACTACAACTCATAAAGTAGAACTTCAGAAATTAATTAAATAAGATCAGCTGACCTGTTCACTTCAGGAAGGTGGCGTCGGAGTTAGAATTGATTAATCTCTTTATTAGTACTTGTTTCAGCTTATACCAGGAATGCACGTAGAGGTCTTCCAATTGTAAGTGGTGACCATAGCATATATAATTATCTCCTAAATTATCACTTCTAATTGCCCAATCTGGAAACTCCACTTTGCCATCGACTTTCCCAATGGTCCATTCAATTCCTAATAATTTCAACTCTAAACAACATATTCATATTGGCGATGGTCTTTAAGAATCCTGGCGGCATCAATAAGAAATCACGGTTTCCTCCTTTTCATTCACGGTGGCTCCTCCTTTTCATTCACGGTGGCTCCTCCTTAACTCCACATCCTTTCTTCCCTTGGCATTGACTTGTATAAAGCTATTGGTTGGCAGCTTTGATGAGGGATTAGAATGCCACGTCAAACCTCAGTCTCCCTTGAATTTCCATCATATTGAAAGTGGCGACCTCTTGAAGGATACACTTCTGTCTTCCCTTGACTGACTCCTACTTCCCCGTCAATCACTAGGAACCAAATTTATTAATCGCACTTCATATACATCTCATGGCTGTTCAACCTTGTTTGACCCGACTTCATGAAGTTACAAAGGTGGCGCACAGGTCCTTCCGATACCATTAAAAGATATACGATTCAACTTTTCCTCATTAGTGATGATTGGAGAATTGGCGGTGCTTAGTATAAAGTGGCGTTTAAAATGTAATTTGAAGTTCCTTTGATATGCTTTGTTAGTTTTAGGATCAGATTTAAGCAAACAGAAAATGCAACACATAAGACAAATGAACACAACACTTTTACCTTGGGAAAACCCTCCTTCTCGAGGGAGAAAAACCCACCTTCTCGAGGGAGAAAAACCCAGCCACAAATATATCACTTGTATATTTAATAAAAGAGCAGAAATCTGATTTACAATTAGGCCACACACTAGGCCGAACTGGTGCAATGATTATAGCACCTCTCTAGATGCAAATACACAAGCAATATCGATTTCCTTGAATATATATCAATCTGCTGTGGATAAGCAAACCGCTTTTGAAGAATGCGAATTCCTTGAGAATAATAATCGATCTGCTGATAAAGATAATCTTCACTCAGAAAAATGTGCGAACTTCACTTGATAATAATTGGATGATAAACTGAATGATAGCTGCCTTATATTTATACATAACAAGATGTCTCTTCATGAAAGGTCGGCCTTGTTCACCAAACAAGGCGTCTTTTTCTAATTGGTTGGCCTCAACAAAATAATTATATATTTATAGCAAGTTGTCTCCTTCCATTTAATATGAATTTATTTATTATTTAATTTCAAATTCGTGGGAGAAAGAACCTCCCGCCGCTACAGCATCAACATGCTTAAATTCAATTTTAGTTATTAGCCACAAATATTAAAGGAAGAAATAGTAATATTTTATTCCATTCCAAACAGAGCAGCATTTAGTTCATAAATTGTATTTGTAGGTATAGATGCCTTACTAGATGTAAATAGATAGCAACAATGCACATACAAGCATGGGCAAATATCTCACTCAGCCCAATTCTCAACCTTATTTAACTCATAAGCAAGTCTGCAATTTCTCCTATAAATTCTTTGAACCATAAATATCATGAAACCCTTCCAACTTGATGTCAATCAAAACTCTGAAATTTGTCTTTTACAAAGACTTTACAAATTTCCATAATCGAACAACTGAGCAATGAAACTTTGTGTTTGAAGGGTTTAATGGGAGTATTTCCAAATCTTTATATAGGGCAGTATCGAAAGGAAGTATGGGGCTTGCAGTCAAATGAATGTATGATATTATTTTGGTTATATTCATGGTAGAATATAGGTTTGCAATTTGTATCTAAAAAGGAAATCTTATTAATAAGTTCCTACAATTTAAATTAATGAAATGAGTTTCCACTGCCAGGCATATTACTTGCAAAAGTTGATTCGAAAGGGAGTTTGGTGATAGGTTTGAATGATTATTAAGTTTCCACAGCTGGAGGAGTCACACATTAAAGGGAATCACACTTGCTCCATACATTTAATATTCTTATCTCATTTCATACAGACTATTGCCCCCCTCCTGTATGGCCTTGCTATGTTAGATGGTTACCACTAAGTCACGTATATCGTAGCTTCTATTCCTAGCACGGTGAATTATCGTAATTGCTTAGTCCTTCCAAGCTTTTGACCCGGTTTATTAAGAAAGATACAAATCATTAAGGCCATGTGAACGTATTAATTTCATTGCCCATCATTAAAAGGAAAATTTTGTGAGACAGAGTTGCTGCCCTAGGTATGAGGATTGTCAAATAAATTCATTTGGTTGTGGTGAAGATTAAGGGCCATTGAAATGTGAAGGCCTGGTTGCTCCTTTAATACCAAGAGAATATCAAAGCTTATTCATTAATATTGGTTGCTGGGCAATGCCCAAAGTTGGGAAGGTTACGTTGCACTAAACCTTCATCATAGCCAACAATGAATGGTTAGAGTCTAGGCGATGCCAATGGGAGGAATGGAGCGGAATTAAAGGGGAATCACCAAATTTTTGGAAGGGAGTTGTGACTACCTAAGCTGCCGCCAGGACCCCAACATTCATTGCCAATACCAAGAAAAGGTTGCAGTTTGTAATTAGTAGTATATGGGTGGAAGCTTTGGAGAGATAGATAGCAGTTTAGCGATTCCAGATATGGGAATTGTTGATTGCAGATAGCCGTCTGGAATTTATTATACAGGTGTTGACTATTTGTACTAGCTGGTCACCACTTTCATACAGTTGGCAAGTCTATATCATAAGGCTAATATTCAGCGAAGAGCAAATTTGGACTGTGCATTCAAGTTGTAGGTGATGAAACAAGTTAGAAAACCATAACTTCTGTGTATGTCAATTATTTCTGAGAACATTTATGTTAAACCTGTAACTGCAGATGTTTAAATGTCAATTGAATAGTCATAAGGAAATGTGAATGTCAATTTAATGTCAATGATTATATCTGGAAATTATTCTCCATGATGGTTACTGAGAATTCTATTAAATAGAGAAAAAAAAAAGAAAAAAACATTTTACTTAAAAGGTCTGCCAATAGTTTGACAAAAATGTTTGACCAATGAATTGGGAAAAATTAGCAAACTTTGGTATAGGAATTGGTTAGATTCTTATAGTGGTATCAAAGCCAAAATCCTGCCAGCCTGGAGGGTTATGTACACCAGTGACAGGGCTAGGTGTTACGTAGAAAGAGAACAAAAGCGTAGACAATTTCAGTTGGCAGAACCTTATCTGGAAGAGGATACTTTCTGAGTTGCATTAATTAGCAGCAAGACAACCAATCAGATTTGCACACAATTGTGGTAAAATGGTAGGCTTAGATAATGAGAGTCCTCAGAATAGGACTGATAGGATAGATAGAGGGAATGATGACAATGTTCAGAATATATTGAATGACTTAGCTAGGGGACAACAACAAATGATGCAGCAGTTTATGCAAACCTAACAACAGTTATTCACAGCCATTGGTCAGTTGTCCCAGGATATGAAGAGGGTGAATAGGATTGCTACATGTGAAGGTAGCAATGCAAGGAATGATAACCTACGAGGTGCTAGTATAGGTGGGTCATAGAGACCTTTTCAGCCGACATTCACACCCAAGGAGGAGGAAGAAGAGATCCCACATGAAGAGGAACAACCATTAGTTGATGAGGTATTGGTGGTTTACGACAAGTACAATACACTCCCACATGCAATCAAACATGAAACGACATTAAATCAATTCATGAACCAACAAAAGGACAAAAGGAGAACACAACAGGAGCAGAGACCTCGAGGCCCACATAAGGAGTACAAGCAAGTTTTAAGCAAACTTACTTTACCCAACTTTGATGGTAGTGGGAAAAGAACGACACGTGTTTGGATATGCAAGTTGGACACATTCTTGACTCTAAACCCATGCTGGAAGTAGAAGCAATAATATTGCAACCTTAAATCTGGAGGGACCTGTATACGATTGGTGGCACCATGGTTTGGTGACACAAAATCATGCACTTATTCAATCATATGATGAGTTTAGTAGCAAGCTAATTGCTAGGTTTGACAGGAAGGATGTCGAGTTGTACATCCTAGAGTTGGCAATGATTAGGCAACATGGGGATGTTGATAGTTACATCAATGAGTTTCCGAAGGTGGCTGTTATGGTTCCTGACATGTCGGAGAAGAGAGTAGTAATGCTGTTTATTGAGGGGTTGCATCACAACTTGAGAGGTTTGGTGAAGGCTTTCAAGCCGAATACTCTACAAGATGCTATCTAGATGGCACTTGACCTTGAAACTACACAACCTACAGCTCAACCCCAAAAGAGGAATTTCAAGGATAATAAACCAGAACACAAATCAGATGGAAGAACTCTCAATCAGCCTAAGCCTATGCTACCTAAGTTGGAATTTGAAACAAGGAACGAATTGCGTAGGAAGAAGGTATGCTTCACGTGCAAGGAATTGTGGGAACCCTGTCACAGGTGCCTTGGGAAAGGCAAAGCACACTACATAGAGGTCATCTTAGATATTGATGAAGAGGTTGTAGACATGAGTTCGGAAAGTGATCATGAGGAGCAGCCACAAGAGCACAATGATGCTAATGTAGGAGGCATGGCGCATGGAACTATTGCCTCATTATCTAGAGTTCCTAAGTACCACCCTTTTAGAGTGAGAGGAGTCATGTGTGGACAATGGATTACTTGTTTAATCTCTTAATTGCTCTATGTAAAGATTTGGAAATACTCATTACTCCCATTAAACCCTTCAAACCCCATTAAATGTCTTTTGTGCCCTTTCAGTTTAATCTCTAGGTGCGCAATTCTTTCATAGGTGGATTATATGGAAAACTGACCACCCTTGAATAATTAAGGCATTACGAACTAGCGTGGGAGTAAATCTTTTCTCTAACTCTTAGCCGCAAATATGTGTATCTATGAAAGGCCTATGTAGGTATGAATTAAAATTGTTTGGTTGCCAAAATTATCCCAAACTTTGCTTTATATGGTTTGCATCCATAAACAGACTTTTCATTCAAACCAAACTAACATCATTGCATACACAGGTATTGCAATATTATAATGCCTTCGTCTGCATTGCGTATTCATACCCCTATAAACTTGGAAACTTTGTGCATTTATCAACCTGAAACCTCACAAAATACTTGAAATTTGCTTTCGTAGAAGACTTCTCAAATTTCCTACAATCAAACTATTGAACAATGAAGCACAATGTGAATCCTGCCATGAATTCACCTATAATGGATTTGGGTTTTCATCCAATCCATCGACTCGAGGGTTTTTCGTTCCCAAGTTTCCCAGAAAGCCAAGCTCTCCAAAATCTTGACAATAAATTTCCCAAAAAGATACTCGATTAAAATTCTCCACCACCTTTTTAATATTTAAATATTAATTAATTTTCCTTTGTAAAGTAACTTAATATAATATTTGAGCATATGATTTTATAAAGTCACTTTAATGTTAATTAATTAATTAAATATAAATGTCCACAAATATTATTTTTTGGATAATTTAATATTTAATTATTTAAATTAACTTGGTGGCGACTATTTGGAAATCGGGGACATTACAGAACATGGCTTACTTGAGCTTCTCAAATGCCTTGGTGGCTGCCTCATTGCACTGTAAAGAGTCCTTCAATAAAATTGTGTGTGGAGTTGCTACATTGCAATGATTTTCTACAAATTGGCAATAGTAACTATGTAGTCCTAAAAACCTTGTAGGTTCTTGAGGGTTCTAGGCATTTTCCATTCTACTATGGCTTTGAAGTTTGATCTTGTAAGGGTCTACCTTGACTTCCTCATGTGAAACAATGACCTAGGTATTATGCCTCTTTGATTCCAAAAACACACTTGGATGGCTTTCGATAATGTTGATGTTGTTAAAAAATGTTCAAAACCTAATCCACATATTGTAAGTGTTCCTCCCAAGTTTTGCTAAATATTAAGATGTCATAAAAAATTATAAAACAAATTTCCATATAAATGGCTTGAAGATACAGTTCATCAAACTTTGAAATGTAGATGGTGTATTTATAAGGCCAAAAGGCATCACCAAAATTTATTGTGGCCCCTTGTGTGTTCGAAAAGTTGTCTTATGTATATATTCATCTCCAATTCTGATTTGATGATAATTAGAATGAAGATCAAATTTGGTAAAACAAATAGCACCATTTAGCTCATCTAACAAATCATCAATTAGTGGATTTGAAAACTTATCTTTTGTGATGTACGTGTTGAGCTCTTGGCAATTGAGACACATCCGCTAAGTGTCAAACTTTCTTGTGCACCATTACTAATTGAGAGGAGGAATCACTTTGACTATAATTGATAATACTTGCCACTAGCATCTCTTGTACCATCTTCTTGAAATCACTTTTCTGTACATATAAGTACTTGTAGGGCCTAATATTGGTGGTTAGCTTCTTGGTACTAGTTGAATGGCATGATCATGAGTCTTTTGGGAGGCAATCTTTTTGGGATATTTCCAAAAACTGTTTAGTGCCTATTGATAATTGCTTGCAAATTTGGTGGTGTAGGAACCATTGATTATTGTGCATCAAATGAAAACAATTGGGCCACAAGCTTGTTTACCCCCTTATTAATCATCTTTTGCATTTGATGGGAGCTTGCCAATTGTGAGACTTTGCTTGCAAACCTCTCAATTCAACCATCCCACCCTTTGAGGGGAAAATGCATGATAGCTCCCGAAGGTTCATCTCAATTTTACCCAATATAGTAAGCCATTGGACTCTCAAGACAATGTTTGTTGCACCCATGAAGATAGCAAACATAGGGAAATCTAGTTGGTATTCTCCTAGTGTGATCCTGCTTGTGGGACATCTTGATTTTTGCCTAAAATTGTGTATTTTTTAAATAGAAATTAATGATTTAGCCTAGCAAGGTTCCATCTAAGAGGGTTTTATTGAAGGGGGTCAGATAAAACCCCCTTGGATAGAGCCCTCTAGGCTTAAATTGAATTCAAAGTCTCCTTTGCATTTGTTAAAATGTTGACAAAAAAAGACAATCTTGCTTCATTTTTTAGGGGATCAAATGAAGTCATTTAGAAATACCATTTTGTAAGCATGTAGTACTAAGTGTTGCCTTTCCAAGGATTATAGTATATATTATGTTTTTTTTCATATTATATGTATTAATTTTATAACGAATGCAAGTCCATAATGAAAAAATAATGACCTCTATTCAAGACATTAGGAAAAACAATCAAGCATGTTAGAAAATTTCAATATATATGCTAAGAGAAATGTCAATAATATAGTTTTGAAATTTTTGTTAGTACTAATTCAAAAATTATAAAAAGTTATCAAAAAAATATCTATGCACTAGACATTGGAGTTAATGATTTAATTCCAAGAAATAGTGGAAAGTTTTTATTTGTAGTGGAAGTTATGCAATATGAAAAAATGTTGCTCAATTAAAAATAATAGAAGAAAAAATGATTGAAAAATAGAAATAAAAATGATATAAATAATTATCTAAAAAATTCAAAAAAATTACAATTTGAATCTACATAGGAAATGCCACAACTCATTAGTTTATAGCATCCTTAAATTCTTGATAATTTGTTTGCTGTAATTGATACAAATGAAAAATGCTGATTTTAAGTGTCTTGCTTAGGCCAAAAGTGGGACACATTATTATGGGATCACCCCCATGGAAAGTTTAATGTTATGGTATTTCTCTAAACAATTGATTGTACCTCCATCTGTGTTGAATTCCAAGAGTTCGACAAGTCTGAATTTATTTTTTAATGGTATTCGATCTACAAGAGCAGAACATTTATTGATCTCGATGTCTCCCATTGTGGATCGGACCTACATTAAATATATAAGGAAGAGACACATCCCATGAGCGGACATGTCTCTACAAAGTGGAGGCATGTCCGTTCATGAGATGTCTCATGAATTGTGCCTTTTCATCTTAACTAAACACCTGATCTCTAATCGGGGTTTGTTACTTAATAAACATAAATGCTTATCAAGTTCGATCTGAATTTATCTTGCACAAATAAATAATATCCAATCTGGAAATGATCACCGATAATGATGCTCGATTGGGATCCTATATGAAAACATGAAATACTAATAATCTACAATTAATAACCTCTAAATGCAGATCGATAATATACTTGGATAGTAGATTTCGATAGAAATGATGATGTATACAATTAATATATATGTGTGTATACATATGTCAGTACATACTGACATATATATACACACACATATGATCATCATTTCTATATCTGACCGAAGCTACCATATTTCAACACTCCCTCTTAGCTAGGGAAGATAACACTATCCAAGTATATAGTGATATCACCTTACTCGTGATATTAGAAGATATGGTATGCTTCTAAGAGAGTCAAGTCACTTGACATTCTTCATAACAAATCTTCATTATGGTATGTGCACTGATGTCAAGTCTCATGATGTCTACCATAATAAATCATGGCATATCCACGGATACATTTATCCACCATGATTATCCCATAAGGATCATAATGATCTTCAACTGATATCAAGTCTCATGATATCTATCAAAATGTCCAAGAGATACTATCATGACATATCCATGGATATCGAGTCACATGATAACCATCATGATAGTGAAACTAATCATTGTAGAGTCGTCACTTTACAATGTCAAATACAAGTGTTCATTATTAGAAAGATCGTCACCTTTCAATAATGTACACAGGGGGTGAGGGCCCATAAAGTCATGGAGTCACACACATGACAAAAGAGTTTACACATTAAACATCTTTTAAATACATTAGTACAAAATAAACAATTTGAGTCTCAATCTCAACAATAACTTACATTTCAACCATACCAAGTTTCTTCCGGATGTGTTCAACTTTAACTCTGAGAGAGGCTTGGTGAGAATGTCTGCTGTTTGATTGTTTGTACTAATATACTCCAACTGGATCACATTCCTTTCTACCATGTCTCTCACATAGTGGTAAGGAATCTCTATATGCTTTGATTTATCATGGAATACTGGGTTCACAGAAAGCTTAATACAACTCTGATTGTCACAGTGGATAATAGTAGGATTTAGGGGCTCACCAAATAATCTCACAAGCAATTTTTGGAGCCATACTGCTTCTCTTGCTCCCATAGAGGCTGCAATATATTCGGCTTCTGTTGTACTCAGTGCCACAGAAGATTGCTTCCTGCTACACCAGGATATCATCGCAGACCTCAACCTTAAACAACATCCAGAGGTACTCTTTCGATCATCTTCTTTAGGTTCAATAGGCTCCCTCTGAATCTTCAAGCACTTGCATCAACCTCCTGACCTCATTGTCCAAGATTGCCTCATAGCAGATCACTCTATTCTGAATAGGTTTACGGAGCTACCAATATCAAATCCAGATGACAGTCTTTGAGCAATTTTGATCTCAGCAGCTGAAGAGGACTTTCAAGGATTTAACACTTGGCCTTGCAACACTACAACCTTCGCTTCTTCTCAGTGAGTCACAGAACTCCCTCTTGATCCCTGCTTCAAAGCTTGCAAATAAGACTTCTGGAAGTGAACTCCCTCTAGCCACCAACTCAGTCCCATGGCTGCAAGTTGTAACTTCACGCTTGATCATTTCTTTGGTCGGCATGACTTCCTCACAAGATGCATCGAGCTTTTCATCACTAAGCAATCTCTCATCACCTTGTCCTGAAAGCATTTTAGAGAGAGATTACTAACAGTTTATAATTATCTAAAGAAATATTAAAGCTAGAATCATACAAGGTTTACTATCTTAGGTTATAATATGAATACATAAGAATTTATGAACAATATTAAAACATGAATAAGTAAATCAACCTAAAGGGAAATATATCAAAGGATCAGAATGAAGGGATAAAGAAACTTATCTTTATTGAATTCTGATATGACTTTTCCTTCCATCTTTTACTCCTCTCGAGAGTGCACAACACATATTATGAAGCCAACATATTCAATATCGGACCAGCCTTCTCAAGGCAACATTGCAGTCCAAACACAGAGAATTTTATCGAAGTGATCATCCAATCACAACGAAAATATGCAGTTCTCTTTTCATCTCAGAGTCACACTCAGAGATATTCACAATTGCAAGGAATAGAGGTATCTCCACAATATCTTGTCACAAAGATCTCTTATTCAAGAGAAACTGCAATTTTGACTAAACCTCGATCCACAATCTTCCTTCGTCAGGTTCAAGGCCACTCAAGCCCGAACACAGCTCCGAATAGATATTTCCTCCAGTGATAGAATCATATTTTCCAGACAGGTAGCAATATGTTTATGCAATTGTATGGCAACATGAAACTACAAACACTGCGATGACAGCAGTGAAACACCCAAGGAACAACTCACAAATCGCCCCCTCATAAGGATTATTATTCTTAGCTTGATAAATTTGGCTTATCCACACTTAAAATGTCAATGATGGCAAAAGCATAGTCCTGATCACCTTCCCAAATATAGCCGGATTCCTCAAGTATAGTCAACTGTGTTGGTGAATATATTATTCGCTCTAACTCAGTCTTCCGCAAAAGAGAATAGATGTAGTAATTTCAGGAGAAGCTCGAAAGACTCCCTCAACGTCTTGTCGTGAGAATATGCATAGGACGAGGAATAAATATCAATCTCCAGATTACCCCTGTTCTAATGATGGTTATGATTGACACGACACTATATGAATATATATTTATAAGTGCCCCCGCTCAAATGCAAATCAAATGCCCAACGTCAACCTCATACCACCCGATCATGCAACGATATAATTGCTCGAGGCCTTCACGTCTCTATTCATAGATTCATTGGTAGAGATGAAATACGAACGACTTTTTCCCTCACACAAACTGTTAGCGCTGAGCATACAAACACTTATATCTTTAACTCCACTCCATGAGTTCCCGTGTAAAACCCCAATCATTTCTTTGTTCTCAGACATTTGCGATATCCTTGTAACCTTCAGTGATTAACACATCCACGATTTGCCTTGTTTACTCGATACCATCCTTTAATCTGCCTTGCGATGACTTTGTCTTCCCCGTCATGTATTAGAGTACATTTGTCATGAAGTACATACTTGAATTCAAGGTCACAAGCTATACAAATGCGTCACAGAGTATATACTCGAATACACTCAAATACAATTACAATCATAGAGTACACACTTGAATACAACTGAGTTTAACGCTTCTCTTGTACCCGACCAGGATTCTTTATTTTCCACAATCCTTCCCTGCTTCACACGTTTCTTGATCCCCTTTGCTTTATTCCTGAGTGCCCATTTCCTTATATGCTTTTAGTCTCCTCCTCTCATTGAGAATACGAATTCCAACTTTAAGCAATATGTATGTAGATATACTTCATTGAAGTGCTGAAAAGTGTAGAAATATATTTTATGTTTAACAGACTGAATAGAACCCCATTAAGATACGTTATCTAGAATTCCTAGAAGTTGACGCTAAACTACAAATACCCAGTACCACAACCTCGCGGACTGGCTCGTACACAACATTTGATTATTTAGGATGCTCAACCGAAAGCTTCCCAATAACCACACGCACCTATTGAATCATAAACTGTCTTCCCCAAATATCCTGACTTTCTTGCAAATAACATAAGATGAATGACTTTATTGAGTCAACTTCCACGTCAGATGGTCTGAATGCAAATATTATCACGCAATTCCCAACATTGCTTCTCATCACCTTATTGTCTCTCGAAATGACCAATGATAAAAGCAATTTAACCACAACGGCGAAATAAGAAATGCCCGATATCCGGTCTTGGATAAGCCACGATAAATTAAATATCAGTGATCAATATGAATCAATGATGGTTCCCGTTAGCAATGTTAGTGATTATGATCAACACCGATGATAATCCCAAGCCGTCCTTTTAATGTCATAAAGTCGCACTGCCAACATATATCGAGACTCCTATATCTCAGAAGTGATCATCAGCCCAATGGATCTACTTCTGCCACAGATCTGATGGAAGATATTTGTTGGACTTTAGCGCCTAAGATACGTGCCTGGCGCTAGTAAACACTTCCGGGTCGGATCAACTGCATAGTCTGTGATCTATGTTGTTTGCGATGATGGCAGAGAAATATGCCAGCGGCTTCAAGAGAATAACTCTCAAATAATCGAATCCTTCTTGAGTGTAGCAGTGTGGTGTATAAGGATGGCGAGAGCCGGAGGCTACGCAGCCATCGTGCCATCAGAAATCTCCTGGCTGCGTTTGAACTGGTGGAGTATGCGCGTGGAAGGGGATATAGATTAAGAAATTCAGACTTGTGAATTTTTAACCATGGCTCTGATACCATGTTGAATTCCAAGAGTTTGACAAGTCTGATTTTTTTTTTAATGGTATTCGATCTACAAGAGGAGAACATTTATTGATCTCGATGTCTCCCATTGTGGATCGGACCTACATTAAATATATAAGGAAGAGACACATCCCATGAGCGGACATGTCTCCACAAAGTGGAGGCATGTACATTCATGAGATGTCTCATGAATTGTGCCTTTTCATCTTAACTAAAAACCTGATCTCTAATCGGGGTTTGTTACTTAATAAACATAAATGCTTACCAAGTTCAATCTGAATTTATCTTGCACAAATAAATAATATCCAATCTGGAAATGATCACCGATAATGATGCTCGATTGGGATCCTATATGAAAACATGAAATACTAATAATCTGCAATTAATAACCTCTAAATGCAGATCGATAATATACTTGGAATGTAGTAGATTTCGATATAAATGATGATGTATACAATTAATATATATGTGTGTATACATATGTCAGTACATACTGACATATATATACACACACATATGATCATCATTTCTATATCTGACCGAAGCTACCATATTTCAACAATCTGCAATCATGACTTGAAATTCTGGAGTTAGATAAAATGATTTAAATGAGAAGCTAACTTCTTGTTAATGAAGTTGTGAGTTGAGTCCATCAACATTGTTACTTCTTTTTTTTCTGTTTTCTAAATCTACTACCTTGATAATTTGTGAGGTGCTAATTCTCGGAAGTGCATGCCAAGAAATAGTCGGTTGAGTATCTCTTGATTTTGCATTTGGCTCATAGATGACCTATAATACTTCATCTTCTTCCTCACTAACCCTTTCAATTTTGAACAACTTCTCAGCACATTAATGTCCTCGATTGTATTCACTATCACAGTTAAAACATAACTCATTTGCCCTTTTTTCTTCAATTTGTTGAGAAGTTAGTCTAGTAGGCTAAGGGAATGGTTATGGTGGGAAGCTCTTCTCTATTTTGTTACTAAACCCTTGCATTCTAGGAGCTAAAAACTTTTCCTCTGCCCTCTGTGCCATGATACATTAAGAGGATTAAAGATGTGTACCTTATCTTGGATGTGATCCTTGAGCTTACTAAGAAATAAGTCATTCAAGTTGTCTTCCATAATTGTTTCTACTCGCAAGTATAGGTTTCAAAATTGCTGAATATAATCCTTGATTGATTCTCTCTGTTTTAGGTTGGCTAATTGGTTGAAGTTATTCTTTAATACACTATTGCTATATTGCATATGCAATTCTTTTGTTAAAATTGATGAGGTGACATTGAGGGCTTTCTTCTTCTTTTGAGCACACAACCATTTATATTGAATGAATTGCCCAGGTTCTAGATACAAGGATGCCACTGTAATCTTTTGCTCTCATGGATCTAATGAATATGAAAAAAATTCTCCATTTTGGTTAATCCAAGTGATTGGATCCTTTTCATTGAACATCCACATGTCTACTTTTGGTACCAAATTTCGAGATCTAGAATGAGTGCTAGCATATGGTTGTCTAACAATCCACCTTGATGGACTGAAACAGTGGGAGTGGGTGATGCAAGGGTTTGGGCACTTGGTAGTAATAATGATAGTATTTGGATAGAAGCTTTGATAGTGGACAATGTTATATAGATGCTTACCAAACCTCCTTGCATGTTAGCCATTTCCTTGTATGTTAGCCAAATTTCCTTGCACATGTGCATGCCCTCTTCCAGCTGGTCCACATTATAATCCCATAGAGATGACATCATATTCAAAGGTTTCCTGGTTCTACTCTAAGTTTATTTCCTCTTCGTTAGGATTTTTTTTTGGTATGTAGGAATTCTTGCCTTGGCCCCTAGTTTGCAGCCCGGTCATAATGTTGCCAAAATATAGACAATAACTTATTCAAAACAAATTCAAATAATGTGAAATTTTATTGTAACTTACTTGAGTCTATAACTCACTTTAATGAAAAATATCCAAGAAATTTGCTATTTTGCAGCCTTGGGAGCAAATTTTGTAAAAGCTCTAATTTTGCAATAACTACTTCAAATATGCTTCAGATAACCTCAAATCTGGACTATAGCAGCTTCAATGTCCTTGCTCAAACAATAAAGTGGTTTGATATTGAACAGCAGGCACGAGTTGCTTATTTGTACGACAGGTAATGTGATGTATGTATTGTTAAATTTAGTGATCAGACTAATACACAGAATTTAATTCAAAAATTCAACACAAAGACACAGCAGATACCCTGGGAAAACCCTCTTGAGGGAGAAAAACGCAGCCAATAATATCTCTTATATTATTGAATCTCAAAAGAAACTCCTTTACAATGAGGGCCGATAAAGAGGCCTAATAAAATGCACCACAGACTGATGCAATCACAGCAATACAAAGATGTAAATCTCAGTGATAATACACAGCCTTCTAGCAATGAATCGATCTGCACTTGAATAACTTCTCACTAACTCGCACTTGTTATGAATGTAATGTGTGTAATGAATGCTTTACAATGAAATGCCATCGATCATATATACAAGTTGAGAGTAGAGGATGTGACTCTTCAAAACATAAGTCGGCCCTCCTTGAAAAGACGTGTTTACAATAAACATGAAGTCGGCCTTTAAGAAATACGTGCCTCCTCATAAATTCGAATCTCTTTAATAACTAATCATTATTAATATTAAAGATGTGCCTCTTGAACAAATCACAATCTTCTATAAATTAAATAGCCAACGGCTATGATTTAATTTATTCCATAATGTAAGGAGATCGGCTGGAAGTGAAGACCGACGCTGCCATAAACATCAACATGTATCAGAAGCTCGTTTTGTATGTAATAAGAACGGCTTGATTTAGGCATTGATTGATGTTACTATATGTCATACACTTGCTAGGGTACCAAAGTAGCATGCTCATGGAGAAAAACAAAGCACTACTCTGTTGCTTGAATTTTTTTAATTTATCTTCATTGATTATGCTGTAAGAGTACTAGGACATGCTAGTAATACGTGTAAACCTTTAAATTGTTTTCAATGAACTTTAATACAATAAATGAATTTTGTGGCTCTTGGTAAAACCTTTTAACATATGTATATTTGAGCTTAAGTAGTATGTTTATGCTTATCTCTTTATATAAGTAGAGAATTCTGTAAATATCCTATAAATAGGATTGTTAATGGAATGCGTGTCTTTATATTTTTGCTTAAGTGGCCATTTAAACTAAAAACTATATTTGCGCTAGTTGATATGTTACATAACAAAAACTATTGAACTACTTTTACTATGTATAATGACTGGAAAACTGCTTGGTATGAATTGATAAAAAATTTTTGTTGCCTCTTTTGCTTGCCGCTCTTAAGATTTTAGTATTCATTTATTCATCTCAAGAAAGCTGAATTCCTAGGACACGAATTCACAATCACAGGTTGAAAGCTGAATACTTAAAAAACAATTCACAATCACGTATGACGCCTAGGTATAAACAATTATGGTCACTCTGAATTGATATTTAGTTTCATCATCTTGAATGCCATTTTGTGTGTAATTTATTGATAGGTTATTTGTTTTCTTGTTAGGTTGGCGTCTTGACTACTTCCTTGTCTCAAACTCAATTGTGGACAATGTGTACGACTCTTACACAATTCCAGATGTGAATGGCAGCGACCATTGTCCGATTGGTCTTATTTTGAAGATCTAGATAATTGATCTCTTTGCTAGCATATGCATTTTTAAGTAGAAATTCTTGCATGGCTCTTGACATCAAATATAACTTTGTTCTAGTTAGTCAAATCAGTAATGACGTTTCAAGTAGTTATCTTTATCGCATGTGACAAGCATTTAAATTTTGTAACATGTCTGATTATACACTGCTTGTATTTGCTTTGATGTGTTGTGTATGTTTTTCTTGTCTTAATCAGGATTTAATAATTACTCTAATGCATATTGGCTCCTTTTTTTTGGCATTGAAAGCATACGTGTAATCTCACAATTATCTTCCTTTTTTTTGGGTTAGAGTTGAAACTTCATTTCAAATTAGAATTGTCTTCGAATGAATGAATGAATGAATGCTTTTGAGAGAATAAAACCAACCGGGTCAGGAGAGGTAGGCAGGAATAGAGGACTTAACTACCCCCAACATCGTCGACCTGCCCACCCCAATCGATTATTGTCTACGTATTAACAACTAAGCCTACCCGAACTGTTCTCATCCACGTCTCTACCAATCATTGTTCTTGTCATCTCCCTTCCACCTCTCATGTCCACTTGTACCTATCTGATTGGGAATTCCAAGCACTGAAATGGCTAGTAAACCCTAGCTCCACCCTAGTGAAATCATCTCAATGAATGGAAAAAAGGCTATAGGGAACATCTGGAATCTTCTGTCTCAAATCGTATCGAATCATTATTATTATTTCTCCCCCTACGGCCTACGATTCGAGTGAGGGAGCATGTATAGTTAGTTCGTCGATCCATTTATCTGGGCGGGAGGGACCCGCTAACACTTCCTCATTCCGGATTCCCGGGCCCTTGTCGGTTGTGAGAAAGGACTCCACCCGATAGATAGCTAGCTCCACCTGCTTCTGATGTCCACTCATATGAATAAATAGCTCCGATTCCCCACACCTTCGGGCGCTGTGAGGCTAGGCAGTCTATGGAACATAAGGATAAAAATAACTTGCTTTACACACGAACAACTTCAATAGGCATTGTTCCAGCTATTCTTAATTGATAATCATTTCCTTTGTAATATTGGATTTTCTTCTATTAATCTTGGTAAAAAAGTTTGCTGTTTGTGCTAGTCTCTCTAGCAATAAAGTAGTCGAGGAGTCAACTTTCAAGATATTGATGTATTTAATCTAGATATCCTAGTAAGCTAGACTTTCCATGAAATAGCAATGACAGTTCTACTAATCCCAAAGTGGAAAATCAGCATATTCTATTTGCACAATCTTATGTGGGGAAAGTGGAAAATCAGCATATTCTATTTGCCCAATCTTATGTGGGGGTTGTCCACGTTCTAGTCTTGTACCTAAGACTATGTGAGCTAGTCCTTAGCTGAGCTATCAACTTTTTTGATGTTCATTTTATTTTCTCTTATATATCCTTTTTGCTTGTGGCCACAAGTGGGATTGAATTCTCTAACACAATGTTCTCTCTCTCACCCAAGTTGCTTTGTTTAAATGGTTCCCTTGAATTTTCCTCACATATCTTTTGATTCCCTTATTGGTGTTTGGGCACTCTTGCATGTAAATGCCCATTTACTCATTCACTTGGTATTTTGTTTCATCCATGTGCTCTTTTTTCTACTTAACTTTTCCTCCATTGCTATTTTGGGCCAATGGTATGACTCCATGCTCTCTATTAGTTTTAGATAACTTAGTAGTTGGATTAGAGTTGACGCCTTCAATGGGAAAGCACTTGTTCTAGCTAATAAGATCTCATATGGAATCAATGTTTTAGTTTTGAAACTGCTTGTGATTAAATGCTTTTGCAATCTCTATTTCTTTCCATTTCATTTTTGAGGTGTTGCTACCCCAAACTTTACACCCATAAAACACAATTGGTTTGGCAAACAACCTAAATAGGGTACTTTTGTTTTTCCAATCTCATAATTCAGCATTCCTACATTTGTTTTGTAGTAAGTATAAAGTTTTCCACCCCCCTTGTATTTTTCTTTTGTCCTATTAGTCTTCCAACTAAATTTGTTGTTAAAATCTAAATCGAGGTACTCATTCTATATTAGTTCCATTTATTCACTAAGAAACTTACAAGAAAATAGCAATTTGTGAAGTAAATTTGTCACATTATTTAATTACATACAATCAAGAAAAAAGTGCTCATTCTTTATACATATTAACTTATAATGCTTTTCACAAGAAAATTATAAGTTACATTGTAGGTTTTCTTGAAGGACTATGATATGTATAAATATCTTTTAAGGACAATATATTTCATCAAGTATAAATACATGAACTAGATGCTTTAGTAATTCATGGGGCTAATATTGCGACTAATATACTATTTTCCCAGGTATTAGGTTTTGCTTTAATTGTAATTTTGAATATTTTCTTTGGCTCTAGTTTGGACAATGAACTCTTGGAAATTTCCTTAGTTTGTACTTGTGGTCATCTTAGGTCATTTTGCTTATTTGTATTGGTTGTTCAATATTCTTGATTTTGACTTATTGCAAACATTCCCAAGCCTTACATTTTGTGGCGAGGTAGTTGGGCAATTTTATGGCATTGCCAATCTAAAGTTGAAAGTATCAAACTATGTGTGAAGCAACCAAGAGGTGGAAAGTATGTAATCAGGTGGATAAATTTAACCAATATATTTACTTAGATAAGCTCACATTCTTAGTTTAATGTAGTATAATTGCACATTTCTTTGTGAACTTTGTTACCAACTATAGTGGCCATTCAATTTGTCCCATGATCCCAAATGTCTCCCAACATTGGTCATCTTAACGCTACAATGATTTGGCAACATGATGTGTGCATGATAACAACTTTGAACAATGTAACATTTATACTATGCTTGGGGGGTTGTCATAGTTTTTTGTGTATTTGCATCCTCTATATAGTACAAAAACACAAATTACTTTCACAATGTTGCATCCTACATGAGGAATGTTTTCATTTTAAAGCATTAAAACAAATTGTACACTACCATTATACTATTGTCTATCTTAATAATTTTCAACTTGGATAAAATCTTAACAATTGATATTTAACAAGGCTCTTGGAAGTTACATCTCCGACATCAAATTCTTAAACATCACAATGTGTTTTCAAATGTTTAAATTGATCACCACATTAGGAACTAGTAGACGTTTTCACTTGGCAAGCTATATTATCCTAATGAATTATATTGAAATTAAGGACGTGTTGTCATAGATCCTCTATAAGAGCTTAAATTGCTTTCATTTGATCTTCAATGACTTCAGTAAGGGCTTTGATCTTTTCCATTGGGAGCAAGCTTTCATACTAAATTCCATGCTTTTCTAGTTTCCTTTCTTTCTCAACAAACAAACTTGCTTTTGGAAACTGATGATGAAGTTTTTTAGGGTTCACTCGAGAGTATCTCGAGAAACTAGATATTAATGTGTACCTTGAATTGAATGGAAGCTTGTATTAATGAAAATATTTAAAATCTTATGTTGAAGAATGGATATCACTTGTTGCCTCTCCACAACTTGGGATAATCCCACAAACCCTTTTTTGATGACAACAAACCACAGTTCATGCAACAATCCAACTATACATCAATTAACAACACAAGAATCCACAACTTGCCATCCTTAGGAACACAAAATATTAAGCTTATCTTGTCTATAGCTTTCTTAATTTCACTTTTTTTTGCCTTTTTAATAGTTTTATTTAAAATCATGAACTTATTTTAACAATTCACAATTTAGATAGAACTTTGAGTAGCACTTTCATTCCACTAATTGAGCAAGATTTGTAGATACTTGACACCCTTTTGTTACAAATTATCATTTTCTTAGACAAGAGTTTTAGTTTGGTCAAACACACTTTTAAACACAATGTCTGCAATAAAGATGACTAACTTTTCTTCCTTCTCTTAGACACATGGAAAAGATCTTTAGTATGCACATTGAGCATTTGTACTCCCCTCTTAACTTGATACTTTTGTTTTTTCTTTAATTGGCATTTCTTCTTATCATACTTTATCTCAATATTTACTTCACTTAAAAACCACTTGCAAGCATTTCTTTCTCCGTTTCTTGCATTTGTGACATCCATGATTGGATCAAAACACTAGGAGTTCCAATTGTTGACTCAACATCTTGTGTTTGTGCAACTAAGCTGGCTTTGTGGCTGTAATATATATGATTGGAGATGAAGATTCTTGAATTGGTTCTTTTTCTTGTGGTAAAGCAAGGGCTATAGTAACATTATCAACAACACTTTAAGAGACCACACTAAATGGACCTCTTTCTAATCCATCTTGGGATTCTATTTTCCCTTATTCCACGTGTCCATCTCTAGTTCCTTTAACTCTTTTTCCAAAAATTAGGTTTTTCGTTGGCTCCACTATACTTTACCCTTTAGATAGAAAATCTTGTTCACAATCTTTTGGGGTTAAGACATTATTGTCATATGGGGAAACTTCATAATCATCTAGTCCCTATTGTTGAGCATATTCTTTGCATTTATCCCCACAAGATAGACGCTTGCACAACCTTCTTAAGAACATTCTGTTTGAAGGAAGATGAGTCTTATGAACTTTAGCCACTTTCCTCTTATTTGGCCTCATTGAGTTTGGTAATAGTTCGTATCTTTTTGTATTTAGTAATAATTACATCACCTCTTTATCATATAAGATATACATGTTAAATGGTCCTCCTCAAGAGAAGGATAATGCATATTTTATGCTTTAGTAAGAACTCCCTTACCTTGGCTTCAAGATCCAATGACATTAACACAATCTTAGGAAAGTTCAATTGGATAATAGGAATTGCCATGGCATAGATGGCTAGCAAACTAAACCTATCATCACTTGTGACTATTGGCACATAGGTGCAAAAGGTGGTGTGTTTGTTTTTTAGAAGAATACAAAAAATCAATATAAATTTGGATGTTTAGGCATCTCGGGTTCCTACACACAACCCTTTACCATAATAATTATAAATTCAAGAAACAACCACCAAGCGCCAATTCTTTTCAAATCATTTAACAATTTATAGGCATCCGAAGAATAATTTGATTATGGACATTGAAATAAATATTAGGATAGAAGCTAGAACAAATAACCTTCATTTGCACCATGCATTTGTCATGTCCCTGCCGATAAAGGGAATTGCAACCATATAAATAGGATCACAACCACAAAGCTTAGGTGATGATAGTAGGGCTGACCAAAAAAATAAAATAAAAATAAAAAATAAAAAATATTAGCATTTCAATATAGGAGGCTAACTTGGATTAATGGAATTAAAAGGGGTGTCAAATTAATTCAAAGGGTCGATTGAGATAAGTGGAGGCAATGTTTATCAAATAGTATATCAATTAAATGATCCAAGCAATGGTTAGGGAAGGGCATCGACTCATTAGGAAGGAGAGGGATTTCTTATAAAGAATGCATCCCTTCAAAACAAAGGAATATGACCCCCCACTAATGGAAGATATAAAAGGAAGGGAGTTTCATTTTGTGGAAACCAAGGAATAAGGGATTGATCATAGATTAAGCGAGAAAAGCATTAAGAAATCAGAACTGAGTAAGAGCATAAATAAATATTATATCAAAAACTAGACTAAAAGATAAATCTATGAATATAGGAGAATTATAGGCATATTTTTATATGTTCATGCCATAGAGATACTTGCAGAAATTATTCATCCTTGTGAGTAATCTAAATGCTTATTTTTATTATAAACATGTAATGGAAGATTCATATAATAATCCATTTTGAATTTAGAGAAATGGATTGCAAATAGGGAGGTCGATCAACCTTTCAGGTTCACAAAGGTGAAGGAAGATCGACCTTCATGCTCTTATCAAGTATTCCATCTTGAGATGGAATAGAAGATCGACCTTCCATGCTCGTGGGCCAGGGGTGGAATGGAGACCGGCCATATCTGTGCCCTTGGGCTTGATCAAGGAGGATGACTAGCCTCTAAGGTGATCTGAGGGGTGGAAGGGCAACCCACCTACAATGCTCTCGCAGTACAAGGGCGACCAACCTTGAGATTGTAGTTTGCAAGCATTTCAATGAATTCTTAATAAGATGATTATAGGAACCCATATTGGAATGGCTATTGCATTAATTGGATTCTTGATGAGACTAATTTGCATAGATATCATGATGTTTACTAATGACTAGTAACATATATATTATAATGGCTTATGATCTAATGTCAATTTCTAGTGACTAATATTGTGTGTAGGATCTAAACCAAGATTTATCTTACAAGGACAATTTAATTGGCAATTTTATTATTCTTAAATATATTGCATCTCTTATTTTTGGAATTATGGCTTTAGGGAAAAATATAGATATATCCCAACATGGGACATTATAGTATTTGTAAATATATAACATAAAAAATCTAATGCACATGCCTTTCAATAAGTAGAGACCAAATAGAAAAACTTGGATCAAATTGAATGGTAGTCTAGAGGGCATCAAGAATGAATAAAACCATGAAGAAAGAACATCCCTTATGTGCTAGTTTGAAATGCCTTCACATCTTAGCAACATTTAATTCTCCCTAGTTGGTAAATACCTTCTTGATGATTAGGGCTAGCAAAGGGAGCCACATGGGATTAATATGGTTTATGTCTAGGCACTTGGATACTTTATTCAAAAGAATCATAGTAAATTTGGGCATGTCTTGAAAATAAAAGATTGCAAGCCTGGGGATGTCCAACTTATCTACAAAATTCTCTTTAAACTAATCTCCTAAGAATTCAACAATGTCATTCTTTTTCTATCATTACTTTTCTTCTACACACCATATTTATATGCGAGTTTTAAGAGATAATACACGAGCTTGAAAGCCAACCTAGTAATTGGAGTGATTGCTTAGTGCCCCGCATTCTTAATTTATCCTCCTTTATTGTTGCAATGATGAATTGTATCCTTCAACATGTCATAACATGGGAAAATGTATGTTTTATAAAACTCTATGTGAATATTAAGCCCTAATACATTTTGTAACTTGTATTGTTTTATCTACCTTAGGGCTATCATCTAAATTGTTCTCCCAATTCCTTAAAATAGAAGTTCATCTTGTTGAATTGTGAATAACTCTAACGTGAGAGGGATCTCTATATTCTTGTCTCCCTTCTAGTAGTAGACTTCATTATTTCCTCAAAATAATAGACCCACATGTTGAGGCCCTAGAAATGTTGATCTTGGGGGCACATAGCCTCCTATGCCACACAAGTTCAAATGTGCAAGAAACCTTTGGAGTAGGTTGACTTCCTATCGAATCTAAAAACTAATCTAGTTCTTGCAATGATAAAGGTTAGAATAATATAATGGTGTAGAGAGAAAATAAAAATGAGTTGACATAAAAAACTAGTGATCAATTAGCTCACCTTTCAACATTTAGCCAATCAGTAAACATGAAAATCTTTAACTTTGTAGCCAACCTTGCTTCTATGAGAAGGCCATAAAAAGAAAAATATACAACATACATGAAATCAAGCTAAAATGACTATCCCTAGGTCAAGGTATTAAGAACAAATCCAAAACAACATTTCTATTCACCAAGAGGTAAAAGACCTTTACAAATGAGGAAAACTTTATATTTATAGATTTTTTAAAAAATAAAGACAATATTCACTATTAATGGCTAGGATTAAGAGGTTTAGATGAGATGAATGGATAAATAAGAGGCCAGCGTAAATTTCAGAAAAAAATGAAGGTTCTACAATATTCCGGTCAATCACTACATGCTCACAAAGTTAGCTTGCACGACTACTGACCCCTCTCCCCTAATAGTTGGCAGCGGCTATCCAGCTGCACTGTGGCATGGGTGTTGATCCCTCGTTTCTCTCGCTAGCCGTATATACGTGCAACCTCTGCCCTTCGTATTAACTGTCCTATCAACTATGTAAAACTTAAAACTATGTAAATTTTTAAATTTTATTTTCTTCGATGTTTATAGTCATGTGCCCTCTTTCTTATTATAAATTAATTTGAATGCTTTGAAATATAAACTTCATTGTGATATTTTATATGTCTTTTTTTAAATAGTAAAATGAGATTTATTACATCTTGCGTAAAGAATATCTTTTAATAAAATTGAATGTCTCATTTTTATCATATATATTTTTAATTGAATAATAATTATAACAAGTCAAACAATAAAGAACCATAAATTTTAAATTCAAATAAAAGAAAATGATTAAAGATAAAAGCATAAGGACAAATTATTTTTAATAGCCATTTCAAGATGTGAAAATAAATATGAGTGGGTATGCAAGTCAAATAATAGAAATGATTTTTTTTTATTATAATCTATTAAATTATTAATAGGACACTTTAAATGGCAATTATATTTATTTAAAAAAATATATAATAAGAATTTAATTATGACAATATTTAATGGATGTATAAAAAATTGATAATAAGAAATATTTTTGAGTTAGAAATCAGTTTTAAATATATAGATTTTATTATTTTATGCAATTAATTTATAAATATTCTTACTTTTATAATATTATTTATGAAAGATGCATGTCTACAATTTATAATAGTAAATGAGAGGAAAAATTTAGATTTAATTGAATAAATGTTTTTATCAACTTTTGTGATTCACTATGAGAATGAAAAAACATTGTAGAACTTACTAGATAATGAGAATAGAGAGAATAAAAAAAATGAACATAAAATAAAACTCTAAATATTGAAATAACAATAATAAAGTCAAATAAAAATCAAATTCAATATAATGAAAACAAAGAACATAATAGAAAAAGAAAGAAATAAAAGAAAATTAAAAAAATATCAGCCACTCTTAAAATATGATCAATAATAAAATTAAACATGTATTAAAATGTTATTTAAAATAAAAACATACAAAATAAAAATAAATACATTGATAATAAATCTACAATTATTTAATCTTTCACTTTTTTAAAACACATTTTGAAAATATAAGTTATGTGTTTATTAATTATGACCATCATAAATTTTCTATATAATTTAATAGATTTTGATAAACATATTTTCCATCTAATAGTTTGTTCCTTATCTAACCTCCATACACTTGTATCTTACATATACTACATAAATCTATTAACAATATCATAATTTATAAAAGAATGAAAGAATGAATTTCAAACATAATCTTTTTTAAATAATTATAAAAAAGAATTAAAATTAAAACACTATTACTAAAATAAATACCTTACTTGACTTAATAAATTGAGTTCATGTATTATTAATAAATATCTTACTAAAATAAATACCTTACATGTATTATTAAGTTTGAGTTCATAATTATAAAAAAGAATTAAAATTAAAACACTATTATCACATGATGTCATAAAATATGATATAATTTGATAACTTTCTTATATTTTTAAGTGTTATATCATTAAGAGTTTTACAAGTTATAGATAATATCATTAAGAGTTTTACTAAGTTATAAATAAAATTAGCTTAAGTATAATTTAGATAGAAAGAAGATTTTAATTACACAATAACATCTATTTTGTAAATATACACATTAGGTAACATTTGTAAATAATTTTATATTTAATAGAAAATAAGAAAATCATTAATAAAATTCACAATCTTTAAAGCTAACCAAGATAAAAATATTTTCACCTCTTAAAACTACTCTTACACATCTATTAAACAATTAATTTGATACAATCTATATCTATCTCATTAAATGTTTTACCACTATTATAAAATAATTTAAATAAAAAATATATTTAATAATCCGATAACATTCTCTTCACTAAAATTAGATTTGATTATAAATTTAAGTAAAAAATATTTTATAAGAATTATTTTATTAATTATATATTATATTAAATTGTATACCTATATGATTATTTAAAAAAAAAATATTATACATATATTAAAAATGATAAGCACATTAATATTAGACAATTTTAATATAATAATATATTATATAACAATTTTTAAATATATTAATATATTAAATAACAATTTTTATATTTACATAGTTTTAAGTTTTACATTTACATAGCTTTAAGTTTTACATAGTCGACAGGACAATTAATATGGAGGGCAGAAGTTGCACATAAAATACGGCCGTCGAGAGAAACGAGGGATTAGCACCCATGCCATGCATCCATGCCCAGTGCATTCCTGGGGCTGGATAGCCGCTGCCCTAATAGTTGACCCCTTTCCCCTAATAGTCGTACATAAGATGTTAAGATTTTCATTGCTAGTGTCAAATCATTGCATGCCATTAAATTTGGCATGATCCTCCAGCATTGCAACCTCATGTGAAATCGATCCTCAGGCTTTGAAGAGTGTGTCGAATTGATTACATACCATTAAATGATGATCCTCCTATACTTGCAACACACGTTAGAAAACACATGACTATTACGTCGCTATGATGACATTGCTTTGGTTGGTGTCTCATCGCTAGTATTTGTGAAGAATGTTGCTCGACATTTACAAAAATTGGATGCCCCTTGCTAGTTATACTGCTTCAGATAATCTTTATAAGTGACATTGATGACTAGTAAGATATATCTATATTTATTTGAAGATATGTACTCCCTCCGTGCAAGTACATTGGACTCACACCTACCACTCAAATCATAATCATGAATGTAATCTGAAATAGATCATAATTTAATATCATCTATTTCTCATGGCATCCTTTGCTTTATTTTATTATTATGCCTTGAGATGGGCTTACATGCCTCCACCTCGACTTAAATCTGCCATGAGTTAAGTGATGTCATCTTTGCCACAACCTTTTTCAATATGTAGATTCTATATTTTTCTCGTATCAACCTTTCTATGTATCCACTAGCCTTTAGATATCAATACATGAATCTTAATTTCAAAAAGAATGATTTGAAATCAATATATATTATAATTGTTGGCAGATGGTCAGTGCTCCCCTTGGGATTTGTGACATGGGACTAACTGCCTCCCATAGATCCGTTAACTCTGGTGGTTGTATTAGGCATTAACAGTTTGATCTTTTGGTGAAACAACAACAATGGGGCCGACAATTGGTATCAGAGCCAAAGGTGTCAGATTCGAATCCCCTCGGCTTGCATTGAGGGGGAGATTGTTGGCAGATGGTCAATGCCCCTCTCAAGATTCATAACATGGACTAACCACCTCCCATGGATCCGTTAGCTCTAGCGGTTGTATTAAGCATTAACAAGTAGATATTTTGGTGCAACGACAACCGTGGGGCCAATAATAATTAGTCCAATTGGCTTTATACTATCAATGAAGTAGCATTACCAACTTTATCATGAGTTTTCTAGTTTGATTCCAAACTACACCATAAACCCTGTTTATTTTTGATTAATTTGTTTCAGATACCATTAAACTCCTCAACTTGTTATTGATGTTGGTAGATTCCCTATCCAATGACACTTCTTCATCCTCTTGGTCACAAGCCATGCTTGCCAATTAGTCAACCAATTTGTCGCCCTCTCTATAGGTGTGCATAATATGTGTGATTTGAAATTTAGACAACTCCCATGCCCACTACAAAATATAATTCAATTTCTAGTTTTGCATCTTCTTTTCTTTAGATTCATTTATACTTATCAATGATTCACCCTCTATCTGAAGTTTGGATATTTTCTTAACAATTTCCAAATTAAGCCCCTGTAGAAGCCCTTGTACCTCCACTACATTATTCGTACCTTGAGGTAGCCTAATTGATTTAGCACCTATCAGACCAACCTTCCAATCCCCGATCACTATCCTTACGCCTGATACACCAAAGTTCCCCTTGGATGCCCCATCAAAATTCAATTTGCCAAAACCTTGTGGAGGTAGAATCCATGAAATACTATTCCTATCAATATCCTGTTTAATTGGTTGATGAAGACCCCCTTTGAATGGAAGAGACAAATGCTTCCAATTTTTAAGCAATGATGCATCCCAATCTGTAAATATAGAACTTACAAATTTAGCTTTCTAAACATATGCATTTGTGACCTCTGAAATTGTTTTTTCCAACAATACCAAAACTTGATCCACCCCTATTATTTGTTCTTTGAAAATACGTTTGTTCCTTTCCCACCAAATGCTCCAAATCACAATCGCTGGAACCACCTTCTAAACACAAGCAGAAAATGAAGATTTGTATAATACTGGCTACCTAGAAAAAACTTCCCATAATTTATTTTGCAAAAGGATCATTCCAATTTAATTTATTTTGAATGAAAATCCAACATTTTTGAGCAAATGAACATCATACTAATAGATGGTTAACATCTTCCAAAGCCTCCTCACATAGCACACATGTGAAAGGTGCAAATATCCCAAGATTTGATAGTTTATCACTAGTTAAGATCTTATTTTTCAAAGCAATCCATGCAAAATAGCCTACTTTTGGAAGCGTCATTGCATTCCAACAAGAGGAGTAATCCCTTTGTGACTGTACATTTTCCTTGTTACTTATTATTGTCTTGTAACCTTGACTAATTGAATATTTACCTACTTTTGACGAGGCCCATACTATCTATCTTATCTGGACTATCTAGCTTGAATACCATCCTTTCCTTTAAAATTACCTCTATTGCCGACTTTTGATCTTCAGGTATTGGTAAAATGGAAAAGTATTTCCATGAAATTTTCCCTGTCAATCTATCAACCATACCAAAATAATCCTTTACTTTCCTGCCCCAGTTACTAATTGATACTTGCTATGCTATTTGTAAGTTGGGTAATGTTTTCAGTGGGGGGTAGCCATTCCAAGAGTCTTTCCAAAACAATGCTTCTCCATTGTGTACCTCCCATGTTAGGTGTGGTGTAGTTACATTTTTCTATTCTATCAAAAAATTCCACATTGTTGACCCCAATGGGGGATTAACAATAGTGAAGATCCTATTTGGGGAGTCAACATCCAAATACTTTTCTTGCATTATTCTACACCACTTTGATTGAGATTTAGAATACATATTCCATACTAGTTTTGCCCCTAAAGCCTTATTCCTAGCCATCAACTTATGAATCCCTATCCCTCTAAATTTATTAGTGCAATCTATTTTAGAGAGACCAATGGTATTTTCCTTTTACTATACATGTTTCCTTTCCACAAAAAATCTCTTATTAGTTTTTCTATTATTGCTATTATTGATTTTGGTGCCCTAAAAACTGCCATATAGGAGTTGGGAATGGTGGAAAAGACTGATTTTATCATTAAAATTCTTCTTGAGAGTGAGCCAACGACTCTTCCATGAAGTGATTCTTGATTGAATGCTTTGAATCACTTTGTTCTAGTATGACACCCTATTTTCCCTCGAAAAGAAAGGTATACCAAATTATGAACAAGGAAATTTTTCCAATTGAAAATCGAGGTGCCTTAATATTTTCCTTTTCATCTCTGCCTTTGTGTTAAAAATATAGATGTTTGACTTAGTTGCATTTACTTTCTACACAGATGCTATTGAATATTTGTCTAATATATTTTTAAATTGTTTGGCTTCATGCAAAGATTCTTTCCCAAACAAGATGGTGTCATCAACAAACAAAGAATGTGAAATAGTTATGCTTGTCAATGGTAGAGAAATACCTTACAATAAACCTTGATTTTTAGCCTTATGAATGGATCTGCTTAATGCCTTTGCTAAAATAATAAAAAAAAGGCGAAAGAGGGTCACCCTGCCTAACCCCCTGAGTAGAATTGAAGAAACCTATAGGAGAGCCATTGATAATTATGGAATGTCTAATTGTAAATAGGTGTCCACTTTAATGGAGAAAGGTTTGCAACTCTCTTAATTCTAAAATTCAACTCAAGCAGATGCAACTCTCTATAGGAAGCTTGTTGGGAGTCTCATTTACTTGACATATACCAAAATAGACTTATACTTTGTTGTAAGCTATCTTTTGCGATTTATGTAGGAGCCAAAGAAATATCATTGGGTTGTAGCTAAGCATGTTTTACAATATTTTTGAGGTATAATTGATTATGGTCTAGAATACAAGAAGAATCCTTAGTTCTTTTTATAGGAATGTAACAACTTAGAATATGTTGGATTTGTTGATGATAGGAAGTCAACTACAAGATTTGTTTTTCATCTCAGATATTGGCCTATCTTATGGATTAGTAAGATAAAATTGTTGTTGCTCTTTCATCCAGCAAGGTTGAATATTGTACTACACAAGGAGATGCATGTGAAGAGATTTGGTTACATTGCATTTTTTTGGAAAATGTGTTTGAACCTTGCAAGTACATAAGGTATTGTTGATAGGTAAGCATGGAGCGGTGAAGAGGGGTACCCCCTACGAGGGGTTAAAGGGCAGTGTCCCTAAAATCCAAAATTTACATATATTTTATTATTGTAAATTTGGACCATTCATCATTAGGTCTTAGATTTGATGGTCAATATTTTCTTGGCTTCACTTGCCCTAGAAGGCTACCCTATTTTATGAGGGCATTGTATTACGACTATGTATTGTGATGTATTTTGAGAGTTTGATAGAGGTTGTGTTTCCTCTGGATCTTTGGTTGGTGATACTCCTATGAGAAGCTTGCTCTGCAAGTATTTTGTAATCTTTGTGATTTGTGAATAATATATTTGATGAATTTTGGAGTGAGGTTTTTCTCCTGAAAGGGTTTTCCTCATGTAAATCACTGTGTTGTGGTATGCATGATATTCATGTTTATTTTTGTTTAAGTTTTTGTAACTGTTTTAAAGATCTGTAAATTTTTACATTATCCTCCTCTCAAGATTAGTGTAGGAAGTTGTTATGCTAGCTTAACTTCCTTACTAGTGGTATTAGAGCTTGATCACCTTTGGTTTCAGTTGTGGGTTGTTGGATTTTTTGAACTAATCTAGATTTGAGTGGGAGCTTGTGTAAATGATACTTTGTGATCTTATTGTAGGAATTTTTAGATGACAAGTTTATTAGGGAGAATAGAGGTGGATAATTTTTTTGTAAATAATTTTGAAATGTGGAAGTTGAAGATGGAGGATCCATTGATAGATTGAGATTTGTGGGATGTTGTTGATGATAATGTTTCAAGACCTACAAATCCTACTTTTCCTGCTCAATATGATGTTATGGACCATAAATCCAAGGGTTTAATTAGATTGTGCTTGGAAGAATCTATTTTAATCAATGTCTATGAAGAGACCTTTGCATAGAAACTGTGGAAGAAACTTGGTGAGATGTATCAAGCCAAATATTTAGTGAACAAGATTTTATTGAGGAAGAAATTGTATTCCTTGAGAATGGAAGAGGGTGGAAGAATTATAGATCACCTAGAAGCATCCAATATGTTGGTGGCTCAACTAGCTTTAGTTGGTGTCAAAATGGATGAGAAGGAGAAATTTCAAATCTTGCTTTGTTCTTTGCATGATTTGTGGGATTCTCTTTTTATGGCTATTGGGAGTACTTCTATTATATTAAAGAATGAAGATGTGTTGGGTTATTTTCTTTCTAAAGAGATGAGGAGGAAGGTATCCATTGGTTCCAAGGAGGCCCTAAATGTTCATGAAAGTTCTAAGGAAAAATTCAAGAAGAATGAGAAGCATGATAAATCCAAGTCGAATGGGAGATCCAAATCTCTTAGAAAGTCCAAAAGTTATTTGCTGAAACTACAGTAATCCTAGACATATTCATAAGGACTTCAAAGAATAAAATAAAATATTTGATTCCAATTCTAAGTTTGAGAAGGAAGATGGTGATGCATTCATTACAACTTTGACAACTTGTGCAAGTAATGATGTATGGTTAATTGAATCAAGTGCATATTTCCATATGACCTTTAATAAAGATTGGTTTTTTGCATACAAAGAATTTGATGGAGGTAAGGTGTACTTGGATGATGATTCTTATTTAGATATTATTGACCATGATAAAGTTAGAATTAGGTTTCTTGATGGTAGAATAAAAAGGATTAATGGTGTGTTGTATATCCTTGTATTAGCACCAAATATGTTATCTATGAGCAAACTAATCAATGCAAGTGTGCAAGTAGTATTTTTTAATGCAGGATGCAAGATGGTTAGAGGTGCTCTGGTGATTGCTAGAGGTGTCAGATATGGTACATTGTATAGGCTTGATGTATACATTCTTGAGTGAAATAGTACTTCTATGACAAACAAGTATTTGGAAGAGGTGAGGGTTTCATCTTCAATGGGTTGTCATGGCTTCTAAGTACAAAGGGTTCTCTTTCTTTTGAATCAAAGTTACCTACAGATAAAGCAATGTTATGGCACCATAGACTCGACCACATTGGAGAAAAGGATCTAAGGAACTTAAAAAATAAAAAACATTATTGAAGGATTGTTTGATTGTAATCTTGAATTTAATTTCTGTGAGCATTGCATTTATGAAAAATAAAATCATGTTAAGTTTTACTCAAGTTCTCATAAATATTGTGGTATATTGGATCTTATTCATTATGGTGTGTTTGGTCCCATAGACATTCTTTCAATTAGAAAATTCACATATTATATTTCATTTATTGATGATTATAGTAGGACATGGGCATAATTTATAAAGAGTAAATCTGAAGTGTTTAGTCGATTTTAAAAAATTAAAGCAATGGTTAAGTTATAGACTAAAAAGAAAATAAAATGTTTGAGGACTGATAATGGCGGTGAATTTTACTATAACGATTTTGATATATTTTCTAAAGATTGTGGTATTTATAGACAAAAGAAAACTTCATATTCTCCACAACACAATGGATTTACAAAAAGAATGAACATGACATTGATGGAGAACTCTAGGTGTATGTTGAGTGGTGCTGGTTTAGAACAAATGTTTTGGGTTGAAGATCTTTCCACTACATGTTACTTGATTAACAAGTCTCCTACATCAACTCTATTGCACTATGTTGTCATTAGTTTTATCATTTATGTCAACCTCTAATGTGGTTATGATGAGAAGGTGTTTGTGGTGTTGAGTATGTGTTGGAGATGTAGCATGGTCACTTGGTTTCCAAGTTCTTTTGAGAAAAAATGCATAAAGAGTGTACAAGGTGATAGGGGTGTGTTCTGTATTATGCTCCACCTTTCTTCATGCTTGAAGATGTCTTTGTGCGGTTTGGATGTGATGATCAATGGTATTTGGAGGTGTTATATCTAGATTTTCTAGTTCTAGATCATGTGACAATAGATGTGTTTGATAGTGTTTGGCTTGTAATGAAGCTAAGGTACTAGAACAACTTCCTACACTAATATTGAGAAGAGAATAATGTAAAACTTTATAGATCTTTAATAGTTACAAAAACTTAAGCAAAAATAAACATAAATATCATGCATACCATGACACAGTGATTTACGTGGGGAAAACCCTTTCGAGAAAAAAACCCCACACTCCAAAAGCCACCCAATATATTATTTAGTAAATTGCAAAGATTACAATATACTTGCAGAGCAAGCTTCTCACAAGAGTATCACCATTCAGAGATTAAGAGACAACATGACCGCTATCAAACTCTCATAATACATCACTGTCTCTCTACTGCAACTGTTATACAACAACCTCATAAGATAGGGTTACATTCTAGGGAAAGATAGGCCAACAAAATATCTTCCATTAGATCTAAAACCTAATAACGAACGGTCCAAATTTACAATATATCATTATTAATGTATGTCAGCCATTTTAGGAGTTTCTTGAAAAAGTTAACACACTCACATTTTTCTCTTTGCTACCATTGTATACACCTATTCGTGTAACTAGGAAATATATATATATATATATACATCCTATCAATAACAAATTGTATAATTGCAAGGTTGAGACACATTTTCCTAAACAAGCTCCCACTTGTCAAACACCTTGCAAGAGCAACATGAGGGTGTAAACATTGTCTCTTTAATTGCTAGGGGCCAAAAGGCCCATAGTTTTTGAACACCATTTGAACTTCTCTATGCTCATAGGCTTAGTTCAAGAATAAACAACATTCATCAAAGTCTCTATTTTAAGTAACTTCACCCTACCATCTTTGACCATATCTCTAACAAAATGATATTGTACATCAATGTGCTTGGTCTTGGCATGAAATGATGGGTTGTTGGCTAGACATATCACACTTTGACTATCACAATAAATTGTCACCACCCCTTATTTTATTCCAATATTTGAACATAGTCTCTTAAGCCAAATGACTTCTTTACAAGCATGAGTAGTTTCCATATACTCTGCTTTAGTAGTGGACAAAGCAACCACAACTTTCCACTTACTCATCCAACTAATTGCACCATCAAATAAAACAAACACATAAGCACTGGTGGATTTTCTGCTATCAAAAGATCACCTGCCCAGTCTAAATCCACATAACCATGAATATCAAGGAAAATTTTGTTTTTAGTCATATTATTATGATAACATAAGGAATAATTTGAGGTACCCCGAAAATATCTAAAGACTCTTTTAACTACATCCCAATGAACTCTACTAGGATTAGACATATATCTAGAAAGAACTCCCACTACTTGGGAAATGTCTAGTCTAGTACAAACCATAACATACATCAAACTTCCAACTGCACTCTGGTAAGACACTCTGCTCATGTCTTCCATCTTTGATGGAGATGTTGGAAAATTTGACATAGATAACTTTGTTCCAATTGTGAAACAAAAACACATAATGGTCTACAATTCTGCATATCAAACCTCTATAAAATTGAGTTGACATACTTACTTTGGCCAATCCATAGCTTTCTGTTCACTCTATCTCTTTTAATTTCCATCCCAAGAATGTGTCTATCTACACCAAGATCTTTCATTTCAAATTTAGTAGGAAGTTGAGATTTTAGTTCTAAAATCATACCTTTCCCTCTACCAATAAATAACATATCATCAACATATAATGCAATAAACAGGAAATGATCACCATCAATTTTATAATAAACACAATGATCTAATTTATAACACTCATATCCCAAACTCAACACATATGTATCAAATTTCTGGTACCACATCTTAGGACTCTGTTTTAAGCCATACAAATATTTCTTCAATTTGCAAACCAACTTACTTTTACCTTTCACCATGTAGTGCTTTGATTGTGTCATATAAATATCCTCCTCCAAATCACCATGAAGGAAATTAGTTTTCACATCCATTTCCTCAACCTCTAAATCATAAGCAACAACAATATAAAGAAAAAGTCTAATGGATGCCATTTTTGCAATAGGAGAAAATATCTCACCATAATCAACACCCTCAACTTGAGAGTAACCTTTCGCAACCAACCTTGCTTTTTACTTCTCAATACCTCCATTTGAACCAATATTTTTCTTGAACACCCATTTACAACCAACAAGTTTTCATCTTTTAGGCAATCATACAAGATCTCATGTAACATTCTTTTTCAAAGATGCCATTTCTTCATCCATTGCAATCTTCCAAGATTCTACATCATTCATACCTAGTGCCTCTTCTATAGATCTGGGTTCATCCATGTTAGTATTCAAAGCAAAAATATATCTCCAATCATTAGGTGAATACCTTTCGGGTGGTTGTCTATGCCTCGTAGGCTCAAAAACAACCTGAGTTGTAGGTTATTCCTCTTCTGAAGATCCAGAGCTAGATGAGCTCTCCTTAACTTCTTGTCTATCCTTGGGCCTCTATTCAACTTTCTCAGGAGTAGGAGGAAATTGAATCACATCTCCTTGTTTACTTTGCTCTAGTTGCAATGCAACAAAAGAAGGCTTAGTTTCTCTAAAAATAAAACTTCTACTATGAATTTTCTTTTGTGCAATAGGATCCCAAAGCCTGTATCCTTTCACACCATCACTATATCCGATGAAGATACACTTTACAACCTTGTTCTCCAACTTTGTTCACTTCTCCTGTGGCATGTATGTTCATATGCCTAACAACCAAAAACTCCAAGATGCATTAATGAAGGCTTGTGACCCAACCATGCCTCTATAGGCATCTTATCAACAAGAGCTGATGTAGGAGGCCTATTAATTAGGTAACATGAAGTGGCAATTTTTTTTCCCAAAACCTTTTTTCTAGACTAGTACCACTTCACATACTCCTAGCCTTCTCCATCAGTGTCTTGTTCATTCTTTTTGCAACTCCATTTTTCTATGAAGAATACAAAGTTTTCTTTTATCTATGAATACCACAATATTTACAGAATCTATCAAAATCATTAGAGAAAAAATCACCGCCATTATCAGTCATTAAACTTTTTATTTTCTTTCCATTTTGTAACTCAACCATTGCTTTAAATTCTTTAAATTGAATGAAAACTTTAGATTTACTCTTTGGAAAATATACCCATGTCCTACTATAATCATCAATAAATGAAACATAATATGTGGATTTACCAATCAAAGGAACTTCTATAGGACCAAACACATCATAATGAATAAGATCCAATACACCACAAGATTTATGAGAACTCGAGTAAAAGTGAACATAATTTTGTTTTCTATAAATGCAGTGCTCACAGAAGTCAAATTCAAGATTACAATCCAACAAACCTTCAATGAGGTTTTTATTTTTCAAGGTCCTTAGACTCTTTTCTCCAATGTGGCCAAGTCTTTGGTGCCATAACATAGTTTTCTCTGTAGGTAACTTTGTTTCAGAATAAAGAGCACCCCTACGTAACTAAAAACCATGACCATTTGCTGAAGGTGAAACCATCACTTCTTCCACATAAGTTTTCTTTTCACATAAGTACTATTGCACTCAATAGTGCATGCATCTAGCTTATACAATGTGCCACATATGACACCTTTATCAATCACCATAACACCTCTAACCATCTTACATCCTACATTAGAAAATACTACTTGCACACTCGCATCTATTAGTTTACTCACAGATAAAAAATTTTGTGCTAATCCAGGTGAACCATAGATTTTTGGGATAGGGGACTCTCTTACACTTCTAGGGTTTTACACCTAAAAGGAGAAAGGAATCCCAAAAACCTTGGTGGCTCACTCAAGAATATTCCCTTGAGATTCCAATGCAAAGATGATTGAAATATGTCTAAGAGGAATGTCCTCTATGCAAAGAATTGATAAAGGTAATTAAATACTAAAGCAAAATTAAAAAGAATGTACTTTGTTTGAAAACACACCGTGATATGCAAAATGAACTAAAAATGCAAACAAACTATAACATAAATTAATGAAACTAAAGAGGTGCACTTGGAAATTGGAAAATAATGGAGAGGAGCTCCAAAATCCTTCAGAATTCACTGTTGAAGCCTATTGGGACACTTATGCCAAGCTAGGCGACTTAGTCCTGTTTCGGGGAAATTCTGCCAGAATAGGTTTCAACCAAAAGGGTACTTAGAACTGTAGAAACCATTTTTTAGGCCTGGTAGTGGGACTAATTCACCACTAATGGTGAATAATTCCACTTCCAAATTTTGGGAAAATCAAAAGTGGAACTTGTAGCTCCCGGTCTGCACTTCAATTCTTGACAGGTTTCCGGATTTGAATTTGTAGAATCTGACTTGTAGGTGTTCTCCAAGCTTCTTTTAGGGATTTGACCACTTTGAATGAATTTGAAATTTTTTTGACACCTTTTGACACCTTTCTCTTTGACAAATTTGCACACAAGACCTACAAAACACATGCAAAGAGGGGAAAAAGTGTTAGGGGTTAGTGAATAAGGGTTTGCCTTGGTCAAACCATAGTTTGGTAATTAAACCCTTGAAAATGAAATGGAATGAAAAGAGAATGATGAATGAACAACATGAAATGCTACAACTCACCAAACCCTCAAAGTAGAAATATGAAGATATGCAAGTAGAAGCTGTAATAGATGTATGCTTGAAAATGCCTAGAATGCTAAAGTGAATGCTTGATAATTGCTTGAATGATTAAGAAAATTAAGGAGGCTAAGGAGAATGAAATGAGAGGAAAAAACCCTATATTTATACATGATTATACAAAATTTACCAAAAATACCACATCACAGGCCAACCTCAAGGCTTAGAAAATAATATCCCGCTAGAATTTTGAAATAATTTTGATTTTTGAGCCAAGTGGGACTAAGTCGCCCCTAGTGGTAACTTGGTCCCACTTAGGAATTTTAAGTGGGTGTTGGGAATTAAAGTGTATTAAATCATGTTTAACGGGATTATTCTAAAAAATATACTTAAGTAGGGCCTGTAAGTGTATAATGGGGCTAATTAAGCATAAGAAAGGGTCAAATTATTGATGACAAGCCTAGAAAAATGTGAAAGTTTGTTACAACACTTTACAACACTTTGAAATAAGGCTTGGTAAGTGATAAAAAAAGGTTATTTAAGTGAATTAAATTAAAAAGGTCCAAGAAAAGTGTGAAAGTCTGTTACAACACTTCACAACACTTTTACAAGGCACATAAAGTTCTTATTTATTCACAAGGGTCCAAGACATAATGTGAACGTGTTGACCACATTACAATATTAAATATAGGAAAAACTAGGCCAACATCCATAAGAAAGACCCAAATGAATGTGAAAATGTCCAAAGATACATTTTTCTATGCTACATTTAGCCCCCACTTTAGTGAGAGGATGAACCTACTTCAAATTCACACTAAATTAGCCAAACATGCACATCAAGAGGGATCCAAATACACCCATGCTGGAAAGATGAGACAACGATAATCAAGCCCCCAAGATCAAGATCCCATGGTGAAAACACATGAAAATGATGTAAAAGAATGAAAGGGAGAGAAGGAGAAGGAAAAAGAGATTCAGATCAAGCTTCGATTGTTTTTCCATCCTGTTGTGGATCAAATCTAGGTTGTTTTCCTAGAAAACACATACTCTGAGGCAACAAAACTCATGGCTGTCCACCAGGTGAGAAGGCCTAAAAAGGTGAGAAACATACACTCATGGTTGGTATGCACTCACACACATGTAGGTGGCTATGCGGAAAGTTATGCCTCAGAATGGGCTTCCCGCTCAACCATACCAAAGTTATACCTGCTAATAACTTTAATAAGAAACCACAAAATAAAATGACTTTTTGAGCTTCATGAGACAAGAAAAACTTCATATGCTTAGAGCTCATGAACAAATACGATGGCACCACAGACATCAAGCTGTGTTATGCAAGGTGGCCATGTAACAAGAAATGAAAAATGCAACATGCAAAGGATGTTCAAAGGAGTTTCAAGCTTAGTTCATGCGAGGTCTTTAACTTAGCGAACATTATGTCTAATGTCTCTAAGAGAGGACCAATCAAAGGATAGAAGATTCACAACTTAGGGGATGTAGTGCGTTGCATCAATCCACTAAGAGGAATGCAATATTCTAAGATAGATCACGCTCATGAAGGACATCACACCTAATATCATCCAAAAAGTGACAAAACACATCGTATGAAGTAAAAAGGATGCACTAAGAACCATGAAAAAGGAAAAATGCAAAATGATAATGCTAACGTATGCCCCCACTTTAAAGGAATTACTACATACTGTACTATGAGCAATTACTTTAAAGTAGCAAATGAAAAATGCAAGCAAAAAGAAAGACATGAGAGCCAACTTGGAAAGCCCTATGCCAAGTCATATGTTTCCGAGTAAGGAAACATCATGCAAGAGAAAAAGGAAGGGAAGATGGGTTGCCCCCAAAATGAAACTCCAAACACATAAGGGATCAATGGATTTTGGGTCAGTATGTTCTTTGCTACAATGTTGTTTAGAGAGCTCGAACTATCATCATCCTCCAAATACATAGAATTGGAAGAATGACACAAAGAGATCAAAAATCAAGAAAAAGAAAGAACCTTTTGAGTTAACATGGAAGAGACATAGGGTGTCTCGACACTTTCCGTCATCCCCAAAAGGAAAACACAAGCCAAATGAAAAAGGAAAATATTTTGGTCAACATGAAGGAGACATCAATGTCTTAATGCCTTGTGTCATTCCCAAAAGGAAAACACAAGAAAAAGACAAAAGAAAAGGAAACGAAAAAGAAATGACCTTTTGGGTCAACATGAAAGAGACATGAATGTCTCACTATCTTGCGTCATCCCCAAAAGAAAAACACAAGAAAAAGGCAAAAAAAAAGACAAAGAAAAAGAAAAGACCTTTTGTCACATGAAAGAGACATGAATGTTCAATGCCTTGGCCATCCCCAAAAGGAAAACACAAGAAAAAGGAAAAAGAAAAGACAAAGAAAAAGAAAAGAAAATCCTTTTGGGTCAACATGAAAGAGACATAAATGTCTCAATGCCTTGCATCATCCCCAAAAGGAAAACACAAGGAAAGACAAAAGAAAAGGAAAAAGTGATGTACGACATAGAGAAGAATGAAGGTAAAAATAGAGGAATGTCACAAAGAGAGTGAGAACATCAAACAAAACATCACGTGGGATCACATTACACACATGCAAACACACAAAGGAAAAAGAAAGAAAAGGTAAAAGACTAGTAAGAAAAATGTGAGTCAACCATCAAGCAAGTCATCCACCTCTGAGTCATGTTATGATATACCGAGGGTGGGAAACTGGCCAAAGGGACAAGATCAAGTGCCAAACTAGGGGAACCACTGGTTTCAACACTCTGTATAGGAGATTTGTCATTTAAGTTCATGGAAGAGGAAAACAATGTGTTCAAATCATTATGCACCTCTTCGTTGATTTTGGAAATCTCGTCATTGTCATCCAGATTAATTACAATAGGAGGACGAATGATAATGTCCAATGAAAAGTGTAACTATTGTATTGAATTGGTTTGCTGTGGTTGGAAAGGAGGGTCATCATGCATTGCTTCTGTCAAGTGTGGATTTTGATTTTCTTTGTTTGCTTCTACATGTAACTTGTGAGCAAGGGCACGACATCTATGCCTACGCTCCCTAGCTCCTCCGTTTCTTTTTTTTGTTGTCAAGTTGTGTTTGTGAAGGAGCGGGTTGGTTGACTATAGGTTGCTTTTCTTCCCTAAGGGGAGGAACGAAAGGAACTGTGGAAGGTTGATCATCAACTTTATCTTTTGCTTTGTAAACTTGTTTGATTCGAGGAGTCATGACAAAGTTGTTTTCATTGTCTCTTGGTCTCTTGGATGAGGTAGGTGAAGTTTCTGGTGTTGGTTGGTCTTTGATGTGTGGATCTTGTTCGGGTTGAAGCATGGTTTCAGCTAGGATAGGAGTGTTAGAGGTTGATGGGGACATGTTGTAGAGAGACAATTCGGCTATTTTCCTTGCTTTGAATTTTTGGTACGCTATGAAAAAGAAATCTTGTCGAGGCGTTATAGGTTCCATGGGCTTGAGCCAAAAGGATTCTAAGGAAAATTTTCCTTTGGAAGACAAAGGGTTAAAGCCGCTATGGTGGACAGTGAATATTTCATTGTCAAATGGAAACTTTAAGCATTTGTGTATATCAAAGGGACAACTTTCATTGAGCGAAGCCATGGGTGGCCTAGCCTCAAACGAAACTAGTCTGACTGCAAGATGATGTAGAATGTGACATCCAATGTTTTTGGTCCTTTTTGTAATGGAAAGATGATCGATCCTATCATAGGGCTGAGCAAAACCATTGTGTTTCTTGATCCATGCTTTTGGTTTGTCATAGTCATCTTGATAAAGGTCATGTAATACCAAAAATTCCTTGGTGATCACATTCTCTCCACAGGCGGGATCTATTAGTATCCCATTAGTGGGCTTGTAATAGATACGACTGGCTATGTAGAGAGGACCATTAGGGAGAGTAGAGAGGACCATCAGGGAGATTTTTAAGTATGTCCTTAGGGGAGAAAGTAATATCAAGAGATTTCTTAGGTTGGCCCTTACGAGGGATACCATTTATCACACCTACCATTTCATCCATAGGATTAACATGAGTAACATGTGGGATAGGATCATGATGTTCATTATCTGTACCAACATTCATCACATCAGTCTTTGTAGTTTCACTAGCTTTGAAAAATGAAATATTATGTTTGGGCATTGGATTAGTGAAAATTTGCAAGTTTTGATTTGGAGGGGCAACAGACTTATTACCTTGATCATTAACAGGTCTGCAATGGATAAACGACCATAATCAATGAGGTCTTACACAAGATGTTTAAGATGCTTACAATTTTCCGTGCTATGTCCATTTTGTCTATGATAATAGCAATAAGAATTGGATTTAAAGTTCAGAGGTAAAGGCTTAGTAGAATCAGGCTCTTTGATACAAGGCAAGGTAATCATTTTTTGTTGTAAAATTTGGGACATTGTGTTATGAAGGGTGTTAGGTAAAGGTGTGAATTATCTTTTCAGATCTCCATAACTAAAGGGCACTGTGGTTTTAATAGTTGTTATTTGGTTGTTGATATTTTGAGTTGGCTATTGAAGGGGATTGAACTGTAAGAACCCTTTGTTTTGCTTTCGAAATGGGTGGGAATTTTTTTGATTAGCGGACTCATATTTCTTAGCTTGACTAGAAGTGGACCTTATATCTCGACTACTAACTAAATTTTGATAATCATAAAGGGTAGTACAAAGTGCATGAAGGAGGGGAATTTCATCATAGTGAGTTTTTCTTGAAGTTTAGTTTGAAAACATCTTTTGAAGGTGTGGGTTAGGAATCTTGACATTGATTTGTGAATAAAACGATTAATAGCGTGAAATAAAATTAGTGATATTTTATTCTTCATTTTGCTTGCATCTCATTAAATAAGCGAAGGTCTTCTCAGGAGTTATATGCACTTGGAAATGATTTATAAATGCATCAACAAGCTCATTAAATGAACAAATTGAATTTGTTTGGTAAAGATGAAAACCATTCCAAGGTAGTGTCTTTTAAAGTCCTAGGAAACAATTTTGCTAACAGTTTATCATCAAGGACAAAATCACTATATAAGGCGGTGTAGGCATTAAAATGGTTAGAAGGATCTCCCTTCCCTCCATATTTCTCAAATCTAGGCATATCTACTCCTTGTGGCATCACTGTTCACAATATTTCTAAAGAAAATGGGCTACTTCGAACATAATATGTGGGTGAGCCATTCTGATTTTGGTTTATGGTGGAGATTTGTTTTTGCATGGATGAAATAGTTTGGAAAAGTTGTGTTATGAGAGGGTCATTGCAAGTTGTATGTGGTGGAAGTGAAAGTGGTGATGGAGTGTATGTAGTGGTAGGGCAAGTGAATGGAATGCTTATAGATGGTATTGTAGAAGAGGATATAACATGTGATGCCGCATAAGAATTAGGGTTGCTAGCAGGAATACTCGAGGAAGGAATCACATTACTAACTTGTTGCAGTGTTGTTTTGACTTGAGGAGTGGCATAGGTAGGTATTGAGGCTATGGTTGAGGGAGGAGGAGTTTGAGGTCCTCCTTGGGTTACCACATTATTTTCTGGTTGAGAGGTACTAGAAGTGGAAGGAAGATGTTTTGTATATATCTCAACTATTTGTTTCACAATGTCCAGGCCATCTTCACTTTCAAGCATGTGGTGGATGTTTTCTATGGTAGGAATTACAGTGGATGAAATGTTTTCAAGGCTTACTTGATGTTGGAGATGTGTTAAGTCCTCACAAATGTGAATTATTTTGTCTTGTGGGATATGATCATTCTATGTGTCAACTTGCATGTTATTTGAAGGTAAAGAGTTGCTAAGGATAGTATCCATGCCTAGTGTACTAGTTGCAATACTAGGAGTGGAAGCTTTAGATAACCCAAGATCCAAAACAAGTGTGTTATCATGGGATAACATGAGTCTCAAACTTCCTCTCACTAAGATATTAGCAATAGGACACCAAACACTCATGCAAAGGCTTCTAAAGGCGGGGTTAATGCAAATGCAATGTAAACTAACAAGAAGAAAATGCCTAAAACTGAAATTTTGGAAAAAAAAAATGAAAAGAAAAAAAAAACAAAAACTTAGAAATTGAAGATTAAATGCCAGAAAATGCAGTGACAAATATGCAACTGGACTAAGTCACCCAGGGTGGCGAATGAGTCCAGGTAGTGATTTTTTTGAAAATTTTCAAAATTTATAAATTGATTTTATGCTTTTTAGGTTTTCAAATGTAGATATAATATGAGTATGCAAAATTTTATTATTTTTTAATGAAATGAAATGAAAAAATGCAAGCTGGATGAGCTTTTCACTAATGCAAATTTTAAAACCCTAGAATGCAATTTAAACAATGCAAAATGCAATGTAATGTTAATGTAAGCTATTCCTAGGATGCAAATGCACTGTATATCAGAAATATGATGTCCTAAAGTTGGGTTCACCAAAATTAATTGTAGATTTTTGGGATAGGGGACTCTCTTACACTTCTAGGGTTTTGCACCTAAAAGGAGAGAGGAATCCCAAAAACCTTGGTGGCCCACTCAAGAATATACCCTTGAGATTCCAGTGAAAAGATGATTGAAATTTGTCTAAGGGGAACATCCTAGATGCAAAGAAATGATAAAATTAATTAAATACTAATGAAAAACTAAGAAAATACACTTTGTTTGAAAACACACTGTGATATGAAAAATGAACTAAAAATGCAAACTATAACATAAATTAATGAAACTTAAGAGGTGCACCTGGAAAATGGAAAATGATGGAGAGGAGCTCTGGAATCCTACAAAATTCACTGTTGAATCCTACTGGGACACTTATGCAAAGCTGGGTGACTTAGTCCTGTTTTGGGGAAATTCTGTCAGAACAGGTTTCAACTAAAAGGGTACTTAGAACTGTAGAAACCACTTTTCAGGCCTAGTAGTGGAGCTAATTCACCACTGATGGTGACTTATTCCATTTCTATATTTTGGGAAAATCAAAAGTGGAACCTATAGCTCCTGATCTGCACTTCAATTCCTGATAGGTTTTCGGATCCGAATCTGCAAAAATTGACTTGTAGGTGTTCTCCAAGCTTCTTTTAGGGCTTTGACCAATTTGAATGACTTTGAAATTTTTTTGACACCTTTTCAAACCTTTCTCTTTGAAAAATATGCACACAAGACCTTCAAAGCACATGCAAAGAGGGGAAAAAGTGTTAAGGGTTAGTGAATAGGGGTTTGCCTTGGTCAAACTCTAGTTTGGTAATTAAACCCTTGAAAATGAAATGAAATGAATTGAAAAGAGAATGATGAATGAACATGCAATGCTACAACTCACAAAAATGAAGTAGAAATATGAAGATATGCAAGTAGAAGCTGTAATAGATGTATGCTTGAAAATGCCTAGAATGCTAAAGTGAATGCTTGATAATTGCTTGAATGATTAGGAAAATTAAGGAGGCTAAGGAGAATGAAATGAGAGGAAAAAACCCTATATTTATACATGATTATACAAAATTTCCCAAAAATACCACATCATAGGCTAACCTCAAGGCTTAGAACATAATATCTCGCTAGAATTTTGAAATAATTTTGATTTTTGAGCCAAGTGGGACTAAGTCGCCCCTAGTGGCGACTTGGTCCCACTTAGGAATTTTAAGTGGGTGTTGGGAATTAAAGTGTATTAAATGATGTTTAATGAGATTATTCTCAAAAATACACTTAAGTAGGGCCTATAAGTGTATAATGGGGCCAATTAAGTATAAGAAAGGGTCAAATTATTGATGACAAGCCTAGAAAAGTGTGAAAGTTTGTTACAACACTTTACAACACTTTGAAATAAGGCTTGGTAAGTGATAAAAAGATGTTATTTAAGTGAATTAAATTAAAAAGGTCCTAGAAAAGTGTGAAACTGTTCCAACACTTCGCAACACTTTTACAAGGCATCATAAAGTTCTTATTGATTCACAAGGGTCCAAGACCTAATGTGAATGTGTTGACCACATTACAACATTAAATATAGGAAAAAAATAGGCCAAAATCCATAAGAAAGACCCAAATGAGCGTGAAAATGTCCAAAGATACATTTTTCTACGCTACACTAGGGATATGCAACACAACATTAATCCTTTTTATTTTGCAATCAAGAAACCTGATTTTAACTTTACCATGGCCAACAATGTTTAAATTAGAATCATCACCCAAGTATACCTTACCTCAATCAAATTCTTCATATTCAAAAAACCAATCTCTATTAAAGGTCATATGGAAAGATGTACCTGAGTCAATTAACCATGAATCATTACTTGCAAGAGTTGCCAAAGCTACAATGAATGCTTTACTATCTTCCTTCTCGAACTCAAAATCAAAATTAAATTTCTTCTTTTTATTATTCTTTTCTTATTTTATAGTCCTTACGAACATGTCTAGGCTTACCGTAGTTCCAATAAATAACTTTGAACTTTCTAGGAGATTGAGATCTCCCCCTGGACTTGGATTTGTCATGCTTATCATTTTTCTTTCCTTCTTCCTTAGGTATTCCACAAACATTCAGGGCCTCTTTGGCACTGATGGATACCTTCCTCCTCATCTCTTTAGAAAGAAAAGAACCCACCACATATTCAATATTCAATATTCAATATAATAGAAGTACTCCCAATAGCCATAATAAGAGAATCCCATGAATTAGGAAAAGAGCAAAGCAAGATTTGAAATTTCTCCTCCTCATCCATTTTGACACCAACTAATTCCAATTGAGCCACCGACATATTGAATGCTTCTATGTGGTTTGTGATTCATCCAACCTCTTCCATTCTCAAGGAATAAAACTTAGATTCCTCAAGAAAATCTTGTTCACTGAAGATTTGGCTTGATACATCTCACCAAGCTTCTTCCATAATTTATGTGCAGAGGTCTCTTCATGGACATTGATTAAAACAGAGTCTGCCAAGCGCAATTTGATTGGACCCTTGGCTTTATGGTCCATAACATCATATTGAGTAGCCTGAGTAGGATCTGTAGGCCTTGAAACAGTCCCATCAACAACATCCCACATATCTCAATTTTTCAACACATCCTCTATCTTTAGCTTCCACATCTCAAAATTATTTTCGAAAAATTTCTCCACCTCTATTCTCTTTGATGAACATGCCATCTAAAAATTTTTGCAACAAGATCACAAAGTTTTTTTTGCACAAGCTCCCACTCAAACCTAGTTTAGTTCAAAAAACCCAACAACCTACAACTGAAACCAAAGGTGATTAGGCTATGATACTACTCGTAAGGAAGCTAAGGTAGCGGAAAAACTTCCTACACTAATCTTGAGAGGAGAATAATGCAAAACTTTACAGATCTTTAACAATTACATAAAATTAAGTAGAAATAAACATAAATATCATGCATACTATGATACAATGATTTACGTGGGAAAAAACCTTTCAGGCGAAAAACCCCACACCCCAAAAGCCACCCAATATATTATTTAGTAAATAACAAAGATTAAAATATACTTGCAGAGCAAGCTTCTCACAAGAGTATCACCACTCAAAGATCAAGAGACAACATGACTGCTATCAGACTCTCATAACACATCACCATCTCTCTACTGTAGCCATAATACAACACCCTCATAAAATAGGGTTACATTCTAGGACAATACATGCCAACAAATAATTTTCCATTAGATGTAAAACCTAATAACGAATAGTCCAAATCTATAATATATCATTATTAATGTATGCCAGCCATTTTAGGAGTTTCCTAAAAAAAGTTCACACACATTTTTCTCTTTGCTACCATTGTATACACCTATCAATGTAACTAGGAAATATATACATATAAATATGTGCATCCTATCAACAATAAATCATATAATTGCAAGGTTGAGACACATTTTCCCAACATGGCCTGCACATAAGGTTGTCTGGGAGGAATGAATTTACTTCAAATTTCTCTGTGTTGAAGTTTCTTGTCTTTTAGATTTGGGAATGTCCTAATAATACATGCATCTATCTTCCCTTGGATGGTTTGGTGTTTAGCTATTTCACAAGCTTGGTTCATGAGTTGTATCTTTATGGTAATTTGACTGGTTGCACAGGATGATAATGTTCTTAGTTGCATATGTTTGCACCAACAATTTTGAGTATTTTGTTAGTGTAGGAATATTCTAGAACGGTGTGTGATGTTGCTAAGTATTCCACAAGTTGTTTTTGGACCTGGTGAAGTGTGAAAGTGGTTGCTTTCTAGCGTTAATTATAGTTTTTTTGACCTCATGTTAGCATTGTTTGCAAATGTGCTTCATTGTTTGTGGAAGTGTAGTATAGCATGTCAGTGTAGATTTAGGTCCTAGTTAACTCTTGGTGTGGTCCACCTTCACTTATTTCCATTGTGGAGGTGTTTGGGCCAACCTATTTGGTGGTTGCACATTTGAGGTGCATATGTTTCATTGAGGCCAACTTGGAAAATATTGTTTGAGGTTACATAGGATATATATGCAAGGTCAATTGTTAGAGAAGTGTGTTCTATGTTATGTGATGAAAAATTAAGTGTATGTTTAGTTGTTTGCAAATGTACTTCATTGTTTGTGGAAGTGTGGTATAGCATGTCAGTGTAGATTTAGGTCCTAGTTAACTCTTGGTGTGGTCCACCTTCACTTATTTCCATTGTGGAGGTGTTTGGGCCAACCTATTTGGTGGTTGCACATTTGAGGTGCATACGTTTCATTGAGGCTAACTTGGAAAATATTGTTTGAGGTTACATAGGATATATATGCAAGGTCAATTGTTAGAGAAGTGTGTTCTATGTTATGTGATGAAAAATTAGGTGTATGTGATCAAGTTTTGTGATCTAAGTGTGATCATGAATGCCTAAGACTATCAAAAGTAGTGCATAGAAGGTGTCTACATTTCAGTGTACCTGAAGTTATTGGAGACAATGAGTCAAAGGTTGCAGATGGTGAAGATTTTTTGTTGTGGATTCTCTTGTTGCTTTGAGGTAGTGAACCTCCTTGTAACAATATCTTTCTATTCTCTATATATTCAAGCAATGAGCCCTTATTTATTTTGGACAATGAGTCATTTGGGAAATGAGCCCTTTTGATAGTGAGCCTTTTGTATTCAGTGTTGATATTCATATATATGTGAGTTAATCCTCACCATGGTTTTTCCCTAATTAGGGTTTTCTACACAAAATATGGTGTTCTTTTATGTATGGATGTTGTGTTGATGTTTCATTTGTTTACATTCATGCTAGTGAATAATAAGGGTTTGAAGGTTAATGAGGGTTTTAAGCTTTTAATATACAACTAATTCACCCCCCTCTCAGCTATCTTGTGTGTCTAACAAGATCTTTTTGATAAGACACCTATAGAGGCATGGTTGAGTCACAAGCCTTCATTAAAATATATTAGAGTTTTTGGTTGTAAGGCATATGCACATGTGCCAAAGGAGAAGAAAACAAAGTTGGAGAAAAAGGTTATGAAATGTATCTTCATCGGATATGGTTATGGTGTGAAAGGATATATTCTTTGGGAACCTATTGCACAAAAGGTAATAAATAGTAGAAGTTTTATTTTTAGAGAAAATAAGCCTTCTTTTGTTACATTGTAGCCAAAATGAAGTAAACATGAAGATGTGATTCAATTTCCTTCTACACCTAAGAAAGTTTAATTGAAGCCCATGGCTAAACAAGAAGTTGAGAGATTATCTAGCTCTGAATCTTTAGAAGAGGAGGAAGAAACTCCAACTCAGCTTGTTTGTAGGTCTACAAGGCATAAACAACCACCTAAAAGGTATTCACTCGATGATTGGAGATGTATTTTTTATTTGAATATTAATATGGATGAGCCCATATTGGTAGAAGAGGTATTAGGTATGAATGATGCAAAATCCTGGAAGATTGTTATGATTGAAGAAATGACAGCTTTGAAAAAGAATGATACATGGGATCTTGTACCATTTCTTAAAGGAAGAAAACATGTTGGTTGTAAATGGGTATTCAAGAAAAATATTGGTTTAGATGGAGGTATTAAGAAGTACAAAGCAAGGTTGGTTGCAAAAGGTTAAGTTCTCAAGTTGAAGGTGTTGATTATAGTGAGATATTTTATCCTATTGCAAAAATGACATCCATTATATTTTTTCTTTCTAGATTGTTGTTGCTTATGATTTAGAGGTTGAACAAATAGATGTGAAAATTGCTTTCCTTCATGGTGACTTGGAGGAGGATATTTATATGACACAACCAGAGCGCTACATGGTGAAAGGTAAAAGTAAATTGGTTTGCAAATTGAAGAAATATTTGTATGGCCTAAATCAAAGTCCAAAGATGTGGTACCAAAAATTTGATACATGTGTTGATTTTGCTATTTAAGCATTCTAAATCAGATCATTGTGTTTATTATAAAATTAATGGTGATATTTTCTTGTTTATTGCATTAAATGTTAATGATATGTTATTTATTGGTAAAGGGAAAGGTATGATTTTAGAATTGAAATCTCAACTTGTAGCTAAATTTGAAATGAAAGATCTTGGTGCAGTTAGACACATTCTGGGGATGAAAATTAGAAGAGATAGAGTGCACAAAAATATAATGGCTTGGCCAAAGTAAGTATGCCAATTAAATTTTACAAAGGTTTGACATGCAAGATTGTAGACCATTGTGTGTTCCTTTTTCAGCTAAAACAAAGTTATCTATTTTAGATTGTTAAACATCCCCATCAGAGATGAAAGACATGAGTAGAGTGCCTTACCAAAGTATAGTTGGAATTTTTATGTATGCTATGGTTTATGCTAGATTAGACATTGCCCAAGTAGTGGGAGTTCTTTCCAAATATATGTCTAATCTTGGTATAGTTCATTGGGATGCAGTTAAAAGAGTCTTCATATATTTGTGCAGTACCTCAAAGTATTCCTTGTGCTATCATGAGAATTTGACTAAAGACAATATTTCCCTTGATATTCATGGTTATGTGGATTCAGACTAGGCAGATGATGTTGATAGTAGATGATCCACAATTCTTATGTGTTTACTTTATTTGGTGGTGCAATTAGTTGGATGAGTAAGTGATAGGCTATGGTTGCTTTGTCCACTACTAAAGATGAGTATATGAAAACTACTCATGCTTGTAAAGAAGCCATTTGGCTTAAGAGACTCTATTCAAATATTGGAATAAAATAAGGAAAAATAAAAACATTGTGACATTAAAAGTGTGATATTTCTAGCTAAGAACATGACATTTCATGTCAGGACCAAGCACATTGATATGTGCATTATTATTTTTTAGAGATATGGTTGAAGATGGTAGGGTTAAGCTAGTTAAGATAGATAATTTGATGAATTTTTTTGATTCTTTAACTAAGCTTGTGAGCACAAATAAGTTCAGATGGTGTTCAAAGTCTATGGGCCTTTCAACCCCTAGCAATTAAGAGATGATGTTTATACTCCCTCCTATTGCTCTTGCAAGGTGTTTGACAAGTGGGATATTTGTTGGGAAATGTGTCTCAACCTTGCAATTACATAAGGTACTATTAATAGGTAAGCACAGGGGGTACACCCCTACAAGGGGTTTGGGGGGATCATCCCCATAGCAGGGAGTCCAGGGGCCACATGCCCCGAAGCCAAATTTTATGTATATTTTATTATTGTAAATTTGGAATGTAACTCATCATTAGGTCTTAGATCTGATGATTGATATTTTGTTGGATTGAATTTCCCTTGAAGGTAACCCTATTTTATGAGTGCATTGTATTATGGTTGTGTATTGTGATGTATTCTGAGAGTCTGATAGCGGTCGTGTTGCCTCTAGATAGTTGGTTAGTGATACTCTTGTGAGAAGCTTGCTCTACAAGTATATTGTAATATTTTTGATTTTTGAATAATATATTGGGCGGCTTTTGGAGTGTGGGTTTTTTTTCTCCCGAAAGGGTTTTCCCCACATAAATCACTGTATTGTGGTATGCATGATATTTATGTTTATTTTTGTTTAAGTTTTTGTAACTATTATAAAGATTTGTACAATTTTACATTATCCTCCTCTTAAGATTAGTGTAGGAATTTTTTCTACTACCTTAGCTTCCTTACAAAATTTTGGATAACATGGACATTCCTAAAGAAAATAAAACTATTCTCTATTGTGACAATTGGGGTGTGTTGAAGCTTGTGAAGAATCTAGTTTTCCATGAAAAAAGCATATGGAGGTTGAATGCCATTACATTTGAGAACAAGTTTTGAACCACCACATACAACTCTAGTACTACCCAATGGATTCTTAGATAACTAATATACTCACCAAGTCTCTTAGAAATGTGAAATTTGAGTGATTTTGGGGGTACATTTATAGGAACAATGTAATAAGGGGGGAATGTTAGTGTAACACAACATATTAATTTTTTTGCAGTTATATACTCCTCCAAATGGTTACCTTCCATTACACAGTTAGAGTTGGGGTAACTATATTCATGTATGTATAGACTTGATTCACCTACATTCAATAATATCAATCAAGCTTTGAGTTTCTTTGATGCTTCAATGACTCCCATTCTCCTAGAAATGAGAGTTAATCAATAGTTTCCAAAATTAGTTCTAGCCATTTCCTCATATGGGAGATCAAATACAAGCTATAAAACATCAAACTAAAATGTATTTCATTAGTTTCATAGATGGACAACTAGATATTAATCCCCAACTATGCTTGTGTATACAAAAGAGAGGAGATATCACAAAAAATGCATATAAACTTCACATTGAAACAATGGCCATGGAGAGGCCAATTCAAGAAATGATTGGGGAGAACAACCTAACATATCCAAGATAGGAAATTGTTGGAGATATTTTAACAAATTGCTTGTTGTTGTTGGAAAGAGATAGTTAGAAAATTCTAATAACAAACAACTTCCTCCCAAAGGTATAGAGGAAAAGTAGTAAAATAAATTACTTCTTTCAACTTACATCTTAGTAGAGGTTTCATTGTTGATTTGATTAGTATCGAAGCATCTCATGGCAATAAATATTTGAAACAAGTGATTACACTTTTTAGGGAAGGGATTGAATGAAATAACATGGAAGAATTCTCTTTCTTTATAGGACATAATGAGAAGTTTTTTCTTCCACCACAAATAGAAAGGTTTTTAGTTTACTATGGTTTACACTGTACACACCTATTAATTTATTTTGAGGGCCCATAAAATTAAAGGAAGTCAAGAATGACCACATATTCAAATCAAATAGTTACCATTGAATTTTTTCAATTATATTTTTCATTAGGAATTAATATCAAATTATTATAGTATAATATTTTTAATATATTTTATTTTCATAAGATTCTATCAAAATTCATTCAATATTTTTTATTTATAGGTAGTTATGATAGTGGTGGAAATGAAATTTTTAGTTCATATAAGTTGTATAATATATCATTAAAATAGGTACCTAAGATATATTAAACCAACATACTAAAAGTTTAGAGGAAAATCCTTAAAGGTTTCATTTGCATAGGTATGGTTTTGTAATGTCGTAAAATTGCACCCCTTGCAATTTCACATACATTCTTGCATCCACTTTAGTGTCCACTCCCCTAGCATTTGTGTAGGCTCATTTTAGTCCTTGCATCGGCCTTTTTCCCTTCTCAGGATGCTTAAGAACCCTTTTCAGTAGCTATCTTTGCTCATCAGCTTTGCATCAATGCTTGCACTTTTCCCGTTCTCATCATTGTATAACATGATGTGTTTGGACACTAGCACACCACACTAGCGTCCTGTGACATTTTGACATTCAAGCAACCAATTACGAGCATGTTTTCCACTTGTCAGCAAGTTTTTTTGGTGGTAATGACTTGGGATGCCTTGTAACCACCTGTGAGGCTTCTTTTCTCCCCTATTCTCTCTTTAAAAGTCATCTTTTCAATCCATTTGGTCTCTCTTCTTGATTTATTCCTCTTAGTTACACTCTCCTTTCCCTCTTTACTATCTTGCTTGAAAAAATATCACTTGTTACAATAGATTTAAGCACTCTTAAGCTCTTACAACTCTGTTAGCTCTCACAACCCTCTCTTTCATCCTTGCTCTCCTTGGCTTCCTTAATCCTTGCAGCTTATATCTCTCTTACCTTGTGCTTGCAAGCATCTTGGGATTTATCACGTCCCTGTGATATGGGTTCTCCTCCTTGAGTGGGGATTTATTTTATCACTCTTACATTCATTTCATTCCTATTATCACTATCTATCTATATGGCTATTCGTGGAGGTGGGAAAACCAAAACAGGGGTTTGACTGAGGCAAACCCCTATACAGCCCCAACATTTTCTCCAGATCTTATGCATGATCAAGTATTGAAGACATTCATTTGCTGGAGGCTCCATTACTTAGGATTTTGTAAGCATCTTTTATCTCTCATCCTCTTTAAATTTATCATTTGTACTTTACTTCATTTTAGTTCTATTACATTTTGTTACATTCCCGCATTCTCTAAGTTCTTAGCAATCTGATTGTTAGTAGTCGCTTTGCTATTTTTTTTGCGATAAACTTAGTTTTTGGTCATATGAGATGTCAACGCACCTCTGGGATGCCAGCACGCTGCGCTGTCATCCTTATTCCACGCTATTGTCCTTTTGTCAAGAGCCTAAATTAGTCTATCCAAAAAACCTCTATGACTTGCTCTAAACTCTCGCGTTGTTCCTTGAGGTAGTTTAGGGCAATTTTCCCCTTGGGATTATTTTGAGAATAAAGAGACTCATGAGTAGCGAATCCCCCTTCTCTACATTTTTGGTGAACTCGACCTAAATCACAACTTTTTTTTCAAAAAACTAAGAATTTATTTACCCCAACTTGGTGGGGTCATAACTTTTGACTCGGTGCTCAGAATTCAAAACTGTTTACAACATTGGAAAGGTCTCCAAGGGGACTAATTTAGTCCCTAAAATATTGTGCCTTTTACAACCAAATTTTAGGGACCAACGTAAGTTTCAACCCCAAATTTTTCTTTGAAGACCTCCAAAAATGCAAATTACTAGAACTTAGAAAATACCCTTTTTTTTTGAAAAATCTAGATTTTTGGTTTTTCTTAGCAAAATGAATTTAATATCCTCTTTTATGAGTTTCGTATCTAATTATATTCAAAATGTTAATGATGTTCCATTTCATGCATGTGATAGTGACTTGGATTTTCCCATGTCACTTTGTTTCTTTGATCCTTCTCATGAGATTCCTCTTGCTTTGAAGGATATCTTATTGCAAGAAGATGAACTCATTGATACCTCTCTTAACATTACTCTACCTTCTCTTCATTCCAATGCACTCTCTTCTAGAGATGATGCTTTAGTGAATGATGAATCTCTCCTCTATTCCAGTTCACTCTCCTCTAGAGATGATGCATTAGTGAATGTTGAATCTCCTTCCACATTTGATCCTTCCTAGATCGATGTTGAGAATATTTCTTTGAATAATTATTCCACTAATAGTGATGATCCTATAATGTAATATATGTCTTTTCTGCCCCTCAAATACCTAAGAGACCAATCATTTATCTAACTCCAGCTAGTCCTCCTCCTAAAAGGATTTGTTCTATTAAGGATTTGTTCCATTTGATAGTAATTCTCTTGATCTTTCTATGAATCCCTCTTATAGAGTGGTATCCCATACTTATAATACTAGAAAGAATAAAAAAAATGTCAATCAACTAGATTCTTTACTACCTTCTCAAGAAAGTCTTCCTTCAACTCCTAAACCTACAACTAAAGCACTTGGTGATTATGATCTTGTTGAGCGACTCCGTGTTACTACGACCAAGATATCACTTTGGGACTTGCTTTAGTCTGCTCTAGTTTATCAAGGTATGCTTCAGGAAGCATTACAAAAGATCCTCTTTCCAGGTTCTTCTACTAGACCGACAGATGCTAATGCGTTGATAGCTCATATTCGTGTGGATTAATATCACATTCTATCTACAAGAATTTTCACTCCCAGATGTGTAGAAACAAGTGGACCCTTTACTGATCATAGTTAAAATTAATGATATTGGCATTAGACGCAATCTCATTGACATTGGTTTGGTGCTCAATATATGTAGCATTTATCTATTACCTAAGATTAATATTGATTCATCTTCTATTAATGCTTGAACTTCTGTTGACATTTGTGGGTTCGATAATGTTAGTTGACAAGCCCTAGGAACGATAGTCTTACCTTTGAGGTTGGGACCCATTACTGTACCCACCCTTATATATGTAATGTCAAAAAAATTACCATAAAACCTTCTTCTTAGTAGACCATGGATTCACGCTATGGGTGCATTCTTGTCTACCTTGCATAAATCTATTAAGTTCATTTGCAATAATTGAGTAGTCATAGTCAGGGCTGACCTTGAGGCTATGCACTTATGTGAGATGGTAGCTGTTGGTAAGGTTTTTGTTGTGCCTACTCTTATTCCTTCAGTGTCTTCCAATGTGTTGATGTCTACTCCTGTGGTACCTATTACACAAGATACTCTTGAGATAGATGTCCCTAAAGAAGATCCTTCTAAAGTGAGAAATCTTAAGTCTGTTCCTTCTACCTCTTCTCAAGAGGATGCATGTCTTGGTGATGATTGGGGTTCTTTAGAATTTACAAATTCCTTCATTGGGGAATATAATTAAGACCTTATCCACTCAAACCTTTCGATAACATCATCTAAACCCGCCATAATACATTATTATTCTATATCACGGGATAATGTGAGCAATAGCTATAATGTCCTTAATTCCGGTCCTCCTCCTTCAGAGGAAGATGATCACACTTCTGTTTAAGAGGATAATGTTGGTAGTCCTATTAAGAAGGATGGTGGTGATCCAATAGAAGAGTGTGATCCCCATTGTTGGAACAATTCTCTTTATAAAGATCCTCCTTCTTAAGATTTACAAGAACATTATGGCCCCAACTTTAAGCTTGTCTCTAAATATGGCTATGGGTGTAAAGGTTGTGGCTGTAATGAACAAGGCATTTAGGTCCCTATAGAATGTGCACCTTGTAAGTGTAATTTGAGGCTTGGTTGCTTGAATGAACAATATAAACATAAACCATGGTTGAATGGTGACATGATTTTCACTCAACCTTGTTCTCTTGGGTTGATTCATCCTCCATTATCTTCTATCTTCATGTCTTATTCTTCTTATGAGCAGTCAAACTTTTCTCCACAAGAGAAAGTTTTGCTTCCTACTCCTCATTCTTCATTTGAGAAAGAGCGTATTTTGTTGAGGCTTCTAAAAGTGCACTTAATTACTCTTCCTCCTCCTACATGTAAGAAACTTCATAAACTTGATAAAGAAAAAAATTCATTCTGTACATATCATCGAGTTCCTGGCCATTCCACTAGTGAATGTAAGGCCTTGAAGGATAAAATACAACAAATTCATGATTTTGGTGCCATCACTCATTTATTTGCTAATGCACTTGCCTCTTCTTCAAATGAAGAGTGATATCGAGGTCTACCTCTATCCTATATGTTCTAAGTATCTTGCATGGTTCTCCTCCCCTGTATGTTGGGGGCAATGATAACTTGTTTTGGAGATGCACGTCCTTCTAAGGACCCCCTCTCTTCTCTCTATCTTTCAATTGAAGCATCCCTTGAGTGGACCCCCTTTTATTTTGAATGGGTTCCTAAGGGACCCCCTTTGAAATATTTTCTCTTCAATGAATTCATTAGCATCTAGCTTGGGGGCAGCCTAACTAGACCCATCTTATATCTTGGTGTCTAGCTTGGGGGAAACTTGACTAGACCTATCTTTTCTGTGACTATCCTGTAGCATAGCTTGCAACAACCACAGTTTCATTTGATTAGTCTTTCTCTGTAGGACCGAGAACCTATAGAGCTCCTTTGCATCAAGCTTACCTAACATGTTCAGTCTATGGATTAACTTGTTTCTTTGCAGGTGCATCTGTCAAGCTATTTTCTAATAAAGCTTGCAGGATCGAGCACCTATGAGGATTGATTTGAATTTGTAGAGTACCCTACATCAAGATTCCCTCAGGAGAGAGTACTTGGGGTGCCTTCTTTGCAAGTTTGAGGACCTATAAAGCGCTTTCATCCTACAGGATTTGTTCACCGTTGGTCTGCAGACCTTCGGTGCAGTTTTTTTAACTTTGTAGGAGAAAGTACCTATAGAGCCTTTTGTTCACCTTCTGTAGGTCTGCGGATCTACGACACATTTGTTCAACTCTCCTTGGGTCTGAGGACTTGTGGAGCCATCTCTCTTGGAATTTTCATTTCTTTCTAGCTTCTCCATCTCTCTCTTCAATTCTCTTTCTTCTCAATTGTGTATATCAGATCAAAGATTTACATCTTCTTCATCCTGAGTACACACTCTTTCTCTCTTTGATATTGGTTGCTTCCTTGAATTTTAGGTGCATTCTTCTCCTAAATCAATTGATCCTTATATTCTTCTCTCCATTTAATAATTCTTCTATGTGTTATTATTTTTAATTTTGGGACGATTCATAGTACTGAGACAACCTTTTACATCAAGGCATCTTTCAATTTGCTAACTCAAATCTTTTAGTTTTTTGTGTTCCTGTGTGTGTGTGTGTTTATGTTCGAACCCTATGATGTAATGGATTTTTTTGTTCTAAAATTGTTGTCTTGTGCAAGTCTTTCTTGTTTAATGCATTTTTTTGGTAGGTCTTCAACTTGGGGGCATGCTTCTTTGGTTTGAAGAGTTATCTGCTTCCTCTAAGTATCCTTTTGGTATCATGATGTTATTTATGTTTAATATATCTCCTTTAGCATGCATATTAGCATAGATTCATATGCCTGCTAAAGTGGGGGAAAATGTAATGTTGTAAAATTGCACCCCTTACAATTTCACATACATTCTTGCATCCGCTTTAGTGTCCATTCCCCTAGGATTTGTGTAGACTCATTTTAGCCCCTGCATCAACTTTTTTCCCTTCTTAGGATGCTTTAAAAGACCCCTTTTCAGTAGCTATCTTTACATGTCAGCTTTGCATCAATCCTTGCATTTTTCTTGTTCTCATCATTTTATAGTGTGATGTGTTTGGACACTAGCATGCCGCACAGAAATCCACATGTCATGCTAGTGTTCGGTGACATTTTGACATTCAAATGGCCCCTTACAAGCATGTTTTCCACTTGTCAGTAAGTTTTGTCAGTGGTAATGGCTTGGGACACCTTGTAACTGCTCAAGAAGCTTCTTTTCTCCCCTATTCTATTTTTAAAAGTTATCTTTTCAATCCATTTAATCTCTCTTCTTGATTCTTCCTCTTGGTTACTCTCTCCTTTCCCTCTTTACTTTCTTGCTTGCAAAAATCTCACTTGTTACAATAGCTTCAAGCACTCTTAAGCTCTTACAACATTCTTTGTAGCTCTATTAGCTCTTACAACCCTCTCTTTCATCCTTCCTCTCCTTGGCTTCCTTAAGCCTTACAACTAATATCTCTCTTACCTTGTGCTTGCAAGCATCTTGGGATTTATCACATCCCTGTGATAAGGGTTCTCCTCCTTGAGTGAGAATTGATTTTATCACTCTTACATTCATTTCATTCCTATTATCTCTATCTATCTATTTGGCTATCAGTGGAGGTGGGAACACCAAAATGGAGGTTTGACTGAGACAAACCCCTATACAGCCCCAACATTTCCTCCAAATCTTATACATGCAGGTATTGAAGATATTCATTTGCTGGAGGCTCCATTACTTGGGTTTTTTTGAGCATATTCTATCTCTCATCCTCTTTAACTATATCATTTATACTTCACTTCCTTTTAGTTTTGTTATATGTTTTTACATTCCCGCATTTTGTAAGTTCTTAGCAATTTGATTGTTAGTAGTCGATTTGTTGTTTTCTATGATAAACTTGATTTCTAGTTCGTACAAGATGCCAACTCACCTCTAGGATGCCAACGCATCACGTTGTCATCATTATTTTGCATTGTTGTCCTTTGGCCGAGAGCCTATTAGTCTATCCAAAAAACCTATGTGACATGCTCTTTTTGATTCTGAAACTCTCACATTGTTCCTTGAGGTAGTTTAAGGTAGTTCACCCCTTGGGATTCTCTTGAGAAAAAAAAGACTCATGAGTAGTGAATCCCCCTTCTCTACAGGTTTATTAGAAGGTCTAATGACTTATTATTGTTTCTCTTTAATTGGCTTACAATTAACCTCAAGGATTACCCTTCTAGGTCTAGTGGATTCTAGATTAAAGAAGATCCATCCTCTCATAGCAATTGGCACTCTAGTTTCCATTATCTAATCATGAATTTTAGTTGACTCATCATAGTTTAACACTTACCCATGCTTACAATTTGAGAAGATATTATGGTATTTGTGAGGCTACAATTTTGATCACCAATATGATGGACTAATACAATGAATTTAGTAGGTTCTATTATTATATATGGACTCAAATATCCATTTATGTCTATATTTTTAATTTACATGCGTGTTTGAGTGTTACATACTTTGAGATATATGATCATTTTAGGATTCATGTGCACCTCAAAGTGGGAACAATTATAATGGTGAAATTTGTATACCCATGCCAACTCCCATTTATTTCTATGCCCATTTTGATAAAATGGCTTATTCAATTACATATTGACAAATACTATAATCTTGTGTGGAGTGAAGCTAATTCCTATAACCTTCACCTATTCTCATGTATACACAAATTCTCACACATATGATTGTACTCTATTATTATCTACACACTTTCAAATATAATCAACATTTATTGCATCCTCTATATTTGGGAATTTATTCATTACATAACTTTTACCATGCCATTATCCTAGGTGAATCTTGCATGCACATATCCAACCCCTAAAATTCAAATCTTCAAGTTTAAATTTTGGTCAATTTCTAACTCTATTTCACTAATAGTTGTGAGTTGACAAAACACATATTTGAGTGATTTTTTTCTATGCTCTTATACAAGTAGGTATTCAATTACATTCATTCATCATTAATAAGCATCATTTGGATATTATTATATTTAAAGATCGTTCATTTTAGGAATACTGTGATTTGAGTGCCTAAAAGGAATTTAGATCTATATATTCATCCTAGAGAATTTTTACAACTAAGGTTTTATATCCTTGTGTCAGTGTATTCATTAATGGCATGCTACACACAAGCTAACCTAAGCCTACTTAGGCATTTATTGCGAAGGTTGATATTTTTCCTGATATTTTGCTTAGCTAGTTTATAGAATGGAGAGGTGTTGGAACACCTCAACACCTCCTACTTGGATATTTATCCTCTATAAGGAGACCCCTGACTGTCTAATAAATAAGTTGATTGCATACAATTTGGTGTTTTCACTGTGCTTGATTTATATCTCTGTGATTGCTGGTTTCTTCATGGTATTAGAGCCGTTTGAGATATCTCCAAGACATAAGGTGAACTATCAAATTGAGTTCTATTTGTTTAATGAGTTTCTATCTCCGCTAATTTTTTGCAGGTTGCATCAAGGGTTTGAGGAGGTAGACATATTTTCTCAGTTGACGAATATCTTTATTGAGGACGTGTTTCCTGCTTAAAAGCTGTTCGTTGTTTTCTTTGTTTACTGTGTCCAGCACAACAACCAACCCTATTCTTGGCATGTGTGGAGACCACTCTCCCCCCTTCAAACAGACTGCGTGATTTATTCTTGGTGTGCTGCTATGAGTTTGCGTGAAGGCCATCGGCCTGTGCACCATCACTCAACCCGTGGCATAGTTTAGAAAGCAGCAGACAAGAAAGCTCAAGAATTTGAGCGAAGCTCATAAGCAAAAAGGGAGGAATCGATTCCTCCATTCGGCCACACAACAAAAACAAACAAGCATACCAGTCATTCAGTTAGATTGGAGACCCAATTCGCGACTATATCTACGCCCAAGTTTGTAATTGCAGTCAACGTCTTTGTAGGCAGAAAGATTGGAGTTCAAACAGCTCTAAGAGCCCTTTGGAGAAGATGTTTGCCATGATTTATTTTGAAGACCTGTGCCATATATCTCCAAGTACCTCTCCTTCCTCCCTTTGACTTAGTCACACTCCATAGCACCTCCAAGTAACAGTCAAATCGTGCCCAACTAGAGAAATCGTGACCTGTTTGTGCCATTCATGTCGCTACAAAGATGATGCCCATTCTCTACAGGCCCATAAAGGAAGTGTTTGTGTAGTCATCCTCTAAATTTTCTATTTTTCTCCATTTCTCTGCCCATCTCTTTCCAACCGACACATTAATTGGTGGATCAAGATTAGATCTGTGGAGATATTTGGAGTGCTCCCCGATGTAAATCAGAGACCAAATACAAATCAACTTGACCTGGTTGCCTTTATTTAAGTCAATTGTGATGATTACCATTAATGGAAAACCTCAAAACCTCCTACTTGGATATTTCTCCTTTATAAGGAGACCCCTGACTGTCTAATAAACAAGTTGATTGCATATAGTTTGGTGTGTTCACTGTGCTTGATTTATATCTCTATGATTGCTAGTTTCTTCAAGGTATTAGAGCCATTTGAGATATCTCTATGCCGTAAGGTGAACTATCAAATTGAGTTTTGTTTGTTTAATGAGTTTCTGTCTCCACTAATTTTTTGTAGGTCACATCAAGGGTTTGAGGAGGCAACCGTCTTTTCTTAGTCAACACATATCTTTATTGAGGACGTGTTTCCTTCTTAAAAGATGTCCATTGTTTTCTTTGTTTATTGTGTCTAGCACAACAACCACCCTTGTTCCTGGCACATGTGGAGACCACTCTCCCCCCTTCAAATAGACTATTCTTGGTGTGATACTTTGAGTTTGCATGAAGGACATCGGCTTGTGCACCATCACACAACTTGTGGCATAGTTCAGAAAGTAGCAGACAAGAAAGCTCAAGAATTTGAGCAGAGCTCATAAGCAGAAAGGGAGGAATCAATTCCTCCATTCGACCACACAACAACAACAAGCAAGCATACCAGTCGTTCAGTTAGATTGGAGACCCAATTTGTGACTATATCTATGCCCAAGTTTGTAACTGCAATCAATGTCTTTGTAGGTAGAAAGATTGGAGTTGAAACAACTCCAAGAGCCGTTTGGAGAAGATGTATGCCGCAATTTCTTTTGGAGACTTGCACCATATATCTCCAAGTACCTCTCCTTCCTCCCTTTGAATTACTCACACTCCATATCACCTCCAAGCAACAGTCAAATCATGCCCAGCTAGAGAAATCACAATTTGTTTATGCCATTCATGTCACTGTAAAGATGATGCCCATTCTCTCTAGGACTGTAAAGGCACTGTTTGTGTAGTCATCCTCTGACTTTTCTATTTTTCTCCACTTCTCTACCCATCTCTTTCCAACTGATACATTAAGTGGCGGATCAAGATCGGATCTATGGAGATATTTGGAGTGCTCCCCGATGCAAATCAGAGACCAGATATAAATCAACTTGACCTGGTTGCCTTTATTTAAGTTAATTGTGATGATTACCATTAAATGTTTGTACTTGAATTTGTTGATTATCATCAAAAATTGACTTTTGTAAAAAGGGGGGGTTATTTTGCCAATGCATTATTTCTATAAAGTGCTTGATTGTGTCTTTTTTGGGTTAGTTACAAGCACTCATTCTATAAAGTGCCAAATTGGGAAAAAAATAATAATCAAGGGGGGTGTTGTGTGTGGTTCATTTTCACACTTCCTCAAGAAGTTCTTGTGTTGTGTTTTTTTCACTCCTGCACGCATTTATAACTTTTTTATTTCCGCATTTCTTTAAGGAACTATCTAATTCAAAGCAATATGGAATCTAATGTTATTATAGTGAACCCTTAACACCTTTCAATTATCATGATTGGAAGGTGAAAGTAATTCTTTTACTTAAGAACAAAGGCTTATATAGGGTAACTATGGGAACATAGAAAGAACCTAATGCAACTAAAGACAAAGAAAAGTAAGTGTGATCAAGCATTTGGTTTCCTATGTTTAAATTTATCTCCTGATTTGTTGTTCCATGTTGAGAACTTGAAAACACCCAACCAAGTTTGGGAAGGTCTTGACAAATTATTTGGGAAAATAGATGAACTTATAAACCATGAGTTGGAAAATCAACTCTTAGGTCTTAGTCCTAGGAATTTCTCAACTTTACAAGACTTTTTTACTAAGTTTAAATCCTTGAAGTTTCACTTAAAATATTGTGGAATTGAAAAGAAAGAGGATCAATTAATCCTTTATGTACTTTCTAAGCTAGGTCCATAATTTTTTGTATTTGTATCAACTTTCTACTCTACTAAAAGGGCTCTTGGAGCCTCATGGTCAATGCCCACACTTGATAACTTCATTGCTAACCTCACAAGGGAGCAATAAAAGTTAATTCAAATGGGTAATTTGAAGTCTACAAAACCTCAAGCCCTCCTTGCAGGGAATGAAACACCTCAAACTTCAAAAGGGGAGAAGAACACTAAAAATGACAAGGAAGTTAAGAAAGAAAACAAAATTGACAAATCCAAAAAGGACTCTCAAGGTAAAAAGAGAGTTGCATGCACCTTTTGTAAAAATCTTAGACATGATGAACAACACTGCATGAAGAAAAAAATTGAAGTTCTACAACAAATTCTCAAAAAGAATAATATAGGGTTACCTGATTCTATCAAGGCATCTTCATCAAATCAAGATAATACTAAGGAAAAAGAGAAATTGAAGGGAAAAGCCTTAGTTGCTAAATCATCTTTATCTCCATCATGGATTCTAGAATCTAGTGCTTCACATCATAAGGGTTCTTCACAAGTTATCTTTTCATCCTTAGAACCATCAAGTATATCCACAATCACTTTAGGTGATGATACTCTAGCATTAGTAAATGGGAGAGGGTCTGTTGAAGTTGAAGGAGGAACATTTACCAATGTTCTAAGTGTACCTTCACTCTCAACTAATCTCCTTTCAGTGTATCAAATAACTCATTTAGGGAAGGGCATGAGAGTACAGTTCTCTCCAGATTCAATTGAGGTAAGAGAATTACAAAGCAACAATTTGGTAGCAATAGGAGAAGCAAATCAACAATCCAGATTATATGCCTCCAATTTTTCTAGAGATATTTCTCCAAAAGCACTACTAACTCATTTAGATGAAGTTAGAAAGCTAAGGCATGAGCGGTTTGGCCATCTTAACTGCCACTATCTTGAACAACTATGTCAACAAAATATGGTTAAGGGATTACCTAAGGTTAAATTTTCTAAAGGTCTTTGTGAAGGTTGTGCACTTGGCAAGCATCTAGAAGCAAAATTTGTCAAAGGTAAATTAAGGAGGGAAACACAAGTTTTAGAACTTGTTCATAGTGATGTTTCAGGGGCTTTTCCCCATCCATCTATTACAAAGGCTAGATATGTTCTCAGCTTCATTGATGATTTCTCATGTTTTACATGGGTCTAATTTCTTAGACAAAAATCATAAGTGTAAATGAGTCTTTTCAAGATTTCAAAGCTCTTGTCGAAAAATAATTAGGAAAAGTCATCAAGGTTCTTTGAACAGATAATGGAAGAGAATATGTCAACAATAGTTTTGAGTAGTTTTGTATATCAGAGGGAATAGATCTGCAACACATAGTTCCTTATACCCCACAACAAAATGGTGTTACAGAATGTAAAAAAAGATCTTTTAAAACAAATGGCTAATTGTATGATTCACTCTAATGGCCTCACACCATCATATTGGGAAAAAGCAATCAATTGTGCATGTTACATACAAAATAGAGTTCCACATAAAGCCTTAAAAGGTATCACTCCCTTTGAAGCTTGGAAAGGATGAAAATCAATAGTTGATCATTTCAGAGTTTTTGGCTCTCATGCCACAACACACATTCCAAAAGAACAACAAAAGGCTATGGACCCACAATCCAAAGTTACATCTTTGTGGGATATCCAGATGGTGTAAAAGGCTATCGCCTACTCCACCCTACCACACATGAGTTGTTTATTGAGAGAAGTGTTAAGTTTCAAGAAACATCTCCTAAAACTATACTTGACACTTCTCAACATATTGTGGACTCTTCAGATCTTGATTACAATATTGATGATTCAGATCATTCTTAGCAAATTCCTAGTGTAGTATCTTCTTCTTCCAGTTCTCATAGTGACGAGGGTTCATCTTCATCTAGTTCAGGGATTGCATTAGAAGTTGATATATCTACACCAGACTCACCCACATCTTACATTATACATAGGACAGATACATGGGTACATGATTTAGTAGATGATTGACTAATTCAAGTAGATTTTTAGGGGGGCCACATGCCTTCTTTGCTTCAATTTTTGATCCACAAAAATTCAAAGAGGCATTAGGCATACCAAAGTGGGATATTGCTATGGATGAGGAATATGATTCCTTGATTAGAAATCACACTTGGAATTTGACTTCACTTCCTAAGGGAAGGAAGATAGTTTGATGTAGGTGGATATATCAAACTAAATTTGCAATAGATGGGTCAATTGATAAGTACAAAGCACGATTAGTAGCCAAAGGTTTTTCACAAGTTATAGGTATTGACTATACAAAAACCTTTGCACCAGTTACTAAGATGACTTCCATCAGACTCACACTTGCTATAGCCACATCACATGGATGGAATGTACATCAGATGGATGTGAAGAGTGCTTTTCTTCACAGAGACCTCAAGAAGGAAATCTATATGGAATAACCACCAAGTTTTGTTTAGGATTCATCCTTAGTTTGTAGACTTAAGAGATCTCTCTATGGCCTTAAACAAGCTCCTAGAGCTTGGTATGCTAAGATGGACTCCTACCTCCTATCTTCAGGTTTTACTAGATGTCATTCTAATCCTAATGTGTATCTACTGTGATAGGATGATTCACTTTTGATACTTGTTCTATATGTTGATGATCTTTTAATTACTAGGAGTGCTTCATCTACCATTGTAGTAGTGAAGGCATCACTTCAGGATAGATTTGACATGACAGACTTGGGTTTATTGCACTACTTCCTTGGAATCGAGATTTCATAGTTAGCTTCAGGGATTACTCTTGCACAACCCAAGTATACTCTTGATCTACTTGCACGGTTTCATATGACTACTTGCAAACCATCTATGGCTCCCTTTCTTTTTGGAGTTAAAATTGAGACTTCTTGTACTACACCATTAGTTGATGCTACATTGTATCGACAACTTGTTGGTAGTCTTATATACTTGACTCATACCAGGCCAGACATTGCCTATGTAGTAGGCATGGTTTTGAGATTCATGCAAAAACATCATGAGCTGCATTGGAAAGAAGCTAAAAGGATTCTTCACTATCTTCATGGTACTCTTGGGTTTGGGTTTCACTACAAAGTTGGTTCATCACTTGACTTGGTTGGTTATATAGATTCAAATTGGGCTGGTGACATTGAGCATCATAAGTCCACTTCATTTTACAACTTTTCACTTGGTTCAGGTCCTATCAGTTGGTCTAACAAGCATAATTCTATTGCTATATCATCCATAGAGGTAGAGTTTAGGGGGGTTGTTAACTCAACTACAAAGGCTATATGGATTCAAGGCATTCTTTTCGAGTTTGGTACTCCTTTTAGGAAACCTATAGTCATATATTGTGACAACTAGAGTACTATTCAGATATGCAGGAATTTGATTCAATATCAATGAACTAAACACATAGAGATTCATATGCATTACATTCGAGACTTGATTCATGGTTAGATCATCGACTTAGTATTTTGCTAGTCTTTAGGGCAGGTTGTTGACATCTTCACCAAACCCTTCACTGAGAGCAAGTTCATTCATCTACAAGCTCTTCTTAGAGTGCGGTCTATATCAACATTATCATCATCCTTTGGGGGGGCTTTCTAGTCTTCTCCACTTCTCTCTTTTTTGAGGATAGTGTTTTCTCACTAGGTTTTCTCACTTACTCTTTTTTTTAGAGAGATTGCATTGTACATGGGTACCTTATTAGGCTAGTAGCCAGGACCCATTTTATCCATGCCCACCTAAGTTATGCTTAAGGGGGGTGTCAGTGTATTCATTAATGGCATGCTACACACAGGCTGACCTAAGCCTAGTTAGGCATTTATTGCCAAGGTTGATATTTTTCCTGATATTTTCTTGATATTTTGCTTAGCTAGTTTATAGACTGGAGAGGTGTTGGAACACCTCAACACCTCCTACTTGGATATTTCTCCTTTATAAGGAGACCCCTGACTGTCTAATAAAAAGGTTGATTTCATATAGTTTGGTGTGTTCACTGTGCTTGATTTATATCTATGTGATTGTCAGTTTTGTTGAAAAATGAGGTGTTTTCTTAGCTTAATACTCTGTAAAACTTTAATATTGGTGATATAAATAAACTTTTTATTTGTTACATATATTCTTTGTGGGTGATTATCTTGATTAATCCATTTTACTATTGTAGAATGTAGACAAAAGTTGATAGAAGAACTAGACACGATATTAGAAAGATTACACAAGATATAATGTGGAGAAACCCTTTCAGGAAAAAAAAATCCACCTAGAATTATTCTATTATTCAATCTCTGAAATAAAATATCTCCAATTCTTGCTTGAGAATGCTTCTTCTATCTTTACCAATATTCTTCACACTTGCAATAACAATTATGAAAACTCTCTTCAACTTGAATGGGATATAGAGGCAATAAGCAATCTTGTAATCTCCAACAGATGACAATAACAATGCCCAAGCTCAAGCCTTACAAAAGGTATGCCATATTGCTTCAAGTTGAGTTATTTCGTGAAAACTAAAGCTTAGAACATGTGCTTCATCCATTTGGTCATCCCAAAATGAAGCTACAACTCATCCTTAACTTTGGTGATAAATCCATAGCTCCTCCTCAAAGATGGCACCAAAAGTAATCCTACTTAACTGAGCCTTCATAAATATCTTATCATGCAAGAGAGGTAAATCCAAGAAAGCATCTTGGGTGCCCAAGTTGGCTCCAAGTGATTTCTATTTAACTGGAAGATTTACTCAACACCATTCATGCAAGAATGGTCATCCCCTGTTAACTGGAGGTAGTCCCTCTTATCTGTCATACAAATCAAGTTATTAGCCATGCATTCCAAGTTAACTAAAGTTAACTAACATACAATTGAAACTCACTGAAGACAACTGAACCATAACTGAACTGAACTGAACTAAAATAAACTGAACTGAACTGAACTGAACTAATCTAAACTGAACTGAACTGAACTTCAAGCATGCAAACATCAAACCCTAACTCCTAGGATCTTTACATGCATTCAAAAGTGTTATCTCTTACTCTAAATAGTTGACTGAACTTAAGGTGAGTGTCACCTTACCATTTGGGTGCCCCATGTGTCCCTATTATTTAGGAACTTACAATGGATGCCCTCACATGCTCCTCACATTTAGAATTAATTACAAATGTCAATAATCATGATTATTTCATCAAATATTAATCTCATCCTAATATTAGTGTTGTTGAACACATTCCAATAATCTAGGAGATACATGCAATAATTAATGTTTAGGATTTGCAATTAAATGGCATCCTATTTCCAACAGGTTTCTTCACCTTGATTATCCTAAAAAATGTAAAACTAGTCTTTTTGAGCAGTTGACCTAGGAGAACTTGTCCCTAGTGACTTAGTGGCCCTCTAAAGGTATTTGCAAATATGACTAGTCCTTAAAGTAGAGAGTAGTGAATCAAGAAAACTAAAAAGTAGAAGCACACATTTTGTAGGATCAAATTTTAAGTTATATGATAGATATGTGGATGTAAAAGCAATCTACATGTGCATATTCAACTTGCACCAAAGATAAATCTATGATAGTCTTGAGACATTTTCTAGATAAAGAAGCATTATTTTAATGTTATCAATAATAATCAAATTACCAATTTTTTTTAATCAAAATTGTTCATCCTCAAACCTAATAGTAAGTACATCTTATCTAATACATTTACTTTCTTAAAATAATATTTAATTTTAAATTATTTATACTCATAACTATCACTTATTAATCTAAATTACTTCATATTTATGTGTACACATTTTATTAAGTTAATCAAAATTAAACTTAAAAAATATATTTTCCTTTACACACTATGACAACAAAAATAAATAAATCTAAATTAATTTAAATACTTTACTTATTGATGCATTTATTCAATTCAATTAAATTAACATTAAAAAAAATATTTTCCTTGTGAATTTCAAATACCCCAACTTACACATTATTCCATTCTTTATTTTTTAACAAGCTCAAATTTATGTCTTGAACTATGACTCACCCAAAGTTTTAAAGGAATAAGATGAGCTGATTAAATCAACACAATACAAAATACCACATCATTGGTCCACAAATGTTGGATGATTAAAGGATGACACTCATTACTTTAGGAAAAGCAAGGACTGTCACCATTACTTTGGGTCAATCGTACATTAGTAAATATTGATTTTCATCGTTAAAAATTGCTTCACTTTAAATTTCACATCATTGGTCCACAAATGTTGGATGATTAAAGGATGACAAGTCATTACTTTAGGAAAATCAAGGAGTGACTCCATTACTTTTGGTCAATTGTACATTAGTAAATATTGATTTTCACCATTAAAAATTGCTTCTCAATTTAAATTTCACATCATTGTCCAAAATGTTGGATGATTAAAAGATGACAAATCATTACTTTAAATTTCACATCACTAATTCCCAAATGTTGGATGATTGAAGGACGACAAGTCATTACTTTAGGAAAATCAAAGAGTGACTCCATTACTTTAGATAAATCGTACATGAATAAATATTGATTTTCACAATTAAAAATTCCTTCTCAATTTAAGGAAAGAATAAAGTTTAGCTATGCTTGCCTTTAAATAAATGTGAAAAGACCCCGTTTCTCTATGCTCACTTCAACTATAGGAATTTTCTTTTCTTCTTCCTCAACAAAGCGTAAATAAATTTGTCTTCCAAGTTTTAAGTATTATTGTATGAAATCTACTATAAATCAACGACGACGTAATGAGATCAACCGGCATCGTCCGGATTAAATTTAATAGCCGTATATATTTACATTATATTTAAAGTTAAACCTATTTAACGTGTGCCTAAGAAATGAATTGGATTCCAAGTTAAAGAAGCGAGCAATTTTGTGGGAAACTTAATCAGAAATATTTCATAAATATGTTAGTATTTATATACATTGAATCATTTGAATGCAGACATCCGCTGTATTTCTCTTTTAATTAGATCATTGTTCTGGTCTAATTATGTTTAGTTTAGGAGCGTTGGGATTGCAAATGGACTATGATCTAGATGACTGGAAGATGATTCTTGCAACAAGTGCGCTTCTAATATTCATGATTTCAGACATTGCAAGGGACATAGTGAAGGATTACGGAAAAGTAAGTTGGTGGATCCCAGGCAATCTTTTCGTTTTAAATGCTCTTACTATACAAATTCTGGTTAATGTTGATATTGAGAAAGGGAATGCTTTTAGTCCGTCCGATGAAAACTCCTTGGAAGTGTTAGTTTATAAACAACTAAGAATGGATGCTGCAAGACTCACAATGTGTGTGTTTGTGGGATGTATTCTGCCTGGGATAGCCATGGCGGGCACCGAAGGGAAATGGAGCAACGTAGCCGCCTTGTTTGTAAGTTTGTCGTTTCACATCGCTTCTGAATTTTACGCATTCCAGAATGGTCATAACTCCAAAGTGGAAAGGAAAGCGGCTCCGTGGTTCTTGTCATCTGGTGTGCTTCTCCTGCTCGGAGCATCTTCTCTCCTCCTTTTGTTAGGGGGAGTCATGTTGACTGCTAAGATGGGACGTCATATGGAGCCTGATTACATTTCTGAAGTGCTCTCTAAAGACGGGGAAAATGGAGGAGATAGTTGGGAGACATTAAGAAGAAAGGTGATGGAGTCGTGGCTTGCAGTTCGTGCATGGAAGACAGGCTACTTTGTTTGCAACTCAGCGTTCAGTCCAGGTGCGGGAATGATTGTCACAATTTGTGTTGCCGTCATGGCCGCGAAAGTGGGATGTAATGCATCTCTTCTTTATCATAATAATAGAGGAGGTAATCTGACGTTTTATCTTCAGTACGTTTTCATTTTAGTGGGATGGATCGTCATGCTCTGCAGATGGTTTAAGGCGGGTCTTGATTGTGGAGATTCTCTCGACAAAGGCTTTTTCATCATCATAGCCGTTTTCTCCCTACTGCCGGCGGTTGTTTTCGTGAACCTGTTAAGCCCTGGGCTGGTATCTAGGCTAGCATCCTTTCTCGTAATTCGGGAATGTACGTTGCGGAGTATTTTAATTTCCCTCTCTTGCCTTGTTCCGCTCCTTCCTTTATGTGTTTTGGTTTTAGCAATGATTTTACTGTGGCTGTTCTGCTTCATCTGTTGGTATTTCTCGGCTCTGGTCTTGGGCAGCCAGTTTGTTCAGCATCTTTGCAAACGGGACAAGCAGTCCGTCTTAGCAAATGAGTATTCGAAATACAGTTTAATGCTGCATGGCATGGATATGGATGAGAAAAAAGAACACACTTTCTGGGTAGTGAATAAAAAACTATTTGATAGAATAAATATTAGGATGGATGCAGGTAATAAAAGAGGACAAAGCTGCATAGGATTGTTTTCCATAATGGGAAACGCTAAACTGGCTGAAAATCAACGTCTTCGGCTACGTGATCGTAACAGGCTACCCTGGATGGCAGCACTATCAAGCATATTTCGTGCTATAGCTGATGGTGGGATAGATGTGGATATGAAGGATGCGTTGGCAGCTTACAGGGAGACACAGGATGTGGTGAAGTTTGTGGACTGTCCAGACGGCATTGTTGTGGACCCCCTCAACATATTTGGCACAATGAATGTCAAGAGCTTCTTGGAAAGTATTGTTCTCCAAACTACAATGTACAAGTTGGAGAGAAAGTTCAAGCAGGGATTTGGCACATCCCTTGAAGGAAAGCGACAGGGAGTAGAGTGGGAGAGAGTACAAAATTTGATTAGTAGCCTTAACAGGTTGGGCGAAGAAGTGTTCAGCAGTCTCTTGATCAGACCTGAGGAATGTACTTATTACAATCTGGAGGAATTGGGTGAAATGCTACGCACATTGGTGGGCCATGTCCTTGTTTCTTGTCTGTTAGAAGCTTCGGATGTGATACTAAAATACACAAGACAGTGGGCACAAAATTTAGATGAAGGGAAGATTGAAAGAGCCGTTGAACTTGCAGGAAGGGTGAGCGGACTCTTAGAAAAGCTGGTCGAAGATGGAGACATCCGTTCGGAAGAGGTGTGACAAGTCCCAAGTCAAATCGGAGCACGAGCATCGGAGGGTGATGATATAGAGGCTACTATTGGGAGTGGGGCATGATGACAAATTTTTTAGGTGGGGATGTAAATTTTTAAGCTGTTCACGATTTAAGAAACTCAATTGTTATAATTTCTAGTTTTTAATATCCAGTCGTGTATGTTTATATATAAATGTCACGGGGCTGGCGGGCTGGGTCAACTCCCCACTTTTCTGACGCCAAGAAAACCAACCCCCGTGCGGCACTGCAACATCATACTCATGACTCCCCTTCGGACAAGCCCTTTCTGACTCACAGACTACGCCTTCCACCTGATGCAAGTCCCTCTTTCAGAACTCGACTTAGCTCGTGCACCGCGGAATGGTAACACAAGCGGCTCTTCTCACAAGCCCTGGCTCCAGAGTGTCCCATACCAACTCCTTCAACGCCTCCTCACTCTCAAACTCCGACTCAACCATACTGTCTCCTCGGACTGATCTCCAAACTCTGCCCCTTCATTGGGCTACCTTGAGAGCGACCCCAAACTCAGCTCGCCTCGCCTAGCTCGGCTCGCCTACACCCCCAGCTCCACGCCCTTGGCGCATCAACGCTCCACTGCCTCCGGCTCACCAAATCTTAGCTCTTGCCTTCGACACGACTCCGTCCACTTCTTGGACTATGCTGCACCCTGTACAGACTCTTGTGGGATAACTCAAGCCTTCATCATCTCCGCCTCTTTATGACTCCGACTACTAACTCGCCCACCTTGCATATAGCTCAACATTGCTCCAGGCCCCGAGCTCCCCTTGGACTGGCTTCTAACCCAATGTACACATGCCCGTTGGTGACCCCCGCTGACCGCTTAATCTCGCACTCCCAGAGCACTCCTGACCAACCCATGCATACCTCCAAGCCCAGCTCTACTTCTGCATCTTCATCTGCTCCTGGAATACAACTCATCTCCTAAGCCACCCCTCACTCTGCACTGCACCCAGACACCACATTGTATCCTGCACAATGACTTGCTCCTACATGAGCTCTCCACTTGGTCCCCACAGCACCCCGATCCGGATTCACCAAACTCATCTCCATTGCTTCCAACCATATGGACGCTGACTTAACATCAACTCGGCTCTGTCTGCATTGACTCCGCCTAAGCAACCCCTGAGACCTCCTGGCTACCTTCCTCGACATAGCTGCAACCAACAATCAATCCCTTGAGGGTGGTGCGCCCAGCACACCTCTGACTTAGCCCCCTGATCACCCAGCCGGATCCGACTCCTCAACGAGCTCTTCTCCTGGACCCTGTCCTCCTTATCTATTCCGACATCCTGGGCAACCCAACTCCAACCTTGGATCCCTGATCCGCTCTTACGTCCCCTGCTCCTCATCCTAGATGAGTCCAGCATCCGACTCCCTCGGCGACATGCCTTAGAATCGACCCATGCTGAGTCCCCAGCTAATCCGCTTCACTGGGTTGGGACTTGTCCACACACTTGCCTCGCCCATTGCGCGACGAGCGCCAGCACTCAACTCTCTCGGCAGCATGCCTTAGAGCTGACCCGTGCTAAACCTGGCTACCTGCATTTCACCAGGTGGCGGGACTCCGAGCTTACCCATGAACCACTCTCCATATACCCATGGCGGAGCGACACTTCGTCACTCCTAAAAACCATGCAGCACACCAGCTCGACCCCATGAGCCTGGTGTCGGGGTTACATCTTCTTCACCCCTCGCAAGGAAAGAGACCCGAGCAGCTCGCCCATTGCGCGACGAGGTAGCATCTACTCGGACTCCCGGTGCGTGCACTCAACTGCACTCCCAACACCTTATGTCAAACCCATACGAATGACATACCCTCACTATCCAACAAACCGGCACATCCATTGTGACTAACTTGCACACCCACTGTGACTGACTTGCACACCCTGTGTGGCTAACTCGCACGTCCAACGTGGCTCACTTGCACAACCATGTGACTGACTCTGTGCATCCTTGATACACTCCCACTGCAGCTTCCTGCAACCCTGTGACGACTTGCATCTTGCAAGATCCGCCACCTCGATTTCGCCTCGGATCGGTCCAGGACCAGATCCTACACCCTGAGCTCTGCCTCTGCAGGCCCCCCATTAAACAACAACCTGTCTTAACATTCGGCCGCACCAACTCGGAATGAGCCCCTGCACGGACTCGGCTTGGTAGATCCCTAGCTGGATCCTTGAACCAAGAGCACCTCACTCGGCACTAGCGCAAGCTCCGTGAGCTCGGCTCCTTCGAATGCAACATCCCCTTACATCCTCCCCCACTCAAAACAGGCGACGCCCTCGACGCCGAACCACTGTGGCGCAGAGCATCCTAACCCGCTCCCATCTCCTAGGAGACCTGTTCTGACGAGAACGTAACCACCTCGCTGCAACCTTTCTGAAATCTCCATACTCAGAAGCAACTACCACCTTTGCACCATTTCTGAATCCTCCATACTCTGGCGCGTCCAATGTCCTTGACACTGAACCAAACTCACGTTGCAAGCCAACAACATTGACTTCAACCAACGCGGCGAGTCCCCACTGACTCGACTTCCCTGCTGAGCTGTTCCTCTCCTGAACATACTGAGTTACTGTGTTCTCCGTCCTGGCAAACGCATCACTTTACACAACCTTGGCCCAAGCTGCCCTCAGTGCAAGTCCTAGACTCACCAAGGTGATCCCGCAACTCGACAACCAACAACCTGGCTCGCCACATCTCATGGCATTGAACCCGCATCTGATGCCTTGTTCCACCAAGAAACCACATGAACATTTCACCCACTTCGACCTCAGCCTGTGGCATCCACATCGACACCACCCAAATTGACTTCCCAAGATTGCACCTTCCACATTCGGCTTCGCGGCTTCCTTCCGTTGCGCTGCTCTGACTTGCATGCTGACCGACCCCACGGCATACTCCTCGAGTACCCTAGCCTCCAACAACCCAAACCAAAGCAACACGACCCAGTGACAAGTCCAACTTCCACCGATCTGGTCTACAACATATGCCCACCGATACACTTCCCGCATCCAGTGCTCTCCCAGTACTTCATCATAGCCCATTTCATATTTTCGCCGACCTCCATTTTTCCGACTCGACTCCGCAAGAAACCAAACTGTTCTGCATCGTCTCCAGACACCCTTGTCTGCCCTTGCCAAGCCCAGCTTGACAACACCCTACTCTGCTGCAATGCTGGCACGCCAAACTTGCTAACCCAACATCACAACACCCTTCCGTGACTCGGCCATCCTAATGAGTTCCCAACTCTCGGCCTTAACTCGCCACACTGCATTGAACAACATCCTCAACGCTTGGTCTGCCCACATCAATCCGTTGAACCATCTTGTCCACCCTGACGCAGCATCGTGGCGCACTCCTGCTGAGCGTCCACTCGACTCATGTCTCTCGCCGCCCTGCCAGTTCCAGCAGCCCAAAACAGCCAACATCTCTCAGCAAACCTACCTCCTGCATCAAATGCCAAAATGCAACTCGCCAACATCCAATGCTGACTCGGTTCCACCAACACACAACTAAACTGGCTTCACCTTCACTTCCAGACATCCAAATGCCTGACCCCCCCTGAACCCATGACACTGCCTCCTGGTCTGCACTCGCTGCCCCAATGCAACTTGGCCACCCATATAGACCTCTGCCACCATTCCAGCCTGCCATACTGTTCACCACACTGCGAAGTACTCCATCTTCCTTCGACTTACACTTGTGACTCAGCCACATTTGCATCCGGCCTAAGATCGCCACTTCGATTTCACCTCGGATCTGACCCAGTCAACATCCTACACCCTGTACTCTGAGTCCAACTCAGGTACCCCATTGAATAACTCAACTTCTCAGTTCCAAACTGAGCCCCTGGTCTTACATGCCCAACTGCAAACGCTGCCCAATGCAACTCGGCCCCAACTGACCTCTGCAAAACTGACACTGCCAACTGATTACTCCTCGGACACACCCCCAATGTGCTCCTACCCCCCTGAACTGATCCCACCAACACTGTGAAACCAATCCCCCTTTTTATTCCACTCCATGGCATTGCACCAACTGCTGGCACAACCAGTGCTGACATACACCCAACACCGACTTACACCCACTTCCTGCTCACCTTTGAACAACTGAAGCTGCCTCGTGCAAGGTTTCCTTGAACACACTGTCAATTTCAACTCCCCAATTCGCTGTTCTTGAAACTGCGTCCGGCCAAAGACACACCTCCAAACATCACAGCATTGCGGCCCTGCCGACTTCCACTGACTTTCCAGGGCGATCGGCCAAATCCCCTGAACCAGCCATTGCGACCACTTCACTCCTTTTGAGCTCCTCCTGGCCGACTTAACAAGAAATTTGACGCGCATGGATGGGCACAAAGGCTCAACATCCACAAACTCCCTGCGCCGATGTCTCCACATAAAACACTCCTACACCGACTTGGTATCCACAAACTTGGCATACCCATTCTCCAACAATGAACCCAAAGAACCCAGCTCAATGCCGACTCACACCTCGCCAACCTTCGCTTCGGCCTGCTACTAATGGCTCCAAACTCGTGTGAGATTCTCCACCCCTTCGTCCCAATCAGTAGCAAAACGACATTCTGACTGACTCCGGCCGTCCACCACAGCAACTGTGCATAGAAGATGCCCCATCCCATCCTCCATGAGCTTCCAGAAAGCAACCCATACTGCCAACACTGGAACCTACAGACCCAAACAGACTCAGCCAAAACATCAACTACCACCCTGGAACATGAACACGGGCACAGACATTTGCCCTTCTCCCTACTCTTCGGTGACCACAACAAACTGGCCAACCTGGTCTGCAAGCACCCACTGCTCTCACTGCCGGACTGAAGCACCATACTTAACTTACTGCCAGCTGTAGACCCCTCGAGCTGTCCACCAACTCTACCACACTGCGCTGAGACCAACTCCTGGCCCCAGGGAATCCTTGATCCCGTGTCACAAATTTCCAACACCGCACTCCTTTGGAATCCCAGACTCCTTTCCGCATCACCTTGAGCCCAGATTTTCGCTGCGACACCAACTCCTGGTATCGAGGAAATCCACTTTCCAACGCAAAATAGCTCTGATACCAACTGTCACGGGGCTGGCGGGCTGGGTCAACTCCCCACTTTTCTGACGCCAAGAAAACCAACCCCTGTGCGGCACTGCAACATCATACTCATGACTCCCCTTCGGACAAGCCCTTTCTGACTCACAGACTACGCCTTCCACCTGATGCAAGTCCCTCTTTCAGAACTCGACTTAGCTCGTGCACCGCGGAATGGTAACACAAGCGGCTCTTCTCACAAGCCCTGGCTCCAGAGTGTCCCATACCAACTCCTTCAACGCCTCCTCACTCTCAAACTCCGACTCAACCATACTGTCTCCTCGGACTGATCTCCAAACTCTGCCCCTTCATTAGGCTACCTTGAGAGCGACCCCAAACTCAGCTCGCCTCGCCTAGCTCGGCTCGCCTACACCCCCAGCTCCACGCCCTTGGCGCATCAACGCTCCACTGCCTCCGGCTCACCAAATCTTAGCTCTTGCCTTCGACACGACTCCGTCCACTTCATTGGACTATGCTGCACCCTGTACAGACTCTTGTGGGATAACTCAAGCCTTCATCATCTCCGCCTCTTCTATGACTCCGACTACTAACTCGCCCACCTTGCATATAGCTCAACATTGCTCCAGGCCCCGAGCTCCCCTTGGACTGGCTTCTAACCCAATGTACACATGCCCGTTGGTGACCCCCGCTGACCGCTTAATCTCGCACTCCCAGAGCACTCCTGACCAACCCATGCATACCTCCAAGCCCAGCTCTACTTCTGCATCTTCATCTGCTCCTGGAATACAACTCATCTCCTAAGCCACCCCTCACTCTGCACTGCACCCAGACACCACATTGTATCCTGCACAATGACTTGCTCCTACATGAGCTCTCCACTTGGTCCCCACAGCACCCCGATCCGGATTCACCAAACTCATCTCCATTGCTTCCAACCATATGGACGCTGACTTAACATCAACTCGGCTCTGTCTGCATTGACTCCGCCTAAGCAACCCCTGAGACCTCCTGGCTACCTTCCTCGACATAGCTGCAACCAACAATCAATCCCTTGAGGGTGGTGCGCCCAGCACACCTCTGACTTAGCCCCCTGATCACCCAGCCGGATCCGACTCCTCAACGAGCTCTTCTCCTGGACCCTGTCCTCCTTATCTATTCCGACATCCTGGGCAACCCAACTCCAACCTTGGATCCCTGATCCGCTCTTACGTCCCCAGCTCCTCATCCTAGATGAGTCCAGCATCCGACTCCCTCGGCGACATGCCTTAGAATCGACCCATGCTGAGTCCCCAGCTAATCCGCTTCACTGGGTTGGGACTTGTCCACACACTTGCCTCGTCCCATTGCGCGACGAGCGCCAGCACTCAACTCTCTCGGCAGCATGCCTTAGAGCTGACCCGTGCTAAACCTGGCTACCTGCATTTCACCAGGTGGCGGGACTCCGAGCTTACCCATGAACCACTCTCCATATACCCATGGCGGAGCGACACTTCGTCACTCCTAAAAACCATGCAGCACACCAGCTCGACCCCATGAGCCTGGTGTCGGGGTTACATCTTCTTCACCCCTCGCAAGGAAAGAGACCCGAGCAGCTCGCCCATTGCGCGACGAGGTAGCATCTACTCGGACTCCCGGTGCGTGCACTCAACTGCACTCCCAACACCTTATGTCAAACCCATACGAATGACATACCCTCACTATACAACAAACCGGCACATCCATTGTGACTAACTTGCACACCCACTGTGACTGACTTGCACACCCTGTGTGGCTAACTCGCACGTCCAACGTGGCTCACTTGCACAACCATGTGACTCACTCTGTGCATCCTTGATACACTCCCACTGCAGCTTCCTGCAACCCTGTGACGACTTGCATCTTGCAAGATCCGCCACCTCGATTTCGCCTCGGATCGGTCCAGGACCAGATCCTACACCCTGAGCTCTGCCTCTGCAGGCCCCCCATTAAACAACAACCTGTCTTAACATTCGGCCGCACCAACTCGGAATGAGCCCCTGCACGGACTCGGCTTGGTAGATCCCTAGCTGGATCCTTGAACCAAGAGCACCTCACTCGGCACTAGCGCAAGCTCCGTGAGCTCGGCTCCTTCGAATGCAACATCCCCTTACAATAAAGATGGCTACATGGCCCTAGAAAGAAGAAGGAAAGTTTCTTGCTAGAAGAACTTGGTTTTATTATGTTTTTTTTTTGGTCTTTCATCATTCTTGTTATTTCGTGTTTTTGAGGTAGGAAAGTTCTTAATATTTTGTATTTACTATGGGTTTTTTTAGTTAGTCTTTTTTATGGTCTCAAATGATTTCAACATAATAGTTTATGTTAGTGTTGATGGTTTGACAACTTTGAACAATGGTTCCCAAAAATTTATTTTGAAAGTTTTTTAGAAGGTAAGCACTTTGATTCTTTAATGGATGTGGCTTTACGCATTTCTTAATTTGATAATGTATGTAAGTGATTAAAGCATTTTACTTTGATAGAGAATTTTGTTGGGAAAACTCCCCTAAAAAGCATCCTTTGGGATTGGATTAACAAGCTTTGGGCCTCACATATGGTTCAACTTGATTCTATTTAGAGCCTTACTAAAAGGTTTTTTTTTTTTTTGCTTTGTTGAGGCAAGCCATTTTGAGGTCATTCTCAAACATGGCTTGTGGTATGTTCATGTGTCTTTGTTAGTCTTTCAACCGTAGATGCATGATTTCATCGTCTAGGATAAAAATATGCTTTCTGTGCTGGTATGGCTTGAGTTTCCTAGTTTACCCCTTCCCCACTAGATTTTTTTAGCCACCATTATTGTTTCCCTTGGGAAGTTCATATGTGTTGAGCCTAATAGGTTTTATCAATCTTGTCCATAAAAACGTGTCTATGTTGAGATTGACTTGTCTAATGATTAGAAAGAATCTATGGACATTTAGATCGGACATCTTCGCCACACCCAACATGTGTTATATCTTAATTTTCTCAATACTTATTTTTGGTGCTAGTTTGTTGAGCATAAAATCAAGGATTTCCCTAACCCCCTAAGTCAAATCACTTCCCTAGTCTACTGAAGTTCCTTCCTCAAAATGTGATGAAAATAGACTATGATTTCACAAGTTAGCAAAAAAAGATTGCCAACTCTAGTGACTCCCAAGCTAAAACCTATCCCACTTTGGATCACCCAACTACCAAGGCGTAGCTAGGAAAAATTGTAAACCCTTCTAAGAAGGGGAAAGAGATTATTTCACATATTAGTGAGCCTTCCTCTAGGCCAAAATTCTCTTGAACACCACAATTAATATTTTCTTTATCTTCTTAGTTGTGTTGGTTCTCCAACCTTGTGTAATTATTTCCAAGGGGTTACAAATTTCTATGATCAAAATTATTAAGATGTTGGACTAATGAACTAGAGATATATGACTCTCTCTTATACTTCAAGATCTATAAAACCTATGTGCGTGTACCTAATGACAACATTGAATAGCTATAGAATAATGAATTTATCATAATGAAAAAGATAGATAAATGGTTCATGCAAATATAGCAAGGGTTTGAAGATAATTTTGTAATATTAGCTTCTTTGTACCTTTAACAAGAACATATAAACAAATCATCTAAACTACTAATAAACAACACCAAAGTTTAGTTTTCAATTTTATTTTTTAAATGGAAAGGGATACTAGAAAAAATGGTGCTTACTTCCTTGTGATAATAGATTCTAAAACTTATACCAATGTGATATTATATCAACATTCAATCTGTTGGAGCACCCAGGAGCAACTACACACCAAAAAGAAACGTTCATGAAAGAGAGGAGCAACATGAGAAGCTATTTCACCGAGTAAAAAAATAATGCATTGAGACATGATAATACATAATGTACAATAGTGCCTTATAAAGGCATACAAATGTGTGAGACGTGAGAAAACTACCCAACACGGGAAAAAACTACTCGAATAATCAATGCAATATTAAGCCTAAGTAAACTTAAGAAGGTGAAAAAAATTCATGCTAACACCCCCCCTTAAGTGCAACTTAGGGAAACTAAAAAATACAAAATGAGATGCAAAAATGGGTCTCAACAACGAGGCCATGTTAGGCACCCATGCACAACTATAATGCAAAACAAGAATCTCTCACAACCAGAGAAAAGGAGAAAAACCTTGTGGTCAAAAACCCCTCTCCAAAAGAGAGAAAAATAGAAAAGAGAGAAAGAAGGAAGGAGGAATCATCAAGACCCCCAAGGATAACTTCATTCACCCCAAGCATTGATCTCAAAAAAAGATAGCGAGGAGATGCCAAAGGTTTAGTGAAGATTTTTGCAACCTACAGCTCCGTAGGAAAAATACTCCAAACTCAGAACACCCTCCTAAATGAGCTACCGAATGAAGTGCATGTGGATCTCAATATGCTTTGTGTGCTAATGCTCCCCTGGGTTGTGAGAAATATGTATGGCACTTTGATTATCACACCAAAGAATAGTGAGATGATCAACAAGAAAACTAAACTTAGCCATCAATTGTCGAAGCCATAAAACCTTTTGACTAGCCAAAACAATGTCTTGATACTTAGCCTCGATCGATGATAATGCAATAGTAGTTTGCTTCTTGCAAGATCATGCAATTGAACCAGAAACAAGACAAAAGACAAAGCCAAAAGTGGACTTCCGATCATCAACATCACCAACCCAATTTGAGTTAGTGAATCCCACAATCTGAGTAGCACCTGATGTGTAATGAATGCAAAACTGTGTAGTGCCCTGAATGTACCACAAGATACGTTTGGTTGCCTTCTAGTGACTCTCATGAGGATCTTGAGAGAAAAGGGAGACAAGATCAATTGCAAAGGAAATATCAGGACAACTATGTGTCAAGTACAAAAGGTTGCCAACCAACTGCCGATACAAGGTGGCATCCAGTGACAGAGTACTGAAACTAGAAGACAACACAACACTTGACTGAAAAGGACTGGAGGCTAGCTTGCAATCAACCATCCCAAATCTCTGAAACAAATCAAGAGCACACTTTTGCTGGAAAATAGAAATACTTGTAGAAGAATGATGAATTTGAAGACCAAGGAAGAAATGCAAAGGACCAAGGTCTGCAATATCGAACCACTATTTCAAAGCTCTCTGAGCATCTTCAATCATGGCAGGAGAACTCCCAGTGATAATCAAGTCATCCACATAGAGAACAAGAATGAGAAGATCCCCCACATGCCTTTGAATGTAAACTGTAGGGTTAGAGTGACATCTAGTGAATCTAGAAGCAAGCAAAAAACTATCCATCTTCTCATACCAAGCCTGAAGGGCTTGTTTAAGACCATACAATGAATGTTGAAGCTTGCAAACAAGTGAAGGGTCCTACACAGCCTGGTAGCAGCTCTATATAGATCTCCTCTTGAAGATCACCATGCAAGAAAGAAATCTTCACATCCATTTGATACATTTACCAACCCTGAGATGCAATAATAGAAAGTACAAGATGAATGGAATCCATCTTGGTGACAGGAGCAAAGGTCTCTGAATAGTTGATGTCCTCAACCTAAGAAACCCCCTTAGCCACAAGATGAGCCTTGTACTTGTCAATAGAACCATCAACTACAAACTTGGTATGATACACCCACTTGCATCGAACCAACTTTCTTCCCTTAGGAAGAGGAACAAGATCCTAAGTATGATTCTTCATCAAGGAAGACTATTCCTTAGCCATAACACTATCCCACTCTTGAACACCTTAAGCATCTGAAAAATTTAGAGGATTAGTATAAACTAAATGACTCAAAAGACTAATACCTAAAGTTTGAGAATGAGTGCACAACGAGAAGTGGTGAGATAATCACTTGCTTGAGAACCAGTCTCCTTAAGGAGAGTGCAAGCCCAAAGAGTTTGTGTGGGTGTAGACTAAGGAGAAGACGTGGTTATGTCAACAACAATATCAATACCATCATCATTAGGAGCATCAACAACATCATCATCATCAACAATAGAAAACAAAACATCCTGTGAAGAAGAACTAGGAAGAAGGGAGGTAGAGGCCTGTGATGGAGAATCCTTCGAAATAGAAGAATCATTAAAATGAACATCACGATGAAAATGTACCTCTTTAGTGATGAGATCAAATAAATGATAACCCTTCACATCCTCACAGTAGCCAATGAAGATGAACCGCTGACTCTTCTTCTCCATTACTTTGCACCTCCCTGCTAGAATGAGTGTCCATGCATCACTACTAAATACTCTGAAGTAGGAGACCTTAGGGTTGATATGAGACCAAGCCTCCTCAGGAGTCATGTGTTTGCATTTCCTTGTGAGGCATATGGTTTTGAATGTAGATGGCACAATTGATAGCCTCTACCTAAAACGCTGGAGCCATGGACCTAGACTGGATCATGTAATTGGCCATCTCCCGTAAGGTTCTGTTCTTCTATGCAACCACACCATTCTACTATGAAGTGTATGGCACTGTGTGCTAATGAAGAATACCTCGAGCACTGTAGAAATCTTGAAACGCTTGGTTGACATACTCCCTCCCACTATTTGTACGAATCTTCTAAAGGGAATGTCCTGATTGCTTCTCCATGAATGAAAGAAATGTTATGAAGAAGTGAAGAACCTCATCCTTGTACTTTAAAAAGTACACCCAAGTGCAACGGGAAAAGTCATCAATGAAGGTGAGCACATACTTGGCCCCCAAAAATGAAGGAGTGGGAAATGACATAAGATCACTGTGTACCAACTTAAGGGGTGCCAAAGCATGTGTGGCCATACCTTTTGGAAATGGATCTTGATGATGTTTCCCAAGTACACAACCTGGGAAAACCCCGTCAAAACAAGAGATTTGAGGAAAACCAATCACCAAGTTTTGTGTGCTCATTTGTTGGAGATATCTATAATTTAGGTGCCTAAATTGCTTGTCCCACAACTTACTCACAAAATATGCATGAGCAATAAAGGATGATCCTGATGAAGGCTCAACCTTCTCAGGATTCTCCAACTCTCGAATAGTCACATCACTGGGAAAGAACTCAACAAGCCTTCCATCACCATGCTAAAAAATCTAATAAATGGAGAGAAGATTCTGTGAAATATCAGGAACAAGAAGAACATCATCAATGCAACCATCTTGCATTTGAACTAAGCTTGTCCCTAAAATACCTGAATCTGAAAAGAGTCTCCAACTACAATGTGAGTGGTATGACTATTAGAGAGAAAATCAAGAAGATTTGCATCATGAGTCATGTGATGTGAGGCACCATAATCAAGAATCCAACCATCATGGGTAGAGAATAAACCTCTTGCTGCAAGGGCTTGGAATTTTCCCAAGGAAGAAGACTTCAAAATGGCAATGTTGTGCTTCTTCATAGATTTTATTCATATTATCATTGTATGTCACAAATCACTTTGTACTTGGGTCTTTTAGTTCACTATTCAGATTTTTTTGATGTAAGCATCGAATTATTTTTCTAATATCATGTAGGGGAGCATAGGAATCTATGCTATCGATGAATCCACCAATTCTATATAAGTATATTTTGCTTCTACCAAAAACTTGATGTTATTGATGTATTTCTTTATCGACTCATATGGTATCTGCTCTGTAGCTCAATCTGCATGAGCAATAAAGGATGATCCTGATGAAGGCTCAAATCCATCAAACTTATACAAGCGGGCTCTATGATCAACTACTCCAATAGCAACAACCTTCTTAGGATTCTCCAACTCTCGAATAGTCACATCACTGGGAGAGAACTCAACAAGCCTTCCATCACCATTCTAAAAAATATGATAAATGGAGAGCAGATTCTGTGAAATATTAGGAACAAGAAGAACATCATCAATGCAACCATCTTGCATCTGAACTAAGCTTGTCCCTAAAATAAGAATATGAAAAGAGTCTCCAACTACAATGTGAGTGTTATGACTATCAGAGAGAAAATCAAGAAGATCTACATCATGAGTCATGTGATGTGAGGCACCAAAATCAAGAATCCAATCATCATGGGTAGAGGATAAACCTCTTGCTGCAAGGGCTTGGAATTTTCCCAAGGAAGAAGACTTCAAAATAGAAATGTTGTGCTTCTTCATAGCTTCCTCCAATGCTGCGAACCTCACAAAGCAATGTGCATCCTTATGCCCTGACTGTCTGCAAAAAGAACAATTTTCCTTCTTCTTATACTTGGAAGATGATTCTCCTGAGTTAGAAGGAGGAGGTGCAATCTTCTGATCATTCTTTTCCTTAGACTTGGAGGTATTCTCATCACCTTGAGGAGAATCTGTCTTAGGATTCTTCTTATTCTCACCCTTTCCCTTGGAAGATTGAACCATCAAGGCATGACTCTTAGGAAGAGCATCCATTTGGATCAATTTGGATTTCTCCCGAGCCAATCGATCATAGAACACCTCAAAGGAAGGCATCTGATAAGCATCTCCCATAGCATCCATGGTAGAATAGAAGGTTGAAGCAAATACTGAAAATGCACCACACAACTTAGACATGATCAAGAAGATACACTCTTTATCTATCTTGGCACAATCACATCCTTTCAACTATAACATAATCAACTGGAACTATGTAAGGAAGTCTTAAATAGTGGGAAAGGCATTTGGAGAGAGAGAAGCAAGATCCTGAACTGATTGACCTTTCCATACAACTCAACAAGCTTATCCTACACCTCTCTAGCTGCTGTACACTCTGCAATATGAAACAATAGATTATCAAAAACATGGAGGCCTATGAGTCCTCTTGCCTTATCTATTTTGTTGCGATGGACAAACTTCTTAAAGTCTTTAGTGAACTCAGATTGTTTGACATCCAACATTTTTCAAAGACCTCGAGATTGCAATAATTGTGTCATCTTAAGCTTCCATGTGTAATAGTTGTGTGGAGTGAGTGGGTCAATCTTCAGTTCTAGCATGGTGTGCAAATAAACAGGAAAAAGACCAATATGCTATGTATACCCCACCAAAATGAATAGAACCAACAATGTGCAATCCCCCAAAACACACTTTTGCCAAAAAAACACCAGATTTGAGGCAAAAAAATTTGGTAATAAATGGAAAGTTTTTTCAAAAAGGAGTACCTCTCTCACAAACTGCTGCCCAAAATCATTGAAAGCCGTCACAAACCTCTCCACACAAAATGAATAATGAGGTCACTACCAAACTCTCCGTGTAAGCGTTGATTCACAAGGCAAGCAAGGGACTAGAGTATAAAAAAGCTGATTTTTACGAATATCTCACCAATGCGGGATAAAAGTTTTGTAGCCAAGTGATTTTTTTTTTTAACGCTAGCAAGAATGGGGAAACCCTATTTCACCCAATTTGAATGCCTAAAAATATGAATATTCACACCTCCAAAAAATTAAAATACAGCCTCAGAAACGTCAAAACAAAATTTCCAATCGTGCCTCTAATGCTACTACCCCAATCGATCTCCAAACAACAACAATCAATCTCCAAATAGCAACTACTTCTAATGGAGAGAACCACACCTCAAGTGCAAAAAATTGAGCCTCAAAAAAACTCAAATCGCACACCTAAAAAATGCTTCAGATTGGGCCTTCAAAGAGGTTAGTTGCTAGCCATGACAAGCTTCCTCTAATCAAACAAATCGAGCCCCTCCAATTCAGACTTCACGAAAAAAAAAGCGTGCCTCCATACTTCAAATCACCACAAGCGGCCACCAAACAGAGAAATAGAGCCCTCTCAAATTTTTTTTGGTAGATTAGAATAAAGAGAAATGCCTCAATGAAATTGTGACCTTTCAAGATCCACATGTGCAACGAAGGAAATCACAACTTCAAACCAAAATTTTGGGCTTCTTTATTCAAAATCAGGCTTTAATCAGAAATTTCGGGCTTCCTTATTTAAAGACCCGCCTCAAGGATTTGCGGCCTCAGAGAATGCAGCCATAAACAATGAAAGAAGTGCCACCTTTTCAACAAAGAAAATCGGTTTCTTTCAGATTGCTCTTCCAGTCAACAATATCATTCACCCAATACAAGTGAAGTATGTTGCACATGAAAGAGGCTCAATGCAAGGAAAAAAACTCACAATGCCTAGTAAAAACTCTTAGCATGGAAGGTGGTTGTAGAAGATCGCCTTTGATACCATGTTGGAGCATCTAGGAGTAATTTCACATCAAAAATAAACCTTCACGAAAGAGAGAAGCAACAGGAGAAGCTATTTCACCAGGAGTTAAAAAAGAATGCATTGAGATGTGATAGTACATAATGTACAAAAGTTCCTTATAAAGGCATGAAAATGTGTGATAGATGAGAAAACTACCCAACACGAGAAAAAACTACCCGAATAACCAATGCAATATTAAGCCTAAGTAAACTTAAGAAGGTGAAAAACGTTCACACTAACACAATCTAGGGTTTAACAAAAGTCTATCATTGCCTTACAGTAATATAAACCCTCATTATTGACTTATTGAATGAGTTTCTACTTACTAATCCTTTATAAACACCACAACCCCAATCACTATCTAAAAAGTATTATCAACCTCCTTGAAGATGAACTAATGAAATTAGTAACTCCTACAAAAAATTTGCAAGCCTAGAATTTTGTTTCTTTCCTTGAAAACTTACTTCTCTCAAAGCACATGAAATGTAATGAAGGATACAATAAAATTTATAAGAATGTATTCTTATCATTACTACCAAAAAACTTGATACGACATACACACAAGAATAGAATAACACTTTATTATCTTTCTAAAAAACATAAAACCTTCAACAAAGTTTTCTTTTTACATTGCTTATCTCTCCAAAAGATCCTAGAACCACTAATATTCCCAAATAATATATATTTATAAAACTCTCTTCTAGTGACCAAATCTAGGTAGTAAAATAACTCTTAATTGGATGCAATCAATGCATGTTCCATGAAATCTACTGAAATAATGTGCTTAATGATCTTAATTACGACAAAAAATCGTGGCATGGGCTAAGTGTTATTTTTTGTAGAAGAATATCCATTCAAAATCTGATCCGATCATCTAGAAATGTGGAAAAAACATCCTCTGTATCCATACCATACCTCTTAGAAGAATTGATGGTTCATGAAGTTGAGTGTAAGGATAAAAAAATTATCTAAGAGATCTAGTAAAAAAGTTTCCTAGAGATGGTTTATCAATCATCAAAATCTAAAACAATAACATATATATTGGTTAAGTGCCACTTTTTCCTTTGAATCTATTCCAATCTTTACAAAAATGAATTCTAGACATTTTTAGACTTAATATGGTATATGTAGGGCCAAATCAGGTCATTAATGAAGCTCTAGGTCATTCATGAAGGTAGGCGGGGATAGATACCAAAATTGTAGCACTTCATTTGGTGTCATGTGTTTGAAAATAAGTTAAATAGGTAATGGATTTATTTGGTTTTGGCTTCAATTCCTACATGTCATCCTTTGTTTTCACTCCATTGGCTCTTTTGATAACACACTGTAAACTATTTTGGCTCTTCGATAGTTTCATGAATTTACAAACTTATTGACACTTGAATTATTCTCCCTTTCTTTCTTTCTATCTTCCTCTTTCTCTTTAACACATCACACTTCTGACAAAATGAAGAACCAATTAACCAATGTCACACTTTCTATAAGTTCATGAAATCATGAACTTAGTGAACCTTAAAACTTTGTAAGTTCTTGGTTTCCTTAATATGATGAAATTAATATTTTTAAATCACTCCTTAATATTATAATAATAAAACAATCATAATCTATAAATATTTAATTATCATTTCAACATAATTAATCAAAAAGTAAATATAAACATAAATAAAATCAAACCACAAAAAACAATTATGAAAATAGTCAACCATCAACATGTGCAATCCTATGAGTGGACCCTCATTCATGATACTAAATTTAGGGTGGTGTTCTAATTGAACTAAATTAATTTCTTAAAAATATAATATTTACTTCATTGAAAGGAGAATAAATAATAATTTATTATTTGTTCATTTTTTAAATACCTCTTTCTAAAGATGTTATATAAGAAGTGAGCATATGACAATATAATAACTTTATATGGCATACTAAATTTTCATGGTGTTTATTAAAATTTTATGGTGTTTCCTAGGCTCATGGCCTATGGTTTCAAATCAAGTTTAAATGAGACAATCATGGAAATATTCATGTGCTTAGTAGGGTTGAGTTTTTAAAAATATTGACCTTAACAAAAAGATAACATATTAAGCTCTAAAAAAGTCTTTGAAGATAATTAAATTGTTATGTGAAAATAGTTGTATCATCGATGATTTTTTTTTTCTACTTAAATCTAACTATATATCATAACCACATGAAAATGCACATTATTTCATGTGTTATGGATGCCTCCTTTATTTTATCAATGACTTCCTTCTTTGACATGCTACAAGATATGGTAGTAATAACTACAATATTTTTCATTAGTAATAATTATTAGATAATAGAATGAAATACTTATTTTTCTCTTATTTACATTAAAACTCATTTAAATATCCCTTATATGTATTTAATGATATGTAGTGGAAATATTAAAAAAGTATGATATAATATGAAAAAAGTATTATAAAGGTTATTATAATGGTATAGGAAAATGTTATAATATGAAATGAATGAGACATAGGTGAACCTTATTAGTAAACATGAGCTACTCACACTATACATGCAAGATGTATGCATGAGTTGATCACTATGTGTATATGTGGTGTATACATGATCTAATAACTATGTGTATATATGATGTATGTTCAAGTTGATCATAATATATACATGTGGTGTATGTATGAGACAAACACTATGCAATTTTATGAAATCATACATATTTTTGATGTACTAATATATGTCTAGGATACACTTGAATTCATACTATTGCATATATGGATTAAAATTGAAGCATAAATCAATTAATGGTTGAGATTTAAAAAGGAGATCAAACATCTCATCCTAGTTGTGTAGATGAAGTCTTTCTATTTCAATGTCTAACCTATGAAGCTTCTAATTCTCTGAAATGGATTAATAGGTAGGGCCTTTTTAATGAACCATTGAGGAATATGTCTAGATTTAGGAATTTGTTTCGATATAGAGAGGTTACTCTATTTAGTGAAATAATTTAAAATTTTGGTATAGAGCTACTACCATTTCTATAGTTTGGTAAGCTTAGAATTTGACATGTCTATATTGGAAATAAGTAGATTTTCTTGGTCAAATAATATTTCACTTAAGGTGTAATAAAAATCGAAGAAATGTAGGTTATTACTTATTACAAATATGGAATTGGATAAGTATCTATCACTTTCGCCATAAGATAACTTTCAATCCTTGGAATTTTGATCCTTTCCCATATATCTCTTCATTACTCATATTTTATCTAGTTAAAAAATTCCTTCATCATCATCACTACCTATAGAAAAGGATTAGTCAAAAGAATTAATTGTTTCATTTTTTAATGTTAGTTTTAGGATCATAAATGTAAGCAATCAGAAAATGCAACATATGAGACAAAGAACACAACAGTTTACCCTGGGAAAACCCTCCTACTTGAGGGAGAAAAACCCAACAAAAATATATCTCTTATATATACATCAAATGAATAAGAGCAGAAATCTGCTTTACAATTAGACCCTTCTAAGGGAAAACTGATACAATTAATTAATAACACCTATCCTTCGATGCAAAGATAAATATGTTTCTTCTTGAAGTTGATCTGCTGCTACAAGATGGTCTACTACTCCTTCTTGAAAGAATGTGAAAATAAGAATGACTTGATGATGTGAATGGAAGAACACCATCTTGTATATATACCAAACTAGGCAACCTTTCATCTAGGTTGGCCTCTTTGATTTAAATAACAAATATTTAAAATATCAATAATTAACAAGGCTGACCTACCTTGATAATTATTTATTATCCTAATTATTTTTTACTTAGGAGAAAAATATCTCCCTAAGCTACACACACTAACACTCCCTCTTAGCTAGGGAGGCATTTTTCTAGATATCCATGTCATGGAATCTCTCAACATGACACCCACAATGGCTACCCCCATTTGTAGAAAAGAGTTCATCACGGAGTCACTCAACGTGATATCGTCATTGAGTCACTCAACATGATGTCCACCATGGCTACTCCCATGTGTGGAAAGGAAAATATGCACAAGTGCCCATCACGGAGTCACTCAACATGATGTCATGGAGTCTCAACATGACATCCACCATGGCTACTCCCATGTGTGAAAAAACACAAGTACAAAGGATTCATCACAGAGTCTCTCAATGTGATGTCATCATGAGTCTCTCAACATGACGTCTCATCTTAGTCTCATAGATGAACAAGGGCTCGCACCTCATATTTCTCCATCTTAGAGAAATATATACTACAAGGGCTTTCACCTCATATTTCTCCATCTCAGAGAAATATACACTACAAGGGCTTTCACCTCATACTTCTCTATCACAGAGAAATATACACTAACAAGGGATTTCACCTCATACTTCTTTGTTACACAAAGAGATATACACTAACAAGGGCTTTCACCTCATACTTCTCTGTCACAGAGAAATATACACTAACAACAGATCTTCATGATGATGTGACTCCCTTTGAATGTTATTCCCTCCTCTTTGAATGTTATTCCCTCCTCTTTGAATGATAATTTGTATGGGTTCTTCCTCTTTGAGAGATGTCTCTAGCCAGCAACTCAGTCCCATGGCAGCAAGCTATGTCTCCATTCTTCAGCCTGGGTGACTCCCTTATAGGATGCATGAAGCTCTTCCTCCCTTGAAAGAAATATCTCATCATCCTTTTGCTCCTCAATCCGTCCTGGTAGCAATTTAGAGAGATTACTAATAGTTCATAGAATCAAACTACCCTAAAGAGAAATGTCCAGACTAATGCTAGAAGCATACATGATTTACTATTCCCAATGTTATAACATGAATTAATAACTACATAAAAAATTCATGAACATTATTCAAGGGTATGAAATACTTACCTCTTTATTGAGTAGGATTTAAATTGAATTGAATAGCACTGGAAAAGAACATAAATTGCAACCTCTACTATTGAATATTCTGAATCTCCCCAAAATGGGAAAAAAATCCTACCAAGGCTCTAACTCACGAAGCCCACGTCCAACAAATGTTCTTAATGATTTATTTGTTTCTACATCTGATTGTACTAACTTTGACAACATTCATTCAGGCTGAACTTCTAGACTTGAGTTAATAGAAGCGGTGAGTGCTTAAAGAGCATAAACATCAGGCCTCAGTGTGCCAAGCATTTAAGTGCATCTCCGAAATAGACTTCTTGAGTTTTCTTCTATTCGTATATTGTTCTCAACTAGTGTTTTACAACTTCTTAGACTTCTGTAGATCACCACTAGCACTTAGTTACATATGGTTATCAATCTTCCAAAAGCCTAGATTAATATAATTGACATCATCTTATGACTCCCATCATACCTTGCCTCCTGAAAAGAGCAACTGTGAGTACTTCTGGTCCAATGAAATGCAAAATGAGAATATTTCCGATTCCTTTATATACATGGCCACAATAAATGGACTCAGGATTTGTTTTTACTATGGACTCATTGCTTTTCTATATGAATATCTCCATTTAAACTCCCAATGGCAATTGGTTCTATAAAGACATCAACCCTTCGATAATGCACTACCAGGTAACTATAAGGGTGGTCAACTGGCATTAATTTGTTTATATTATCCCTTCACCTTTGACTGAAGAGATTGTCGATGCCTTGAGACAGCTATGAAGCCACAATGACAATCACTCCTCAATGATAATCATTCTTGGCAAGCATAATACAGGATGCTCGAAACTTCAGATGATCCGTCCCTTTCGCCTTATTGAAAGAAGATAGATTGATGAGATATACTCTCCAATGTAGGATACTTCTCTATGGAACATCCTTTACATCAAAATACCTGACTGGGTTTTTGTCTAGCCAAGACTTCATCATCTGAGAGGTATCGATCTTAGATCTTCTTCATCAAATTCCAAACATTAATCAATTCTCCATGATAATCCTCCTGTCCACCAAAGCCCAATATATCTCTACCTCATTCAGTTCATGCCTAGACAAATCTGATCAGATCTTCCCCCCGAACCCGCTCTGATACCATGTTAGTTTTAAGATTAGAAATGTAAGCAATCAGAAAATGCAACATATGAGATAAAGAACACAACAATTTACCCTAGGAAAATCCTCCTACTTGAGGGAGACAAACCTAGCAAATATATATCTCTTATATATATGCATCAGATGAATAAGAGTAGAAATCTACTTTACAATCAAACCCTTCTCAAGGGTGAACTGATACAATTAATTAATAACACCTATCCTTCAATGCAAAGATAAATATGTTTCTTCTTGAAGTTGATCTACTACTACAATATGGTCTATTGCTCCTTCTTGAAAGAATGTGAAAATAAGAATGACTTGATGATGTGAATGGAAGAACACCACCTTGTATATATACCAAATTAGGCAACCTTTCATCTAGGTCGACCTCTTTGATTTAAATAACAAATAAAAAATATTAATAATTAACAAGGCCGACCTGCCTTGATAATTATTTATTATCTTAATTATTTTTTACTTAAGAGAAAAATATCTCCCTAAGCTACACACACTAACATTTAATGGTATTATTTTAATTGATAGTAGTGCACAACTCAAACTAATTAATATAGTCTTCATTTTCTTATGCAAAATATCTAAAGAGATTAAATGTTTTTTTAGGGTGAGAAGAAGTTATTGTAAGTTGTGAGTTCTCATTAAATTTTACATATCTACTAATAAAGATAATTTTTCCAAATTATACTTGTACAACTTTGAATCTTCACTATAGCCTATAAATAAACACTTATGATTCTTTGGTTTAATTATTTTCACTATTTTCATTAGGAATTTGTGAACAAGAAATACACATAGCTACTTTAAAATACATTATATGAGGTTTTATTATAATCAAACTTCTTTTTGGGTGGAAAATTTGTAAGATATTTGGTGTGTATTCTATTTTTAATACATGTACGAGCGGGTGCATAAAGATGGGTAACCAATTTGTGGCCAACTTTTTAAAAAAGTTTTCAAAACTCATAACGTGAGTGTGTTATAATGTGAGTGCATTATAATGCGCTCGCATTATGACCTATTAAAAGGAAAAAAAAAAAACACATTAAATTCATTCTTGCACTTGACTATGTTTTTTCTCTTGCCTGCGACCAAAACCCCAATTTTTTGGCGCTTGCGTTCTGGGAGGAGGTATTTTGCAAAATTATTCTGCAATGGTTGCTGTTTCATCGCAAGGATTCCGCCATGTCGATGGGGAGGTTTGAGATGTAAGGATTTTTTTTCTTTTCAATTTGTTAGTTTTAGGTTGTTTTTTATATTTATTTTTTTAATTTGTAGGAGATGTTAATCAACCTGCAAACCCTCCTCAAAATCCTCAAGAAGCACAACAACAACGAGAGGAAAAAAATTCTCAATAAGCACAACAATAACAACAACAACAAAATCCTCAAGTTAATCAACCACAACCTTAATCTCCTCCACCAATCCCTCAACATCCTCCTGACACTCAACAAAACTTAATGAGTGAAACTGAGAACAATAAAAAAAGAATTGAGGATTTAATCAGGAGGTTGAATGATCCAAATGGTTCAATCACAAAAAGAATGACCTTGACAACTTCAATGAAAGAAATGTTAAAACATGTAGATTCAATTAGCAAACAATTAACTAGTTGGTAAGATAGGAGGCTGGCGGCTAGGGCTTATTACCAAGATAAATTATCGTATAAAGATGTGAAAGATATAAATTATAAAAGGTGATTTGTGCTCATTATTCACTGACCCATGGTCAAATGCAAATATTACCCTCAATGCGAAGAGGTTTCCTATTCATTGGTGCCACCACCAATAGATTATATTTTTTTTTTGGGATAGGTGGTACATGGTTTTTGATTACCCACCATGTACAATTGTGAAGTCTTGCAGTATTTCTTTAGGAAACCATATACCGTGAGTTCATCTTGAACAAAATCCCAAATTATTTTGATATGAGGGACTTCTAGGGGAGAGGTGGGGGATCAGCTCAAGATAGACCCGGTGCACAATAGGATCCTATGTGGAAAGGGAGACGACCTCTCGGTAGGCCGCCTCATGAGCACATCATCATACCTTCCATCGTGAAGGAGAGTGCTGAAATAGAGACTTTGCAGGCCATCAACTCTTTGACCTAGAGTGTCATCCAACATGCCGTCCCTATTCTACAACACCATCTAGGGGAGTCTTCTAGTGGTGGGCTTCGATCCCATTTGTGTCAGTCTTGTGGGGCGACTTGTTCATATGATCCCACCGACACTCAGGAGGCTGCTATGTAGGATCCATCTACAACTATGGAGATGGCAAGGGAAACTAACATTTTGCATGAGGCCTATGGAATTGATACTCAGGTAAAAGTTAGCATGTTCATTGGATTTAATTTATTAAATTGGAAATGCAAGATTAACTAATTTAGTTTTATGATTTTAATAAAATTGCAGGGTCACAGTGTTGATATTGGATACACTGGCCCTACACCTGCTTATTTCTCCATTGCACCTATCATTGAGTTATGTAACTAGTAAAAAATTATAAATTTATTACATGTTAAAAGCATTGTTTTATGAATGGTATTTTAATATGTGATTTTGGATGTTGAAAAGACTAATATTAGAGGTTTCGAGGGAACACCTCCTAGTACCAGTGGATTTAGTCAAACCTACACACAGGTAATAGACTAAAGAGTTTAACTAATGAATTGTACTTAATATATTTGTGTAGTTTATATTCATATCGTTGATTACAATGCATTGCACATATTTCAAATTCAAAACATTATTTCACATTCCATAACTAATAACTAGATGTTGATAGATGAAAAAATTTCAACTACAATATAGTTGTTTAGAAAGTCAACATAAGCAGTGATGCAATTACTTCACATAGCATAAGTAATAAGTCTAGGAGCAGCTTCCAATTGCATTTGCTTGTCATGGCATTCCATGAGACCACTTTTTATTGAGGCATCTTTTTAAATAGTTCATTGCCTTGTCTATGCTATGGATGCTTGGAAGGAATATATGAAAGAATAGTAGTAAACAATAGCACATATAAGGAAATGAGTTGTTTGAAAAAATTGCCTCAAAGAAATGCAGTCTCATGGTGATGTCCATCACCATGAGGCCCAATTTCTTTGAGGCACTTTTTCAAACAACTCACTGCCTTTTCTATGCTACCACATTTTACATACATGTCTACCAAAGCATTTTATCAAATAGTTCATTTCCTCACTGCTATGGCTAAAAGCTTAAAAAAGGTGCTTTCCAACAAACTATGGATGCTTGGAAAAAATATATCAAAGCATAATAGTAAGCAATAATGTTTCATAGACAAGGCAGTTAGTAGTTTGAAGAAATGCCTTGAAGAAATGCAGTCTCATGGTGATGGAATTCCATTCCATCACAATGAGACCACATTTATTCGTGGCATTTCTTCAAACAACTCACCACCTTTTCTATGATACCAAATTTTCAATACATGTGTACCAAAACATTTGATCAAACTACTCACTTCCTTGCTGCTATGGCTAAAAGCCTAAAATAGGTGCTTTCCAACAAACTATGGATGCTTGGAAAATTTTATCAAAGCATAATAGTTAGCAATAATTTACCATAGAGAAGGTAATGAACTATTTGAAAAAATGCTTGAAATAAATGAAATCTTATGGTGATGGAATGTCATGATGTGTATTTGTTTGTAATGGCATTCCATCACCATGAGACCCCATTTCTTTGATGCATTTTTTCAAATAGTTCACTTCCTTCTCTATGCCACCATAGTTATCATACATGTCTATGAAAACATTTTATCAAATGGTTCACCGGCTTGTTGCTAAGGGTAAAATCCTAAAAACACATGCTTTCAAACAAGATATGGATAGGGAAGATAGTAAGCATGATAGTAAAAAATATATAGTTCAATAAGTACTTAAAATTTTGTTCATTATCTCATACATTATATGTCATGACGTGGATTACTATTGTAGTTTTCGTGAATGAATAATTTGTTGTTTTATTTTTAGATGTTGCAAGCAGAGACACCTCTGAATGTTTAGATGGCAATGGACATCGGTGTTTCATCTATTATAGAATCCTCGATGGCTCTGATAGGGGAGGTATGAGGCAAATTACTAAATTTCAATTTACATTTGTTGTTATAGATGATAGTTAGTGAAAAATCAAACCATTATTGATTCGTAGTTTAATTTCTATTTGGATGGTTTATATAGGGCTTCAACACACCTCATCATAGGCATTCAAATATTTCCCTCGTGGAGAGTGATCATCATATGGTGGTAAGTGATTATTTTGGTAAATATATCATTTTTTAATATAATTTCTATATATTAATGTCTTTACTTCTTATTGTAGCATATAAGATTTCACCAAGAACTAAATAATAGTAGGGGCACCAGGAGAACTCCTCAACCACAACATAAACGAGTGACATATGTATCACCATTCGATTGACAAGCAAAGGGAAAGAGTTTATTTCAAAAGCCTGGAGAGTGATGACTTTTGATTCCAGAGCCCTTTGTTGTATGCCTATATGGCATGTTTGTACCTATTTTGTATTGGATATATTTGACATTGTATGCCTATATGGAATTCTCGTAAGCCTATATGGCTATTTTGTACCTATATTTTATACTTATATCAACATATATTGATGTATGCCTACATGTATATTTGGTTAATACAAATCTATATTATCGATGGTGTCCATATTTGCATTATAAATCCATGGATCAATGCATATGAGTTATGTGTATTCAATTATATGCTTTACAACTTACGTGTATACTTTGTGAGTTACGTGTTTTCATGTGTATACCTTGTATTCATGCATATACCTTGTACATTAATTTGTATATACTATGTATTCGTGTGTATACTTCAAGACTTACATATTTTTCAATACTTGTGCTTCCCTTATTCACATGTACATGCTTGAATTATTCACATGTATACTTATTAATTGGTTATCCCTAGTATTGATCATTGTTGTCCTTCATGGTTTGTCTTGAATATTAATTGATTGATGCTAAATAACTTTATTAGTCGATGCTAAACAACTTCAATATTTCTAGGAATACTAGTAGAGTTACAAATTCCAAAATTACACAAATTGAAAAGAAAATATTAACTATAAATAAACAAACTGATTATTAACTTGATAATTGATTAAGAATGAGTATAAAATATATCAAGAGATGAGCCTTTTAGAATGGTAACTACCACTAGAAAATAGGCAAAGCATTCTCAATACTTCGAAAGTAATAATCCACCCAAAATTACAATGAGAGAGAAGCGATGTAGATTAGGGAGGCCTTCAATCTCCAAAACCCTAACTAGGGTGATTCCCTTCACAACTTCACTTTTTGCCTTGTAGGTCTGCAGACCTAGTTTCTTGGACCTATCTCACAAATCCACTCTCAAATCCATTAACCAATCATATTTTTAGACACCCTTTAAGGCATACCAAAACATATCTCAAAAGATCATATAACTCTTTTGGAACAAATCCCTCAAATTGATGTTTCTATGTTGTCCCCTTAAGCCAAATAGGCCTAATTTACAAAGCAACTCTCCTCTAAACAATTTTCCAACCCCAAATACCTATGGAAAATCATTTACCAGCCTATAAAACCACCAAATCTATAACTTTTAGCTAGTGAACCACTCACTAAGTCCTCTTTATAGAAAACCCTCATTTTTAACAAGTTACAAAGGGTTTTACTGAAAATCCCACTTCCCAACTTCTTTACACTTCACCAATGCATCAAACATGCTTCAAATGGCCTAAAAATGCTTAATCTATCACCAAAATTTACTACCCCAAGATTTTTCCTCACTTGTCCACCTTTAACCATCAAATTTCACTCAAAACATTCAAATTTGACAATTAGGGCATCATGCCCCAACCCCCAAATGACCTCTCCAACTCCTAAAACCATTAAATCAACTAAATCCTACCATATTGGGCCCATTACACTTAGCTACAAGAGTTATAGTCAGTGGAATGGGCCATAATCACATTTTTATGTCTTCAAAACTATCAAAAGACCCCATTTGACAACTTAACACAAAATGCATTTGGTGCCCCTACATAAAGAAGGCTTATTTAAGATCCTTGAGAAATATATTTCCTAATGCTCCCTTGTTCTTACATATCTAAATTTAGTTTAATGCAAAGAGTTCCATGAAATGCTTTATCTAAAAGTAAAAAACATGTTTTCAATTAGTATTCCATGAAATGATTCATAAAAAGATTCCAATATATTTAATCTTTTGATTGGAACAACTCAATTAAGCAAATGATACATAATCTTCACAACACTTGCAAAAAATAATATTCATAGTAGATGAAGTAGTGTTTTGGTGTGAAAGAGGACCATGCCTAACATAAATTTACTTATCAGGATGCGTTCTAGTAGTTTGTTTGATCACACAAATTGAAAAATGAAAGTTGCACCACTTTGCAACTTTACATTACTTACAATTGACACTTTTTCCATCAAGTGAAAATTGGAAACCATGGGAAAACAACTTCAAGATAAAAAAACCAAAAGAGATTGTAGAGGGGCCCAATGTGATCCCATAAGCTTAGAAAAAGAGTTTGTAAGTGTCATGGTTTTCAAGTAATAGCCCGTCAAAGATTGCTTCTCTTTTGCACTTTGGACCCTTAAGGGATTGAATTGGTTAAACGTAGCTCAGAGTGATTAGGCATGTTTGGGTACGAAGGAGGACCATGCATAGCATAAATGTACCTATTGGGATGAGTTGGAGTAGTTTGTTTGGTCACACGAATTGCAAAACGAAAGTTGCACCACTTTGCAACTTTACACTACTTGCATTTGACACATTTTCTATCAAGTGAAAACTGGACACCATGGGAAAATGACTTCGAGATAATGAAAACTGAGAGAGGTTATTATAGAGGGGCACAACATGATCCCATAGAATTAGACAACAAGTTTCTAAGCATCATAGTATCTAAGTAACAACATGCTGAAGTTTGTAGCCATTTTTCACTTTAGACTCTTGAGGGATCGATCCGGTTGAACATAGCTAAGAGAAATTCCACGTATTTGGGTGCGAAAAAAGACCATTTCTAGTGTAAAAATACCTATTTAGATGCGTTGAAATAGTCTATTTGGTCACAAGAGTTGGAGAACAAAATTTGCACCACTTTGTAACTTTACACTGCTTGCATTTGACATTTTTTCCATCAAGTGAAAACTAGGCACTACGAGAAAACTCTGAGATAACGAAAACTGAGAGAGATTATTGTAGAGGGGCACAATACAATCCCATACGATCAGACAATAAGTTTCTAAGCATCACGGTATCTAAGTAACAACATTTTAAAGTTTGCAGTCATTTTGCACTTTGGACTCTTAAGGAATCGATTCGGTTAAACCTAGCTCGAAGCGATTCCGTGTGTTAGGGTGTGAAAGAGGACCATGCATAGCGTAAACATACCTATTCAGATGTGTTGGAATAGTTTGTTTGGTCACATGAGTTGGAGAATGAAAGTTGCACCACTTTGCAACTTGCAACTACTTGCATTTGACAACTTTTTTTCCAAGTGAAAATTTGCTACCATGGGAAAATGCCTTCGAAATAGTGAAAACCGAGAGAGTTTACTGTAGAGGGTTCCAACATGATCCCATAGGATTAGAATAAAATTTTCTAAGCATCACAGTATTCAAGTAACAACATGCTAAAATTTATAGCCATTTTGCACTTTGGACTCTTAAAGGATCGATCCAATTGAATATAGCTTGAAGCGATTCCATGTGTTTGGGTGTGAAAGATGGTCATTAATAGTATAAACATACCTATTCATACGTGTTGGAATAGTTTGTTTGGTCACACAAGTTATAGAACAAAATTTGCACCACTTTGCAACTTTTAACTACTTGCATTTGACAACTTTTTTCCCAAGCGAAAATTCACCACCACAGGAAAACACCTTTGAGATAGCAAAAAATAAGAGATGTTATTGTAGAGGGGCCAAATGAAATCCCATAGGATTAGATGAGAAGTTTTGAAGCATCATGGTATCCGAGTAACAATATGCTAAAGTTTGTAGCCATTTTACACTTTGGCCTCTTAAGGGATTGATCTGGTTGAACGTAGCTCAGAGTGATTCCGTGTGTTTGGGTGCAAAAGATGACTATGCATAGCATAAAAATAACTATTCAAACATGCTAGAATAGTTCATTTGGTCACATGAGTTGCAAAACAAAGGTTGCACCACTTTGCAACTTTCAACTACTCGCATTTGACAAATTTTTTCCAAGTGAAAATTTGCCACCATGGGAAAATGCCTTCAAGATAGTGAAAAAAAATAGAGGTTATTGTAGAGGGGCTCAACATGATCTTATAGGATTATATGATAAGTTTCTAAGCGTCACGGTATCCGAGTAACAACGTGCTGAAGTTTGTAGCCATTTTGCACTTTGGACTTTTAAGGCATCGATCTAGTTGAACATAGCTCAAAGTGATTTCACGTGTTTAGATGCAAAAGAGGACCATGCCTAGCATAAAAATACCTATTCGGACGTGTTGGAATAGTCTGTTTGGTCACACAAGTTGCAGAACGAAAGTTGCACCACTTTGTAACTTTCAACTACTTGCATTTGACAATTTTTTCCCCAAGTGAAAATTTTCCACCATGGTAAAATTCCTCTGAGATAGAGAAAACTGAGAGAGGTTATTGTAGAGGGGTCCAACACAATTGCATAGGATCAGATGAAAAGTTTCTTAAGAGATCAATCCGATTGAACGTAACTCAGAGTGATTCTGTATGTTTTGGTGCAAAAGAGGACCATTCCTCGCATAAACATACCTATTCAAACATGTTGGAACAGTCCGTTTGGTCACATGAGTTGCAAAACAAAAGTTGCACCACTTTGCAACTTTGCACTACTCACATTTGACACTTTTTCTATCAAGTGAAAACTAAACACCATAGGAAAACCACTCTAAGATAACAAAAACCAAGAGAGGTTATATTAGAAGGCCCCAACATGATCTTGTAGGCTTAGATGAATATTTCGTAAGTGCCACTATTTTTGAGTAATAGCCCATCAAGTATTGCTGCCCTTTTGCACTTTGGACCCTTAAGAGATCAAGCAAGTTGAACGTAGCTTGGAATGATTCGGCATGTTTGGTGCAAAAGAGGACCATGCTTAGTGTAAATCCATAACTTTTGATCAAATAATCACTTCCTATGACACCAAAACATGAAACCCTCACTTTATGCTATTCCAAAGGGGTTTATTGAAAAAAACTGTTCTAGGCTTCTACACAGTCAACCAAGGCCTCAAACACCTTTAGTTATGTCTGCAAATTCTTGAAGGTTCATCAAAATCTGCTACCCCCAAGAGTTTCTACAACTCCCTCCTCTAACCATCAAATTTCACTCAAAATATACAATTTGACAATTAGGGCGTCATGTCCAAGCACTCAACTTGCCTTCCTTTCCCTTCCAAAGCTTCAAACACTTCAATATATTCCTGCTCATACCAAATCAATCATCTCCCAATCTTTCCTAAGACAATTTCACTAAAACCCAACATCTAAACTCCATTTTAAAGCCAAAATTCACCTAATTTCCTTTGGGACAACAACCAAAAACATTCCTAAACATTTTACCTACTCCTAAATCTTATTCCTACATCTAATCCTACCATTTTTGGAATCATTCTGCCAAGACGCAAAGAGAAATAATAGGTGGAATGAGTCATTTATTCATTTTTAGTCTTGAAACTCTTATGGTTGGCTGTATAGACCCATAGTCAGTAATTTGACAATAAAATTTTTAAAACTCAATGAATTTCCTTCACTCCAAATCCAAAACGTAGCTAACACCTATCTCTACCAATTTGAAAATCTTTTAGGACATAATACTTCTGTACAACCAAGTATAATAGTCTACAACAGAAAAATTCAATGAAACACACATAATTACAAGAGAAATCAGGGGATTTTTATTGTTTTTCCTTCACAAAAACCTTCAACAACCTCTTCTTTTAGGTTATGAACATATTTAAACCTTAACCAACCTATGAAAATGGATCTAACTTCCCTTTGAATTCCCATGACCGTTGGGCTTCTTCAAGTTTACATTTTTTTGCACTTTTTTCACATTGACAACTTTTCAATTTTTGCTATTTTACATCATTTTGACAAATATGCAACATGAACTCTGAAATGACCCCAAAACCAACTAACATGACATTAAATTATAAATTTGTCTAATATGACCTTATTCAATTGAAAAAACTCAAAACAAAAAACTAACTTAAGACTTCCATGAACCAAATTTGCTCAATAACCTTGGTGCCCCTACACCAAATTTCAATATTTGAGTAAATCTCATTACAATGCCTTAGGTACTCCGTTCTCATAGATATTTTACAATATCACTCATAAATTTGAGACTCTTATAATGTCTACATCAGAGGTGCTCATGATTAGGTTAACTTCAAATGAGTTCTTGACATTGCCTCGCTAAGCTTCACACACTCTTTTATAATGGCTTCAAATCAGAATTGAGATTTGTCAAGATCATCAAAATAAGGATGTTGCATTGTTTTTTTGGCTGAGATTCTCTTTGATGGCTTATAAATTAGCATTTTCTACAAAGACAGACTAATCAATTTTTATTAGTTTACTTACAAATACACAAAGTAAAAGAAGAAAAAAAAAAGAGCATTCAAAATGGAGACGAAATGAAAATAGATGGAAGACACTTACAAACAACAAATCCACACCATTTGGTTTCAACTTGGGAACAAGGCATAAATCTTGATGCTTCCATTGAGGATACACATGCCATTCTCTCAACTTAGTCATGACTGCTCATACATCTTCATTAGGAGTTCCAAGATACCAATTTCACACCACCTCTCATGAATATAATAACTTGAAATTCAAGATGCTCTTATAATGTCTACATCATAGGTGCTCGTAATAAGGTTAAAATCAAATGAATAACTTGAAATTCCCTCACAAATATTCACACACACTTTTGTAATGGCTTCAAATCATAATTGAGATTTCTCAAGATCATCAAAATAAGGATGTTGCATTGCTTTTCTAGTTGAGATTCTCTTGGATGGCTCATAAATCTGGATTTTCTGCAAGGGGACACCAATCATTTTTTAGCATGTTACTTATAAATAGGAAAAGTAAAAGAAGATGATAGCATTGGAATCAAACAAATTAATGTGCATACAAGTATAAATTAATAATAACCAATGTGCATACTTACAAATTAATCCAATGAACACTCCGGGTTTGCTCTACTCTTTATTGTGTCTAGTATTGCCTCATGGTCAGACTCACAGACCTTCCACAAGATCTTGTTCAAAGGTCTACCCCCATATTTGGTCAAACGAACATTGAATTCCATGACAAGGTTTGAGTAATGGATAATCTTACGATGTGTGTCAAAGTCCTGAAACAACCAATGTTTAACATTCTTATGTGGGTACTTTCTAAGCCATGTTCCAGTAACAAAAATTGAGCTTGTAGGGTATTTGCTATTTTCTCCATCTATAACTAGGGACTCCAATTTATTTTTTTCCTCAACACAATGACACACGTAATAGTCTATTCCCTCTTCATTGTCTTCATCTGCAATAACTGCATAAATATGCCCTACATTGATATGTGCAACAAATCTCTTGAAATTAGTCAACATTATGAATACACTACAAAATAAGATAGCAATAGGAATTTCAAAACTAAGCAAGTAGATATATTACTTGGTTGAACGAGATCTGATACATGGTAAAAGTTGATTGATGATTCCATCTGTGTTAGTTCTGATTCCATCAGAGGGCGATATGTGTGAAGTGGGCTAAGATAACTTGTCAACCATTTGTCAACCCACTACCCCAACTCACATCATTCCAGGCTTGCATTGTACATGAAGAACAAAAGCATGCCATATTCCATATATTGATACTCCATGAACCTACATTTGAGCTAAGGAAAGAGTGTAGCTCACTCGATCCTATTAATGTACAAAAATACTCATATGGTGCAATGTTAGTATCATCAATCAACTAAAAAAATCTACGAATTGAAGACATGCCTTCATTACCTAGACCCATCAAAGCATTACACCACTCAACGATTGATCTTGCATCTGTCAATTTGCACTGTCTTTATACTTTAACTCTTTTTGTGCTAATGCTCTTTTCATGCATGCTCCTGCACCATCATGCTCCCCCTTTCCATGTCCGACCTCTCAAAAGCTCCACATATGCTCAACACCTGTAATGACATGCATCTTGCTCAACTAGTAGAACATATGTTAGTTCTTGAACTATGCTACACAATTATCTGACCATATTATATGACAACCATATGTTACATATGCCCCTTTGAGCTAAATCATTGTAGAACATCTAGAATCAACCTTGCACGAACTCTGGAGAATGTGTGCAATCATCATTAATATAAAAGTGATACTCCCTCAATACCTTCCTTTGGTCCTCTGTACTATCAACTACATGAATGAATTCTATGTGCACAAATATCGAAACTTGTGTGGAGTTGTAATACTATGACTGCACCTCATGTTTTGGTTGTAGAGTGTAGTTCTCTGCAAATTCAACCACTAATACTATTCAGCCTCTATAGGCATGCCTTGCATACTCATACACTATATTGTCATGAAACATGGACATAAACTGATACACTGGAATCTTCTGAATAACCAAATCACACCTTTTTCTTTGAGACCCATCTTTTGTAATGTATGCCACTATTTTATACTTCCTGAACTCTACTACTTTCTATACCACCTCATTTGTACTTTCCATATGTTGATATACTGGCATACACTGCAAGCCACCACAACGCTCACATGAACCATCCAAGCATGCTATCCTATAGAATATTTGGCCATCCTCTATTTCAAATATTTCTTTTGATAATAACTCTCTTGAAGATGTTGGTGGGGCTTCTATGCCACAATCCTACAAAACATCGTTAGTATGCAAATTTAAACATATAGAATGATAAACATCATAATGGTTAGATAATTCAATATGTAGTCTACAACAACAAGTAGTGCATGTGCGATTTATCTTGAGATAAAAAGGTTTAAGCATTTCAAAAATTCTTTGACAAATACTAATTTGAGGATAATCCTTTTGAAATTTATGAAAAAATTGGGTTTGAGTCATCCAAAAAATGCTTTGGATGTGACCCACGGTTTTAACTACTGATTATCCTTCTTACCACATCCCTTTGATTCAAAAATGGCCTTGTGCTATTCTTCCAATAATCTTCAATTAGTGTTCTCAATGCTTCAACAACTTTTTTATCTTTTCGTGGTAGTCTCCCCAAGAATTCCTATAATTCATTTGAATCAGTGCCTTCAATTCTTTGCTGCCTTTGAACGACTTTTGATAAAATGTTTTTACTAATTCTCATTTTTTCACTCATCTTTCTAATGAGACGAGCTCTCTTTGTTTGACTACTTACCAAAGTTGATGTAATGACACGCTGGGTGACATTAGTATCCCTTAAGCATGAGGTCTTACCCATACTCTCATAAGAATCCATTAGATTCTTCACAATAGTGTTTTCACTTGATGCATTCAATGTTCTCAACCCAAGAGTCTTCATGATGTTTCTATATTTTATACCCCATATCATTTCAAAAAATAGTTGACATCTTGCGGTCTCATTTAGCCTTTCAAAGAAGAATTTATAAATCTTATCAGCATATCTTCTACAAGTGCATGCTAGAATCTTACCTTCCATGTGTTGCAAAATATCCTCATCAATATTAATCAAATGCTTTGGGTTTCTAAGAAAAATTCTAGGTGGTGTTCTCCTAGGTACATACATCTCAACATTAGGAATTTCATCAATATTTAATTGAGGTGGGCTATATTGCATACCTTCGATTGAGGGTGGAGTAGAAGACATACCTTGAGGTTCATGTGGGGATGATGGCAATACCTTCTTTGTCAAATCCGAATGATGATGTAGTCTCAACTTGAGATGCGGTCGATGGTGTCCAACCATATTCACTTGTGGTAGATGGTGTCCCTCCATATTCACTAGTGGTAGATGGTGTCCCTCCATATTCACTTGTGCTTAATGGTGTCCCTTCGTATTCACTTTCCATAGACGAAGTGTCTCCAACTACGGTATCCGAATTTGTCCTACCATGACTCTTTCACATTCATGCCCTTTGTGCTGCCAATGCCTATTCTCTTTTTGATGGTTGAGGTTCCTCTTCAATTGGATTTTTTTTCATCAATCATATCCAATTTATTCTTTTCATGATATGCCACCACCCATTTTTTCTCCTTTTCTTTGAAGGTTTCATACTCTTTGTCTGTTAGTTTATTCCTTCTTTGTTTCTTCGGCATAAAAAATAATTTTACTTGTAGCATGGTAATGAGATGAATATTATTCCTAAAAAATGTATCCATTCAAATAAATGAAATATATTTCATTCAAGGCTTCATAAAAAATACTTACAATATTCTCGTAGAAGATTATTTCTAGCATAGACAAAGGTGGTGTAGGGGCACCATAGGAGTCCAATTTTCAAGTTTTGTCAATCTTGGTTATGTAATTGGTTTTAGGTAGGTTTTGTGACTCAGTGGAATGGGCACCAATAGAGTAAGTTTAGGTGTAGGTGTAGGTTTTTAGCATTGAGGAAATGAAGATACAAAGTTCTTGTTGCTGCTCCAAGTGATTTTTTGTGATTTCCATGCAAGAATGGATGCCTACAAGTTATGATATGAAGAAAAAATAGTGGTAAAGGTTGGGAGATAGTTTGTTTAGCTTGTGCATACCCAATTCAAGGTGTTTGAAGCTATGTCAAGGTGTATGGAGGTATATAATGTATACTTACAATAAACCCTCACTATTTGAGCATAGTTTAATCATTTAAGCAAGGGTTTAATGAATTGTTGCATTAGTGAGAAATTTATTTGATGGAGATTGATGATTTAGAAGTTTTATAACCTACTTAAGATTTGTCCATGGTTTTTTGATGTTGTGGAGTGATTTTGATGGTACTTGCTTTGTTAAAAAGGCCTAATTGATCCTTGTAGTAGCAGGACATTCCATTTTAGGTGAGTATTTTTCAAAGTAAGCATACTTGATTTATCTATATGTTTAAGTAGGCCTTAATGGGTTCTCAAAACTACTTTCATTTTTTGGAGATCTAAATTGGTTGGGAAATTATACTCATTTTTGTGCTTAAGGACTACTACTAGCCTGTGAGCCACTTAAGAGTGAATGTTTAGGGAAGAGATAGATCAGAGTTTTAGGAACCTTTCCTTGGTTTGAATTAGTTATTTTAATGATTTTTAAGGTGGTTTGAGGATTCAATAAGAGGTTTTATGCCCTGGTCTCAGTTTTGGGTGTTTGTATCAAGAGCTTTGTGAAGAGAATGATGAGTAAATGTGGATGAATATGAGAGAATGAAATAATTGTTTTTTTGATGGAATACCTTAAAGAAATGTGATAATGTGGAATGTCATGATTACAAGATAGGCTCAAAATGGAAGCATGGACAAGGCATGTGAATTCAAATTACTTGGAAAGCTAGTGGAGCATTGGCAAGCTAGCTCACTCACTAGCCTGCCAATGTGGTAGGGTTGAGAAGGTAGGGGAAGCGTATGCCTCATAGAAATGGGGTCTCATGGTGATATATCATAGTGTGACCCAATTTCTATAAGGCATACGATGCCCCACTCATGGTGATATATCACAGTGAGACCCAATTTCTATGAGGCATACACTGCCCCACCATGAGACCCCATTTCTATGAGGCATACGCTACCCCTACCTTCTCAAACCTACCACATTGGTAGGCTAGTGAGTATATCACCATGAGACCCCATTTCTATGAGGCATACGCTGCCCCTACCTTCTCAGCCCTACCACATTGGAAAGCTAGTGAGTGAGCTAACTTACAAATGCTCCACTAGCTTGCCAAGGAATTTGAATTCACATGCCTTGTCCATGCTTCTATTTTGAGCATTGGAAAGCTAGCTCACTCACTAGCTCGCCAATACAATAGGGTTTAGGGTCAGCGTATGCCTCATAGAAATGGGGTCTCACGATGATGTGCAATGTATGCCTCATAGAAATGGGGTCTCACAATGATATAAATCATCGTGAGAACCCATTTCTATGAGGCATATGCTGCCCCTACCTTCTCAACCCTACTGCATTGGCAAGCTAGCTCACTCACTAGCTTGCCAATGCAATAGGGTTGAGATGGTAGGGGCATCGTATGCCTCATATAAATAGGGTCTCACGGTGATATATGTAAGAACCCATTTCTATAAGGCATACACTACCCCTACCTTCTCAACCCTACTGTATTGGGGTCTCACTCACTAGCTTGCCAATGCAGTATGGTTGAAATGGTAGGGGAAGCATATGCCTCATAGAAATGGGGTCTCACAGTCATCGTGAGACCCCATTTCTATGAGGCATACGTTGCTCCTACTTCTCAACCCTACCGCATTGGAAAGTTAGTGGAGCATTAGCAAGTTAGCTCACTCACTAGCTTGCCAATGCAGTAGGGTTGAGAAGGTAGGGGCAATGTATGCCTCATAGAAATGGGGTCTCATGGTGATGTATCACTGTGAGACCCCATTTCTATAATAGGGGCAGTGTATGCATCATAGAAATGGGGTCTCATAGTGATACATCACTATGAGACCCCATTTCTATGAGTCATACACTGTTCCTACCTTCTCAACCCTACTACATTGGAAAGCTTGTAGAGCATTGGCAAGCTAGCTCACTCACTAGCTTGTTAATGCGGCAGGGTTATAGAAATGGGGTCTCATGGTGATGAGTATATCACCGTGAGACCCCATTTCTATGAGGCATACACTGCCCCCACCTTCTCAACCCTACCACATTAGCAAACTAGTGGAGCATTGACAAGCTAGCTCACTCACTAGCTTGCCAATGCGGTAGGGTCAAAAAGTTAGGGGAAGCATATGCCTCATAGAAATGGGGTCTCACGGTGATAGGGGCAATGTATGCCTCATAGAAATGAAGTATCATGGTGATACATCACTGTGAGACCCCATTTCTATGAGGCATACGATGTCCCTACCTTCTCAACCCTACTGCATTGGAAAACTAGTAGAATGTTGGCAAGCTAGCTCAATCACTAGCTTGCCAATGCAGTAGGGTTGAGAAGGTAGGGGAAGTGTATGCCTCATAGAAATGGGGTCTCATGGTGAGACCCCATTTCCACGAGGCATACATTTCCCCTACCTTCTCAATCCTATTGCATTGGGCAAGCGGAGTTGACAAACTAGCTCACTCACTAGCTTGCCAATGTATATCATCAGGAGACCCCAGGCATGAGAGGCTGCCTCCTCACCTTCAACCCACCCACTGGTTTGTGATGAGCCAACCCCACGTAACAGGGGAGAGGTGTATGCCTCATAGAAATGGGGTCCCGATGAGACATACATCACCATGAGACCCCATTTCTATGAGGCATATGCTGCCCCTACCTTCTCAACCCCCTACATTGGGGTCTCACTCACTAGCCTAATGCGGTATGGTAGAGGTAGTAGCAGCAGCGTCTTATAAATGGGGTCTCACGGTGATATACTCATCCCTTGTAGGTAGACTAATCAAGGAAACATTTAAAATATATCACAACATAAGTGATGAGGTAGGTTTAGTGATGAGGAAAATTTAGAAATAGAGATGAAAATAAAAATAGTTTCTAAGATCTATCAATGTGGGAGGAGTATATTCCAATTTTTTAGAGACATGTATGGAAAATTTGGTAGCATAGACAAGGAAATCAGCTGCTTGGTATACCTAATTGACAAAATACCTCAATGAAATTTTGGAGAGTGGTATGCACATCCATAATAAAGGATTGAGAAATGATGTTTTATTTTATTTCCTTAAAACTTATGTCATATATATGTGTATACAAAATGTGGAAGCATACACAAGGTAAGTCAATTGTTAAATAATAAAATTCCTCAAAGAGATGTGGTTTAAAAATGTAATTGGTAAGTGTATAGAATTGTGTAATTTAAAATGTGCATTGAAAACCTAAGGTTATAATGACAAACAAACAATGATTATGGAATATGAAAAATAACAAAAATGAAAGAAAACCATAATAGAATGAAAGAAAATGTGTAAAGACTTCACATACCTAAAAAATCAGAGTTTCAAATGGAGGAGTTCTACCCAATTATGTAGCCTTTCCTTCTTTTTTCTTCAAACTCCTCAAAAATTTGACTTTTCAAAAGCTTGTTCCCCTCCAAATGTCAATTGTATATCAGTTTTCATTGGAATTCAAACTTGAATTGATATTATATTCCTTTCAATGTGAAAACTCTACTATTTCATGCAAAGGTGGTGGAATGTGAAAAATATGCATGCACACTTCACAACATCATCAAAAAGCTACTTTTCATCAGAGCACCCGTAGAACCAGGAGAATATGTAGAATGTGGGCCTTGAGATCACAGGTATATTGAGTTTTTAACCATTTTTAGAGTAATCCAAAACACGCTTGCATTATAATGTGCTTTCGTTATAATGTTCTCACGTTATAGAATTCTTGCATTATAACATGATCATGTTATAGCGCGCTTGCATTATAACGTGCTCACATTATAGCGCACTTTCATTATAATGTGATCACATTATAGCTCACTTGAATAATAATGTGCTCATGTTATAATAATGTGCTCATTATTATAACACGCGTGTTATAATGCGAGCACTTTATTTCTTGCTAAAAATGGTCATATCTCTACTTCAAAATGCGCTCGCAATATGAGAAAGTTGGTTTTTGAATAGACTTATTTTCTCTCTCTTTGTCTATACCCTCTATACCCTAATTCTATCTCTCTCTCCTCTACCCTTATACCCTAATTCTATCTCTCTCCCCTCTACCCTCTACCCTTAACCCTTATACCCTCATTCACTCCTATCTCTCTCCCACTCCCTCTATCTCTGTCTCTCTCTCAAGTCTTTCCCTCCTACCCCATCTCCCTCTCTCAACTCTCTCTCTCTCTCTCATTCTTTCTATCTCTCTCCCCTCTCCTCTCTCCCCTTTACCCTCTACCCTTAACCCTTATACCCTCTATCCTCTATCCTCTATCTCTATCCCACTCCCTCCCTCTCTCTCTCTCTCTCACTCATTCCTATCTCTCTCCCCTCTACCATATACCCTTAACCCTTGTAACCTCAAACCTTATACCCTAATTCTATATCTCCTCTCCCCACCTTAAACCCTTATACCCCATCCTACCCCCTATCTCTCCCTCCCTCTCTCTCGCCCTCCTACTCCCTCTCCCTCTCTCTCTCAACTCTCCTCACTCCCATCCTCCCTCTACCTTAACCTTTTATACCCTTAAGCCTTAAACCCTAATTCTACTCTCCCCCACCCCCATCTCTCCCACTCCCTCTCTCCCACTCCCTCCCTCTCTCCCTCCCTCTCAACTCCCTCTCTCTCTCACTCACTCACCATCTCCCTCATCCTCTAACCCAAACCTTAAACCCTAATTCTATCTCTCTCCCACTCCCTCCTCCCCTCTCTCTCATCTCTCCCTCCTATCCCCTCTCACTCTCTCAACTCTCTCTCACTCCTATCTCTATCCCCTCTACCCTTTACCCTTAACCATTATACCCTCAATCCTTAAACCCTAATTCTATCTCTGTCCCCTCTAGCCTCTACCCTTAACCTTTATACCCTCTATCCTCTACCATCAAACCTTAAACCATAATTATATCTCTCTCCCCTCTACCCTCTCCCCTCTATCTCTCTCCTACTCCCTACATCTCTCTCAAGTCTCTCCCTCCCACCCCTTCTCCCCCTCTCAAATCTCTCTCTCTCTCTAACTCACTCCCATCTCTCTCCCCTCTCCCCTCTACCCTTACCATTATACCCTCTATCCTCTACCCTCTATCTCTCTCCCAATCCCTCCCTCCCTCTCTCTCTCTCATCTCTCCCTCCTACCCCTCCTCTCTCAACTCCTCTCTCTCCTCACTCCTATCTCTCCCTCTACCCTTAACTCTTAAACCCCATCCCTCACCCCCTATCTCTCCCTCCCTCCTCTCTCTCCTCATCTCCCTCCCACCCTCCCTCTCTCAACTCCTCTCTCTCTCACCAATCACTCCTATCTTCTCCCCCACCCTCACTCCTTAACCTTAACCCCAAGAGTACTCCCATCTCACTCCCTCCCTCCCTCCCTCTCTCTCTCTCCCTATCTCTCTCTCTCTCTCTCTCTCTCGTCTCTCCCTCCTACCCCATATCCCTCTTTCTCTCACTCACTCCTATCTCTCTCCCCTCTAGCCTCTAACCTTAACCCTTATACCTGTTACTTATTTTTCACTTTGAGCTCAAACAGGTAGAGCTGAATGAAGTTCATCATTTATAGGTACAAAAAAATTTCATGTTTTGCTGATTAAGTGTTCATTGATCATCATTGAGATCATCTTACATATGAATCATATTTTTATTGTGAAAGCATTTAAAACAGAAAATTGAGGAAGACTTGCATAGTAATGCTTTTTATTCATCTTGAAAAAATGATGAATCCCACACAAGCCGTAGGAGTAACTTATTTTGATTTTTATAATCAAATAAGGGGTGCATAAGGAAAAGAAAAATATACAACTGGAAATAGAGTAAGCATAGGGTAGAAGGTGATTCGTCATTGACTGGAATGACGAATCGTTGACAGTTGAGGTTTTCAGTTGTGATGCAAGCTCCATCTCCGTTTCTAGTTTCAGGTCCAGTTCCAACTACAAAAGCATCTGTAGGAAGATACAAAATGGTGTTAGAGATGGTCTCTAAGCAATGACAATAAAATTCTATCATATATCTACGTTACCAACAGAAATATAAAATACAATTGATCAGGCATCCATCAGATTACAAAAATCAAGAGGAAAACCGTAATTCAATGGAAGCTTTCAACTTCTTTTATTTTGCTAACATGTTTGTTTCAGTGTGTAGGAATAGGTTCATCATGTTCAAGAACATTTTATCAGATATGTGGAGCAAAATGGGCTCCCACAAGGGTTGAGCTCGACATATCAAGGAGAGTACAATCTCAAGTTTCATACGCAAGTTCGTGAATATTGATAACATTCATTAAAGGCATCAATGTTGCACTCATCAATTTCATATTATGTTCAGCTCTACTTTACATTTTTCACATTACATCTAAATGAAGTATAGAGCCTCTTTGCATTGAAGAGAAACAGTGTATTCGAGCATTGGAATGCTTTTATAAAGCATATCACCGTACATGACAAATTTGCAATAATCCAATTCTCTACAAGTTCTTCAACAGAAAAGCAGCAAAATATGGCTTAGACAACATTTAAGGGATATGCTTCTACAAAATATGTCCATGAAATCATACAACTATAATAGCATCAAATACATCAACTAGAAGTCAAGAATGCATTAAAATGACAGTCCTTTGGAGGCTTCATAGAACATGGTGATACAACAATGAAGTATGAATAATCAACATTAACATTAAATGGAGGATCTGTTTTTCAATGGCAGTCATCATTTATAAAATTATTCTAGAGAAGATTTTTGCATGAATATAGCCAAGACCAAAAGACGATCAAGGGTTGTCATATGAAGGAAGAAAATTTTTATTCTCAAAGCCCAACTTTTGTCTTAAAAGAATAGTCATTAGTTTCCATTGACAAGTAGCTTCCTTACAGGCTGCATACGTGAGATAAGTGCAGATGATAAAGAATATGCCGTTCAAAGTCATGATAGTGAAATTCCATAAATTAAGAATAATGATATTCTCATGTGGAATTCGTGTACAATAGTATAAGGGTCAAAGAATGAAGAGAAATCAAATGACATTCATATTATGATCCGAAAGGATTTTATCACAGTAAAGGTGATTGTAATACTGCTGGTAGTAATTACATGAGCATAAATAGAGTATTGTTTTTTAAGCACTTTTATACAAGGAATGAAGCAGTCAAGCACATAAGGCTCAAGCTTGTTGCAAATTTAAACAAAGTACATCAACGTTAAATGCCAAGCCATATATCACATACATTCACAATGGAGAATAGAGTTAGGTGAAGTCAAGCATGTAGAAGACAAAGAGACAATGCATTTTGATACTCAAAACAAGCTTCTTCTTACAGGAAAGTACAAAAAAAAAAGCAGTAATTTGTTATCTCCCATGTGAGTATTGAAATAAGAGGATATAAAGAGCAAAATATTTAACCAATTCCCAGTTGAATGCTAAGTGGCAGCTTCATGATATGCACAGGAAACAACAAAAATAAGCTTTCACTTATCAATGTCAAAATGAGAGACAATGAACAAATAATAAAATAGAAATGAGGAAATATTCAGAAAACCATGCAAATTCCTGCTCAGAATATCAAATCATTTTTTCACCATGGTGGCTGTTACAACATTAATGTTCAATATTGCTTAGAAATGTTCTTATGGCAGAAAAATGCAAATATCATTTTACCCATTTTAGGACTTTATTCTAAAATGAAAGATACAACAAATTGTAAAGACCCAGATGGGGTTTTCATTAGCCACGGTCAAATACTGAGTATATTACAGTTTTCGAGCTGCATGTGTAAAAAAAATCTCTTAGTGCGCAGCAAAGGATTCATGGAAATACTTTCATGGCAGTCACAGAAAGAGGGTGTTTATTCTCTGTTTCACTTTTTCTTAAATCACAATGAAAGTCTTCAAAAAAAGTAGCAAAATAATGATGGTTTCGAGATTACAAAGATCTTATGAGTGGTGGCTATCATCAAAATACTCTATGGCGGCCAGAAATGGAAAGTATACAAGAAAGGAACGTATCAAGCTTACCAACATTGTTATGGTGTTCAGTTTCCAAAAAATATTTTGTGTCATATCTTTGCCAGTGTAAATCAAGCTCGGTTCTCAGCAATGGTAGCCAAAATCAACAGATACAGAGCACAAAGGAAGTAAAGATACAAAAAATATCAACATATGGTCATGGCTACGGCCAAGAAACCAAAGAATGGGGTCGAAATTAGAAAAGAGGTCTAGTTTTCTGTCAAAAGAAAGACTTACCATGCTTCTCCTGCAGGTTTCACATGTCAATCACCAGGAAAAGAGCATAAAATTGTGGTTTGAGCTTCAAAATGGCTCTCAGAACTTCAAACCCTAACTCATGGAAGTGTTTCTTCTCCAAGCAGGAAGTCAAAAATGAAGGATAGTAATGATTTAGGGTTTGACATGTGCTTTTAGCAATTCGCCCTATTTCCATTTTGCATATTCTTGTAGTGTTTTTTAATAATCATTGTGTTTTTATTCTCCCCGTGGCCATGACTTTTAAGTCAATGTGCCTAGCAAAGGTGGTCGGCATCATTAATATATGAATTTTATGCTAAAGTATTTTGGCAGAATATTAATCATTGCCAAATATATGCCAAGTGTGGTCGGCCTTAGGAGTAAGCATGGTGGTCAACAATGATTATCAATGAATAATGCCTATTTTTGAATTTATGCTAAGTCTCACATTTAGCTTTATCCTTAATATTTTATTTGCATAATTTAATGTAAATGAATTAATTAGATGATACATTATAAATCATTTAATTAATTCATCTTTTTCAAATGCAAATAAAGATATTATATATAGCTGAATCTCAGTTTACTTCAGTTCTACATCAGATTGTCAACTGGAGGTTTGTCATGAGAAAGATGGACTTTAAAATGTGCATGGGCGGATTGATACAAACGAGGCAATTTTCCCATGCTTTAGCCCACTTTTTCAGGGATTTCAGTTTAGTTCGAGTTGCAGATCAATTACATGCTTTATGACTGCCACTTTGAGTTTGAGTTCACTCATTTTTGCATGGGTTTGAACCACATTTTTAGGGATTTTTACTTGTGCTCAGATTTCACTTTGGGATTGTCATCTTTTAACTTTCAGATCACTTTTAGTTGCTTGTTCATGCACTTTGGAGTGTATTCGTATTGTATATATTGAAAAAGTTTACCTTTTTCAATTCGGTTCTTGTTTTTCAGCCTTTGCATACTGCAAAGCGAATGGTCATGTAACTCAATTTTTAGATTAATACAGTAGTGTTTTACAGGTTTACTTATGTCTTTTTGCAAAGATTCCTTCAAATTACTGTAAAATCAAAGTCTGCCTTGTCATTTGGCTGTCTTTATGAATGATTTGATGAAGTTTTATTGTGTTTTAATATCAGAACCTTTAAAATCTTTGTCTCATTTATATTTGCATGCATTTGAATAGTTAAAGTCACAGGTCTAAGTTTGTGTAAATGAATAATATTTTTCTTCGTTGTGAAAATCCTGGTTTCCTTCAAAGCTGATTTATTCAAAGCCTTCCTTAGAATCAATTTTTGTGGTGAAACTATCAAAATTGAATTTTGTGGTTAGTTTTCTGAGGTTTATTGTGAATCAAAATTGCAGATCTTTATCAATTAGGTGCATCACGTTCAATTTACAGTTTTCTTGCATTTAGAATTAGTCTTTCTCCTTTTTCTAGCAAATCACTCAGTTATTAACTAGAAAATTAAATAGGAACTAGCCTAGAATCTGGAGGTCTAATTCCTTATAGGATACCCACAACCTGGAATTAGTTCCAATGTTTCAACAGATTGTTGAATTTCAATATTCAAGCATTCAGGTGCAATCTGATTGACAATAGTTTTTGGCATGCCCGGTGGGACTCTGAGGATGACTTCAAAGAAGAAATTCAAAGATACAAGCTACTGTCTTGGTATATACAACAACATATTTTCACCTTTCAGAGGTACAAATTTATACTTGGCGACTTTGAGCACATCTATTGGTTTCAACAAGTCCAGTGCTGGTATGTTTCAATTACAAACTTAATATTCTGATTTCCAACATTTATATGAGTAGAGATGACAAATTTTCATAGTCAGCGTGTATACCCGCTTTCGTTTGATGAAAATCCTGTCAACCAATCACCCTATCAGCCATATCAGGCCAATCATGCTGCTGGTTTTATCCCAAAAAACCATGCAACAACAGCCTATTAGCATGCACAACATGCTTACCTCCCACCCACCCCTGCTCAGCCTTCGGATCCACATTCGGATATCCAAAATCAGCTTCAAGAGGTTGATTATATGAAAAGTAACATGAATAACATGAAGGACATACTGTTAGACATTGCAAAACAGATAGAAGATTTCAAGAGGCAGCAAGAGTACGATCAACAACAAGAAGAGATGGCCTATCAGGCCTATCTCTACGAGCAAGACTTGCTAATGCAGAGGAGACAATATGAAGAAGGTCTTGCTACTAAGGAAGAGTAGATTAGAATATTGGTTGAGGCCTAATCAATTTCTTCCATAAAACATCAACCAACATAGGAGAAGGTTTCCAAGGAGTTCATGAATGAACACAATTTTTCAAATCAATCCATGCATCCTCATTTTCAATCATATCAAGAGCCTGAACCAAAGCATCAAGGTATTGAACAACCATGGCGGCCTTCTTGGACCAAGCATTTTGACTTCAAAATGCCAAATCTAGTTCAAGAGGCTCCCATTCCAAGCTTCAAAAATTCAGTTATGAGTCTTCATGAACAGTCATCTCAAGAGAGCCAACATATGCATGCATGTCCTGATACCATTTGTAAAGCAGAATTGCAACAAGAGGCAAAAGAACATGATCAATCAGGACAATAGGTTGAGGAGCTTGAAAAAGGTATGAAAGGTGATGATTTCATGTTCTTATCTAATGAATTACCTTCCTTTATTGAGAAAGAAGATGGCAAACAATGTGATGAGTTGCTGGTTGAGGTCAAAAAATATGACAAATTGGAAGCTGATCATCTAATTCCAGAAGATAACGCAAGCGATGATTGTGAAGAAGCCATATTTTGGAATGATCTTGAGTCCTTTGTTTTAAACTTAGGTGACAATCAACATCAGATTGAGCATGTTTTTAACAAGGAAATGGAGGTTGAATCTCAGGACTTAGCTAATTTGTTTGAGCAATTACCTGAATTTATTAATGAAAAGGTAGACAACATATGTTTACTAACATCAGTGTCTACCTTTGAGTAGCAGAGTGATGAGACTCATCTGAATCTAGTTCAGAGTTATGATTTAGATGAGAATATATTTTCAGGCATCATAGAGACTTTTTGTTCTAACATTGATGATAGTTTGATGTCGTATGAGCCAACAACATATGATCAGCTTGCTCAAGCCAGAGAAGCAAGCTTTCCTTCATTTCGTTCATGTGAACCAGCTCTTGCACTGAAAGTAAAGCAGTCTAATCAGCAAGATGGAGTGCTAATAGTTTATAAACATGAAGACAACAGTAAGAGGCCAAACTTTATCCCTTCAAAGGGGTGTCCAATTAGGTATTTATCATACGAGGAGTCTACAGAATTACAACAAGTCATAATTCTGCCAAGGCATGTGATTGCAACATGCCAAGAGCAGCAACAAGTTAATCTTATTCTTATGCCTCAGACTATCATCTTTAATGATTAGTCAGATAAGGAAGGTATACCTTTTATGATGATCCAAATTATGTTGACAATGGTTTTGAACAAAAGGAGTAGCAGTTAATCAAATCTCTATACTTCTTTTTGAATAATCTTACTGATTTGAAGCATCTTTTGTTATTTAGGAAGGGTAGCTATTTCTCACAGCTAGTAAATGGTCATGTCTGAGCACTAACACTGTTGGTTAGTGTAGGGTAGAGTAGAATTTTTAGTTATGATTTCAATAAGTGCCCCGTGGCACGTTTCATTCTAGTATTGTTTTGTTTTCAATAAGTGCAGTTGCTGCACCTGGTTTTTCAGATTCTGTCTTCAACAGAATTGCAGTAGTTTCTTTTAGTTTGCATGTTTTGAAGCTGAGTTACATAGTTTTCAGAAGTTTGAAGAACAGAGGTTGACTCCATGCCCAATGGATATACAAGGCAACTAGTCTATTGTGTTTAGCAGGCAAACACTCCGCAGAGATCGCCAATTTGTTACCTATTTTTCACTTCGAGCTCAAATAGGTAGAGCTAAATGAAGTTCATCATTTATAGGTAAATAAAATTTTCATGTTTTGCTGATTAAGTGTTCATTGATCATCATTGAGATCATCTTACATATGAATCATAGTTTTATTATGCAAGCATTTAAAACAAAAAATTGAGGAAGACTTGCATAGTAATGCTTTTTATTCATCTTGAAAAATGCTGAATCCCACACAAGCCGTGGAAGTAACTTATTTTGATTTTTATAATCAAATAAGGAGTGCATAAGAAAAAGAAAAATATACAAATGGAAATAGAGTAAGCATAGGGTAGAAGGTGATTCGTCATTGCCTGGAATGACGAATCGTTGACAGTTGAGGTTTTCAGTTGTCACGCCAGCTCCAGCTCCGTTTCCAGTTTTAGGTCCAGTTCCAACTACAAAAGCATCTATAGGAAGATAAAGAATGGCTTTAGAGATGGTCTCTAAGCAATGAAAAATCAAATTCTATCATATACCTATGCTACCAACATAAATATAGAATACAATCGATCAGGAATCCATCAGATTACAAAAATCAAGAGGAAAAACGTAATTCAATGGAAGCTTTCAGCTTCTTTTATTTTGCTAACATGTTTGTTTCAGTGTGTAGGAATAGGTTCATCATGTTCAAGAACATTTTATCAGATATGTGGAGAAAAACGGGCTCCCATAAGGGTTGAGCTTGGCATATCAAGGAGGGTACAATCTCAAGTTTCATACGTAAGTTTGTGAATATTGATAACAGTCATTAAAGGCATCAATGTTGCACTCATCAATTTCATATTATGTTCAGCTCTACTTTACATTTTTCACATTACATCAAAATGAAGTATAAAGCCTCTTTGCATTGAAGAGAAATAGTGTATTCGAGCATTGGAATGCTTTTATAAAGCATATCACCGTACAAGACAGATTTGCAATAATCTAATTCTCTACAAGTTCTTCAACAGAAAAGTAGCAAAATATGGCTTAGACAACATTTAAGGGATATGCTTCTAAAAAATCTGTACATGAAAGCATACAGCTATAATAGCATCAAATACATCAACCAGAAGTCAAGAATGCATTAAAATGACAGTCCTTTGGAGGCTTCATAGAACATGGTGATACAACAATGAAGTATGAATAATCAACATTAACATTAAATGGAGGATCTATTTTTCAATGGCAGTCATCATTTATAAAATTATTCAAGAGCAGATTTTTGCATGAATATAGCCAAGACCAAAAGACGATCAAGGGCTGTCATATGAAGGAAGACAATTTTCAGTCTCAAAGCCCAACTTTTGTCTTAAAAGAATAGTCATTAGTTTCCATTGACAAGTAGCTTCCATACAGGCTGCATATGTGAGATAAGTGCAGATGATAAAGAATATGCCATTCAAAGTCATGATAGTGAAATGCATTAAATTAAGAATGATGATATTCTCATGGTGGAATTCGTGTACAACAGTATAAGTGTCAAAGAATAAAGAGCAATCAAATGACATTCATATTATGATCTGGAAGGATCTTATCACAGTAAAGGTGATTGTAATATCGCTGGCAGTAATTACATGAGCATAAACATAGTATTGTTTTTTAAGCACTTTTATACAAGGAATGAAGCAGTCAAGCACATAAGGCTCAAGCTTGTTGCAAATTTAAACAAAGTACATCAACGTTACATGCCAAGCCATATATCACATACATTCACAATGGAGAATAGAGTTAGGTGAAGTCAAGCATGTAGAAGACAAAGAGACAATGCATTTTGATACTCAAAACAAGCTTCTTCTTACAGGAAAGTACAAAAAAAAAAGCAGTAATTTGTTATCTCCCATGTGAGTATTGAAATAAGAGGATATAAAGAGCAAAATATTTAACCAATTCCCAGTTGAATGCTAAGTGGCGGCTTCATGATATGCACAGGAAACAACAAAAATAAGCTTTCACTTATCAATGTCAAAATGGGAGACAATGAACAAATAATAAAATAGAAATGAGGAAATATTCAGAAAACCATGCAAATTCCTGCTCAGAATATCAAATCATTTTTTCACCATGGTGGCTGTTACAACATTAATGTTCAATATTGCTTAGAAATGTTCTTATGGCAGAAAAATGCGAATATCATTTTACCCATTTTAGGACTTTATTCTAAAATGAAAGATACAACAAATTGTAAAGACCCAGATGGGGTTTTCATTAGCCACGGTCAAATACTGAGTATGTTACAGTTTTCGAGCTGCATGTGTAAAAAAAATCTCTTAGTGCGCAGCAAAGGATTCAAGGAAATACTTTCATGGCAGTCACAGGAAGAGGGTGTTTATTCTCTGTTTCACTTTTTCTTAAATCACAATGAAAGTCTTCAAAAAAAGTAGCAAAATAATGATGGTTTCGAGATTACAAAGATCTTATGAGTGGTGGCTATCATCAAAATACTCTATGGCGGCCAAAAATGGAAAGTATACAAGAAAGGAACGTATCAAGCTTACCAACGTTGTTATGGTGTTCAGTTTCCAAAAAATATTTTGTGTCATATCTTTGCCAGTGTAAATCAAGCTCGGTTCTCAGCAATGGTAGCCAAAATCAACAGATACAGAGCACAGAGGAAGTAAAGATACAAAAAATATCAACATATGGTCATGGCTGCGGCCAAGAAACCAAAGAATGGGGTCGAAATTAGAAAAGAGGTCTAGTTTTCTGTCAAAAGAAAGACTTACCATGCTTCTCCTGCAGGGTTCACATGTCAATCACCAGGAAAAGAGCATAAAATTGTGGTTTGAGCTTCAAAATGGCTCTCAGAACTTCAAACCCTAACTCATGGAAGTGTTTCTTCTCCAAGTAGGAAGTCAAAAATGAAGAATAGTAATGATTTAGGGTTTGACATGTGCTTTTACCAATTCGCCCTATTTCCATTTTGCATAATCTTGTAGTGTTTTTTAATAATCATTGTGTTTTTATTCTCCCCATGGCCATGACGTTTAAGTCAATGTGCCTAGCAAAGGTGGTCGGCATCATTAATATATGAATTTTATGCTAAAGTATTTTGGCAGAATATTAATCATTGCCAAATATATGCCAAGTGTGGTTGGCCTTAGGAGTAGGCATGGTGGTCAACAATGATTATCAATGAATAATGCCTATTTTTGAATTTATGCTAAGTCTCACATTTAGCTTTATCCTTAATATTTTATTTGCATAATTTAATGTAAATGAATTAATTAGATGATACATTATAAATCATTTAATTAATTCATCTTTTTCAAATGCAAATAAAGATATTATATAAAGCTGAATCTCAGTTTACTTCAGTTCTACATCAGATTGTCAACTGGAGGTTTGTCATGAGAAAGATGGACTTTAAAATGTGCATGGGTGGATTGATACAAACGAGGCAATTTTCCCATGCTTTAGCCCACTTTTTCAGGGATTTCAGTTTAGTTCGAGTTGTAGATCAATTACATGCTTTAAGACTGCCACTTCGAGTTCGAGTTCACTCATTTTTGCATGAGTTTGAACCACATTTTCAAGGATTTTTACTTGTGCTCAGATTTCACTTTGGGATTGTCATCTTTTCACTTTAAGATCACTTTCAGTTGCTTGTTCATGTACTTTGGAGTGTATTCGTATTGTATATATTAAAAAAGTTTACCTTTTTCAATTCGGTTCTTGTTATTCAGCCTTTGCACACTGCAAAGCGAATGGTCATGTAACTCAGTTTTTAGATTAATACAGTAGTGTTTTACAGGTTTACTTATGTCTTTTTGCAAAGATTCCTTCAAATTACAGTAAAATCAAAGTCTGCCTTGTCATTTGGCTGTCTTTATGAATGATTTGATGAAGTTTTATTGTGTTTTAATATCAGAACCTTTAAAATCTTTATCTCATTTATATTTGCATGCATTCAAATAGTTAAAGACACAGATCTAAGTTTGTGTAAATGAATAATATTTTTCTTCGCTGTGAAAATCTTGTTTTCCTTCAAAGCTGATTTATTCAAAGCCTTCCTTAGAATCAATTTTTGTGGTGAAACTGTCAAAATTGACTTATGTGGTTAGTTTTCTGAGGTTTATTGTGAATCAAAATTTTAGATCTTTATCAATTAGGTGCATCACCTTCAATTTACAGTTTTCTTGCATTTAGATTTAGTCTTTCTCCTTTTTCTAGCAAATCATTCAGTTATTAACTAGAAAATTAAATAGGAACCAACCTAGAATATGGAGGTCTAATTCCTTATAGGATACCCACAGCCTGTAATTAGTTCCAATGTTTCAATAGATTGTTGAATTTCAATATTCAAGCATTCAGGTGCAATCTGATTGACAACAATACCATCAACCCTTATACCCTCTATCCCCTACCCTATATCTCTCTCCCACTCTCTCCGTCTCCTCTCTCTCTCTCAAGTCTCTCCCCCCTAACCCCTCTCCCTCTCTCAACTCTATCTCTCCCTCTCTCTCACTCCTATCTCTCTCCCCTCTACCCTCTACCATTAACCCTTATACCCTCAACCCTTAAACCCAAATTCTATCTCTCTCCCCTCTACCCTTAACCCTTGTACCCTCTATCCTCTACCCTCTATCTATCTCCCACTACCTCCCTCCCTTTCTCTCTCAACCTAACTTGGCTTGTTTGACAAAATGGGGTCTCCCGGTGATGTAAATCACCAGGAGATCCCATTTCTTGGACACATTTTTTCAAACTAGCCACTACATTGCCAGTTTCACCGAATTGGCAAGCTAGTGGGTGAAATTGGCATCATAACTTGGCCTGTTTAAAAAAATGGGTCCAATAAATCACCAGGAGACCCCATTTATTGGACCCATTTTTTCAAATAGGCCACTGCATTGCCACTTTCATTGAATTGGCAAGCTAGTGGGTGAAATTGGCATCCTGACTTGGCCTGTTTGAAAAAATGGGTTCAAGAAATGGGGTCTCCTAGTGATGTGAATCACCAAGAGACCCCATTTCTTGGACCCATTTTTTCAAATAGGCCACTATATTTCCAATTTCATCAAATTGGCAAGCTAGTGGGTGAAATTGACAACCTAACTTGGCCTTTTTGAGAAAATGGGTCCAAGAAATGGGGTCTCTCGGTGATGTAAATCACTGGGAGATCCCATTGCTTGGATCCATTTTCTCAAATAGGCCAAGTTAGGTTCCCAATTCACCTCAACCCTATACCTCAACCCTCAACTCTCAACCCTTAAACCCTTAATGCTCAACACTTTAACCCTAAACTCTTAAACTCTCTACCCTCTACCCTCTACCCTATATACCCTTAAACACTCAACCTTAAACCCTAAATCCTCAACACTTAAACCCTCTACCCTCTACCCTCAATCCTCTACCCTCTACCCTCAACCCTAATCCATAAACCCTTAAATGCATTTAGTAAACTCTCTACCCTAATCCCTCAACCCTTAAACCCTAATCCCTCAACCCCTATACCCTCTACCCTATACATTGGACCCTCAACCATAATCTCCCAAACCTATAACCTCAATCCTCTACCCTCAACCTTAAACCCTCAACCCTTAAACCCGCTACCCTCTACCCTCTACCCTATAAACCCTTAAACACTGAACCCTAAACCCTAAACCCTCAACCCTTAAAACCTAAAACCTTAATCCCTCAATCCTCAATCCTCAAACCCTAAACCCTCAACCTCGATATCTTCTACCCTATACATTGGACTATCAACCCCAATCCTTCAACCATATGTACCCTCAACCCTAATCCCTCAACCTCATATCCTCAACCCAATACCCTAATCCATCAACCCTAGAGGTCATCAACCCTATATCCTCTATTCTCAACCCTATACCCTACACATTGGATCCTCAACCCTCATATATCTATGTACCTCCCTCCTCTTCTCTCCTTATCTCTATCCATCCATCCCTTCCTCTCTCCTAAACCCTCAATCCTAAACCCTCAACCCTTAAACCCTTAAACACTCAACCCTAAACACTAAACCCTCAACCCTCAACACTTAAACCCTAAACCCTTAAACCCTCTACCCTCTACCCTCAACCCTCAACCCAATACCCTATATCCCTCAACCCTTAAACCCTTAAATCCAAGAAAACTCTCTACCCTAATCCCTAAACCCTCAACCCTTAATCCCTTAACCCTTAAACCCTCAACCCTCAACCCTCTACCCTCAACCCTCAAATCCTAATCCCTCAACCTCTATACCCTCTACCCTATACATTGGACCCTCAACCCTAATCCCTCAACCCTATACCCTATACCCTCAATCCTCTACCATCAACCTTAGACCCTCAACCCTCAACCCTCAACCCTTAAACCCTAAACACTTAAACCCTCTACCCTCTACCCTATACATTAAACCTCAAAATTAAATTCTCAACCCTCAACCCTTAATTCCTCAACCCTCAATCCTTAAACCCTAAACCCTCAACCCCTATACCCTATACCATTTACATTGGACCTTCAATCTAATCCTTAAACCATATACCCTCAAACCTATACCCTAAAACCTCTACCCTCAACCCTAAACTCTTAACCATAAACCCTTTAACCCTAAACCCTTAAAACTTCTACCCTTTAACCTCAACCCTAATACCTCAACCATTAAACCCTTAAACCCACTTAGTATACTCTCTACCCTAATCCATCAACCATCTTGACCCTTAATCCCTCAACCCTTAAACCCTAATCCTCAACCCCTATACCCTCTACCATATACATTGGACCTTCAACAATAATCCCCCAACCCTATACCCTCAATCCTCTACCCTCAAACTTAAACCCTCAACCCTTAAACCCTATACCCTCTACCCTCTACCCTATAAACCCTTAAAAACTCAACCCTACACCCTAAACCCTCAACCCTTAAACCCTAAACCCTTAAACCATCTACCCTCTACCCTAAATCCTCTACCCTCTACCCTCAACCCTTAAGCCCTTAAAACTACATAGTAAAATCTCTACCCTAATCTCTCAACCCTCTTGAACCTTAATTCCTCAACCCTTAAACCTTAATCACTCAACCCCTATACCATCTACCCTATACATTGGACCTCAACCCTAATCCCCCAACCCTATACGATCAAGCTTAAACTAGAAACCCTTAAACCCTCTACCCTCTACCCTCTACCCTATAAAACCTTAAACACTCAACCCTAATCCCTAAACCCTAAAACCTAAACCCTTAAACCCTAAACCCTTAAAACCTCTACCCTCTACCCTCAATCCTCTACTCTCTACCCTCAACCCTAATCCCTCAACCCTTAAACCCTTAAACCCACTTACTAAAATCTCTACCATAATCCCTCAACCCTCTTGACCCTTAATCCCTCAACCCGCATACCCTCTACCTTATACATTGGACCCTCAATCCTAATCCCCCAACCCTATACCCTTAATCCTCTATCCTCAACCTTAAACCATCAAACCTTAAACCTTCTACCCTCTACCATCTACCCTATAAACCCTTAAACACTCAACCCTAATTCCTAAACCCTCAACCCTTAAACCCTAAACTATTAAACCCTCTACCCTCTACCCTCAATCCTCTACCCTCTACCCTCAACCCTAATCCCTCAACCCTTAAACCCTTAAACCCACTTAGTAAACTCTCTACCATAATCCCTCAACCCTTAAAACCTAATCCCTCAACCCATATACCCTCTACCCTATACATTGGACCCTCAACCCTAATCCCCCAACCCTATACCCTCAATCCTATACCCTCAACCTTAAATCCTCAACCCTTAAACCATCAACCCTAAACCCTTAAACCCTCTACCCTCTACCCTAAATCCTCTACCCTCTACCATCAACCCTAATACCTCAACCCTTAAACCCTTAAAATCACTTAGTAAACTCCCTACCCTAATCCCTCAACCCTCTTTACCCTTAATACCTCAACCCTTAAACCATAATCCATCAACCCGTATACCCTCTACCCTATACATTGGACCCTCAACCCTAATTCCCCAACCCTATACCCTCAACCCTTAAACCCTCTACCCTATACCCTCTACCATATACATTAAACACCCAACCCTCAATTCTCAACCCTCAATCCTTAATCCCTCAATCCTCAACCCTCAAAACCTAAATCCTCAACCCCGATACCCTCTATCCTATACATTAGACTCTTAACCCCAATCCTTCAACAATATGTACCCTCATCCATAATTATTCAACCCTATACCCTCAACCGAATACCCTAATCCCTCAACCCTGTAGGTCATCAACCCTATACCCTCTATTCTCAACCCTCTACCCTATACATTGGATCCTCAACCCTCATATATCTATGTCCCTCCCTCCTCTTCTCTCCTTCTCTCTATCTCACTTCTGCCTCCATCTCTCTATCCATCTATCTTTCCATCTCTACCCTAATCCCTCAACCCTAAACCCTTAAACACTCAAACCTAAATCCTAAACCCTCAACCCTCAACCCTTAAACCCTAAATCTTTAAACCCTCTACCTTCTACCCTCAACCCAATACCCTCTACTCTAAACCCTAATCACTCAACCCTTATCCCTCAACCCTTACACCCTTAAATCAAAGAAAACTCTCTACCCTAATCCATAAACCCTCAACCCTTAAACCCTCTACCCTATACATTTGACCCTCAACCCTAATCCCTCAACCCTATAACCTATACCCTCAATCTTAAACCCTCAACCCTCAACCCTCAACCCTCAACCCTTAAACCCTCAAACCTTAAACCCTCTACCCTTTACCCTCTACATTAAATCCTCTACCCTTAATTCTCAACTTTCAACCCTCAATCCCTCAACCCCTATACCCTCTACACTTTACATTGGACCCTCAACCTAATCCTTCAACCATATACCCTCAAACCTATACCCTAAACCCTCTACCATCAACCCTAAACCTTTAATCCTAAACCCTTTATCCTGTGAACCCTAAACCTTATAAATTCTATACCCTCAACCCAATACCTCTACCATCGCACCCTAATCGCCAACCCTCAACCTCCTAAACCCAATACCTTAGAAACCATCAACCCTATAGGTCCTCCACCCTAATCCTCAACCTCTATACCA